>JACTOM010000222.1:867730-1108334 GCA_015832385.1 Elymnias hypermnestra
AAATATTCTTTATTCATGTAGGCTCAAACAGCTCTTTTGAATCGTCAATAGTCTGTACGTTGGTAACAAATCTACCACCGGTTCGGACAGTTGATTCCGCTGAGAAGAAACCGGCAAGAAACTCAACGGTTACTCTTTTAAAGATAGTTTTGTATGCTACAATGTGTAATATATTGCTTCTGTGAGCAACTGGAATCAAATCCAAACATTTCTATCGCTTAAATAATCCTCAACATTATAATATGCCTTTTGTAAAAGGATGTTTTTGACATATTTCTTAAAACTATGCGGAGGCGAATCCAAAACTGATTGAGGTATCTTATTATAAATGCGTATGCTCGACCCGACAAATGAATTCTGAACTTTCTTAACTCTAAAATGTGGAATTACAAGTTTGTTTTTATTTCTTGTGTTAAAATTGTGTCTGTTGTGTTAAATTTCACTTTACTTTTCTTACTAGAAGTTGTACAACTGGTGTATTAAAACTGGTAAATGATATCGATACAGTACGGACGTCACTAGAAGGGGAAACTCGGACCGTTGTGCAATACATTAAAACATCGTACACGGAGGTGTATATAATTCGTCTGGAGCATGTACACTAAATTTATATTACATAATAGCTGACGTGGCTTCGTATCTAAGAATCAATAAATAAAAAAGCCGAATGATAATTGCATATGTTTCAACTTTAGTAAAAAATTAACCGGAACGAAACAATTCTTAATAAAGTAAATGCGACCTTTATGGCCACATTGCTGTTTAACAATGTTTACAATGCCTGCCTCATTGGTCTAGTGGTTAACATGTTCGACTACAGACATGAGGTCCTGGGTTCGAGTCCCGGGTCGGGCCAATTCAAAAATGGATATTGAGTTTTCTGTTATGTTTTCTCAATATTTGCCCAAAGTTGGGAAGTTGGCGGTGTGATCCACCCCCGTGCCTCGGAGAGCACGTTAAGCCGTCGGTCTTGCGCCTGATCTCTCTCCGTGAGTGTTGGATTCCCGTCACATCGGACTATGAGAGTGAAGGAATAGAGAGTGCACTTGTGTACTATGCCTGCCAATCCGCACTGGAGCAGCGTGGTGGGTCTATGCTCTAAAAACCCTCGCTCCTTGGAGTGAGGAGGCCTGTGCCCAGCAGTGGGACGTTAAAGGGCTGCTACTTACTTATTTACTTTAATGTTTACAAACATACTTACATTATGTTACAAATTGTTAGATGTTATTCAAAAATCAAAATAATCTTTATTCAAGTAGGCTCAGAAAGCACTTTTGCATCGTCAGTAGTCTCGCCGTTGGTAACAAATCTACCACTGGTTCAGAAAGTTGATTACGCTGAGAAAAAACCGATAAGAAACTCAACGGTTACTCCTTTAAACATTTTAGTACGCTACAATGTGCAACTGGAATCAAGCCTAAGCATCTTTGTTGCTTAAATAATCGTCAACATTATAATATGCCTTTTGTAATGGGACGTATTTAATCCAAACCCAATAGTGATTTCGATATCTTATTAAAAATGTGTATGCTCAACCCGACAAATGATTTCTGAACCTGTTTCAATCTAAAATATGGAATAACAAGTTTGTTTTTATTTCTTGTATTAAAATTGTCTATTACACTTTTTTTAATGTATAAATGTATATTATCACGAATATATAAGATATTATTTAATATATATTGCGACGGTACTGCGAGAATTAATATTTCTTTGAATCTTTCTCTGAAGGAAACGCGAGATCCACAATTTATATACGGCACGTGAACGCTCCTAAACTGATGGAAACGTTTACAAACATTTATAACACTTGAAAACATTTGTTGTTTAGAAATGTTTTCTACATCATTAAATCGACTAACATGTAAACATTTTTTAACATTACGATCAAATGCATTGTTAGAAAATGTTCACTAATGTTTATAAACATTTCTAAAAGCAGAGTGACAAATTCCGCCACGATTCGCGCCAAAATTAGTAAAATATTACAGTTGCAATCAGAAATGGTTGATTGGCAAACATGTAAACATTTTTTAACATTGCGATCAAATGCATTGTTAGAAAATGTTCACTAATGTTTATAAACATTTCTAAAAGCAGAGTGACAAATTCCGCCACGATTCGCGCCAAAATTAGTAAAATATTACAGTTGCAATCAGAAATGGTTGATTGGCAAACATGTAAACATTTTTTAACATTGCGATCAAATGCATTGTTAGAAAATGTTCACTAATGTTTATAAACATTTTTAAAAGCAGAGTGACAAATTCCGCCACGATTCGCGCCAAAATTAGTAAAATATTACAGTTGCAATCAGAAATGGTTGATTGGCAAACATGTAAACATTTTTTAACATTGCGATCAAATGCATTGTTAGAAAATGTTCACTAATGTTTATAAACATTTTTAAAAGCAGAGTGACAAATTCCGCCACGATTCACGCCAAAGTTCGTAAAATATTACAGTTGCAATCAGAAATGGTTGATTGGCAATGTCAAATGTCAAAAACCAAAGTATTATTTTAAATTATATTGATTTCCATACGACGGGACGAACATTAAATGTTTGACAGTTAGGACTAGTTTCTAAGGTATAGCGAAATTGTTGTTTTTACTATATTGCAAGCATTTCTTCCATGTTTATACAACTTTTCAATTTACTTCCAAATAATTCAAAACCAAAATTATTCAAAACAGTTCAATTGCTCTGGAGTTTTAGCGATTGATTTATATGAAGACCCGTCCTTTCGTGGTGGCGTTACAATCTTGGAATTTGTCTGCCATAATGTGGAAAGTCAAGCTAGGAGATCAACGTCGGGCAGTTCAATAAAATATTCCACGATAAAATTAGTCCCTTCTTTATTAATTTCGCTATAATAAATCAAAACTTATAATTTTATATAATTAACAAAGCATAATAGATTTAAAACATTCCACCAGAACACGTGGGCGCGTGCGCACTCTATGAAATACGAACCAGTAATGGCCGCCACCCCAGCGCTCGGTGTTATGTCAGCTGTCAACCTCAAAAATGTCAAGTCCGATTCGATTGTAAACCGATTAACAATCTGTGCGCCGTTATATATATATGTACAGATAGTTTTTTTTTATTGATTATCTATCATTAACTGCCGATATTTATTGTTCTGTATCTTTTTGAACTATTCTATAAAATCTATCCTTATTTTACATATCATCATCATCATCATCATCATCATCTCAACCGATGGACGTCCACTGCTGGACATAGGTCTCTTCCAAGGATTTCCATAATACACGGTCTTGTGCGGTTTGTAACCATCGGTTTCCGGCGACCCTTTTCAGGTCATCTGTCCATCTGGCGGGGGGTCTACCAACGCTGCGCTTACCGGTACGTGGTCGCCACTCCGGTACCTTTGGACCCCAACGTCCATTGGTTCGTCTAGCTATGTACCCTGCCCATCGCCACTTCGGCTCGGCTCTTCGCGCTACGTCGTTTCGGATTTGATCCCGAAGAGATGCTCCGAGCATAGCTTGTTCCATCGCCCACTGTGTGATCCTGATGAGATTTCTAATAAGGCGCATTGTCATTGGCCACGTTTCGCAACCGTAAGTCATAACTGGCAACACGCACTGTTCATATGATTTAGTTTTTAGACACTGAGGAATGTTCGACGAAAAGATTTGACGCGATTTTCCGTACACAGCCCATCCGAGTTGGATTCGGCGGTTAACCTCTTTCTCGAAATTTAATCTGCCCAACTGCACTAAGTGCCCTAGGTAGATATACTCATCTACTATTTCGAGTGTAGAGTTTTCAACTATTACTGGGTGGGGCAGCACATGAGAGTTTGACTTCATTTTCGTCTTGCTCATGTTCATTTTGAGGCCCACTTGCTGGGATACTCTGTTAAGGCTTTCGAGCATAGCATTAAGGTTTTCCAGAAACTGTGCCATAATAACTACATTGTCAGCAAACCGTAAATGTGTTATGTACTCGCCGTTTATATTGATGCCATACCGGTTTCAATCCAAGAGCTCGAAGATATTCTCTATTGCAGCGGTAAAAAGCATTTACATTTACAATCCAGCAATATCAAAACTTATATTCTATGGTGACTTATTATAACAAAATCTGTTCTTATTATGTCTGTACGATTGATAATATCGCTGTATTTCGATCCGTTACCCTTTCCTGCCAGAGCTAGGAAGCTACCGACATAGTCGGAAGGACCGATGGACGTTGGGGGCCGAAGATGCTGGAGTGGCGACCCCGCACCGTACGGCGCAGTGTAGGGAGACCCTCCCAGAAGGTCATAAAGAGGGTCCCCGCTAGCCACTGGAGCCAGGCGGGGCAAGATCGGGCCTTGTGGACGTCATTACGTGAGACCTATGTCCAGCAGTGGACGTCCATCGGTTGAAGCGACGACGACGACCCTTTCCTGCTATTTTAGTATTGTGAAATCTATACAGATGCATTGTGAGATTATTAAGAAGAGTTAAATGATAAAACTCATCTATTATTTCACAAATACTAACTGATTTATTTTATTGTTGTTAGCAAGACATAATATCACGTCTTGTTCATCGATCAGGGTGTGTAAAAGTACAAGAAGTCACGATGTATTTGTAAAGTATAAATAAACCAAATCTGCATTTCCAGATTGCAAATTTTTCATTAGTTTCATTCCGAAATCCACAGTTATCGTGTTTGTTAATCGCAGTTTAAAATAATGAATAACTAAGAACTGATTTCACCATATTCCCACGGAATCGAGATCTATGCGGGCAACACCAAAAGAAACAGCTAATATTTGTATAAAAGATACGTTTCCTTTCAAATTTTGGAAAATGTATAATGCGAAACGCAATTAACATATTACGAGTCACCATTCTTTCCGTTGGTAATATATTAACCACCGATTCAGCAAGTTACTATTATCCAAAAGAAACCGGGAAGAAACTCAGTAGTCACTCTTTTAAACATAGATTTTGTGTTACATTGTGATTGCATTACGGAGTAAATTACTTTTGATCTTACATGTAAATATTTGGGTATTTGCGTGTGTTTGTGTGAGTGGGTACGTAAATCATATTTTTTAAAACTTTTTATAAGCATCATTTACGCTCCATCGCGTTAATACACTAAATGAAACGTTCCGCAAAAATCACATTACTTTACTGAATAAAAAACCAATAATGAAACACAAAATCAACAAAAACAGCTGACGTTCGGGTCAAGGAACGCAAGAAGCCGGCGTCGGTGTAAAGGAGATGACTAAATTGAGTTTCGTTGACCCGAACGTCAGCTGTTTGTTTCAGTGTTGTTTATTTTATAAAGATATGATTTATTTATTAAAATTGGATTTTTTCCCATTAGTATTAGTGTCATTAGTACTATCGTCTGTCTTCGTTTTCGGAAGTGGTCTCCTAACACCGTGTATGAGATCAATTTAAAAATAAATTATAAGTAAAAGAAGTCTCGCATCCTCCACTTGCACCCCTCTTGAAGCTTTAGCGGTCGTGTATCGGCACAGAGCGGCTGCAAGGGCAGATGGCCTGCAGCCTGATGTCGACGAGGTCCGAAGGGTCAGAGCCCTGGCCGATCAGGCTCTGGTCCAAAAATGGAGCGATCATCTCGGATCCCCAGTAGCGGGCATGGCCACTATGGCGGCGATCCGGCCTCATCTGGAACAATGGCTTTCCAAGGAGCACGGGACGCTTTCCTACAGATTGGTGCAGGTTCTGACCGGACATGGGTGCTTCGGAAAGTTCCTGCACCAAATTGGTCGGGAGGAGTCACCCGCTTGTAATCAGTGAGGCGCAGCTATAGATTCAGCGCATCACACTGTGGCAGATTGTGCGGCCTGGGGAACTCAGCGTCACCTCCTGGTGGCGTTGATCAGCGGCGACCTCTCGTTGGGAAGCTTTGTAGGCGTGATGCTCTCCAGCGAGAGATGGTGGGCAGCAGTGGCCTTCTTTTGCGAGACGGTAGTCTCGCTGAAGGAAGTCCACGAGAGAGAGAGGGAGAATGCAGTGGAGGCACGCCCTCACCGCCGAAGGAGACGGAATACAAGGCGGCGCATGTTTGCGCATCTCCTCCCGCCTCTGTGAATCCTCCGTCGGACTCATCCGGGACACCAGGGCAGAATGTGAAAGCTGAACACCTGGTGCCTCACTAATGGATGAAGGGGTTTCGCTGGGTTTTAGTGGGTATCCACACTCCTGACTGGTCATCGGTCAGGGTTGGTGCGTAAATTGCATTTCCCAGCGACAAAAAAAAATCCTCCACTTGTACAATTATACATGCACACTTTAATAAATAATAATATATAAGAATAAAAGACGGAAACTAGGCCAGTATCGAGGCCCCTACGTATAAAGAGTCATGTATAAAATCCTAACTTTGTAACACAGTATTTTAAAGACAGAAAAGATATTATTTACTACCCGTGATCTTGTCTCCGCATTGAATAGTGTTTTTGGGTAACATTTTAAATAATTTAGGCTAATTATTTTACAAATAAGACACGCATTAGGTTCTGGACTATCTGCGTACCAAATTACATTTAAATCGGATTAGTAGTTTTGTCTTGAAAGCGCGTCTGACTGAGAGACGCTGTTTAAGTCTTAAGGTTGTAAGTTTCAAGCTCCTAAAACTGATGACATATTCATCTCTTACAGCCCTTTTTCGTAATAAAAAGTAGTATATGTCCTTCATGAGGTTCTAGACTAATTGTATAGTAAATTTCATTGAAATTGGTTCAGTAGTTTTCTCGTGAAATCGCAACAGACAGAGAGAGTTACTTTCGCATTTATAATATTAGTAAGGATTGTTATATTACCCTTAAGGTGTAAAATAACAATCCTTTCAATGTCATACCTATTTAAATCGAATTAACAGACTAAAAACTAATTTTTGAGCACCTATTTCTAAAAACGAGGATACATTCATCCCTTATAACAGTTTTTTCGCATTAAAAACTATCCTATATCCTTTCTCAGACTCTAAACAGACAGAGTTACTTTCGCATTTATAATATATTACACCTTGAGGGTACAAGTTTAAAAAACTTTCAAAGCAATATCCATTTATATTGAATTGGCAGCCTAATAACTAATATTCGAGATCCTATTTCTAAAAATGACGATATTTTTATCGCTTCCAATCCTTTTTCGCATTAAAAAGGTATGTGTGCACCAAATTTCATTTTAAATTCATTAGTTTTTGTCGTGAAATCGCAGCAGAGAGACACGAGTTACTTTCACATTTATAATATTAATAAAGATTGTTATTTTACACCCTCCAGGGTAAAACTTTTACAGACTTTGAATGTTTTATCTATTTGTATCGAATCAATAGCCTAAAAAAGAAAATTCAAACTACTATCTCTAAAAATACCGATACTTCCTTCAGAAAAACTTTTAAAGACGAATATGTGATACTATTTACAAAGTGTAGTGTCCACGTGAAAGCATCGCATCCATAAACTCAAATCGAAACATACAAACACACACACGCACACTAACACGTCATGCATGCATACCTTCACTTTTCTTTTTTTTATTATATACCATGTACATTGTTTGGGTAGGCACTGACACCTAAAATACGGGTTTTCCTAGTTTAGGGGTCAGGATGTCACAGAAAATATGTATAAATTGTACCTAATAAATAAATATTTCATTTCTTTTAATTTCATTGCAACCCCTTTTTCGCAATAAATAGTAGCCTAAGTCCTTTTTTGGGATCTAGACTATCTTTGAACCGAATTTCATTTAAATCGGTTCAGTAGTTTTGTTGTGAAAGAGCCACAGACAGAGTTACTTTCGTAATAATATTAGTAGGGATTACTGTACTAATGATATGTTTGTTTTAATAACAATATTTGACGGTTCAAATGTGCTGTAATGTTTGTTGAGTTTTAATTGAACAATGATTTATAATAACGATGATTCAGGCTGGCAAATAAAGTTATGTGTATAATCAAAATTACAAAAACTTCAAAATATCTTAAAAGCAAAGTTAAACACTGCGTTGATGTCTTTGTCAAGAACTATCTATTCTTCAATATTTTTATCATCAACACAAACTTAATACCGGCTTACAAAACGTAGCTAAAATACACTAATCAGTTTTAAAAAGAAATGAAATATATCGATATTAAATGTTAAATCCAAGAGAGACAAGGTCCTTCCACTTGCCACAAGCCTTGCATATCCTTCGCTTCTTTTATTCTCATTAAACCTTTCGTACAAGTTCGTCGGTTTACAGTACTCTTGACCTGCCCCTTATTTAAAATGTCCTGGATTTGGTCCAGGAACGTTCACCTTGGTCTTCCCCTTCCAACTTTCGCATTCACTCTTGACTCATAAATCCTTTTTGTCAGTCTCCTTTCATTCATTCTCTCTACCTCCCCAAACCATCTAAGCATACCTTTCTCAATTTTAGTCACTACATCTTTTACTCCACAACGTTCTCTTATCACACCATTTCTTAATCTGTCACTCAGTTTTAATCCACTCATATTTCTCAACGCTCTCATCTCTAACGCATTTATTTTACTTTTGTGATTCTTCTGCCATACCCAACTTTCACTACCGTACATAAGTGTTGGCACCAACACTCCAGCATGCACTGCCAGTCTAGCCCTTTGAGACACCTTTTGGCTATTCATAAAGGCGTGCAGAGCACCATTTACCATACTCCCTGCATTTACTCTCCTTTCAATATCACTTTCACATGTTCCATCTTTTGTAAATTTAGATCCCAAGTATACAAATTCTTTCACCTCTTCTACTTGTTCCCCATCTATCAAAATGTTGCCATTCATCATAGATTCATCTCTTTCAAAGAGCATAACTTTCGTTTTGTTTACATTCACTTTCATTCCTGTCCCTTTCAAAGCTTCATTCATAATATTTACTATCTCCTGTAGCTCATTAGCGGATGACGCAAGTATTACTTGATCATCAGCGTAAAGGAAACATTTGATGAGTTATTAATTCATTCTCAACCCATCCATACTTTCTTTTAAATCTGTCAAACAGTTCATGAATAGGTTGAACAGCCATGGTGTCGCATATGCCAGTCGAACACCTATTTCACCCCGTTTATTCTGACACAAGCACTAGAACCCTCTTAGAGAGATTTCAACACTTGAGTCAGACTACCGCTAACCCCATACGTAGATACCGTTGACCACATCTCATTCCTCACCACTCACACCACATCATTGTATGTGACAATGTGTAATATATTGCTTCTGTGAGCAACTGGAATCAAGTCCAAACATTTCTATCGCTTAAATAATCTTCAAAATTAAAATATGCCTTTTGCAAAATGTATTTAACATAATGTGGAAGCAAATCTAAAACTGATTGTGGTAACTTATTAAAAATGCATATGCTCAACCCGACAGATGATTTCTGAAGCTTCTTCAATCTAAAATATGGGTTACAAGATTGATTTTATTCCTTGTATTAAAATTATTTATAGCAAATACATAAAAAGGCAAGTTAAATCGATTACGATAGGCGGTCTTTTCGATTTGAAGGGATATCTTCCAGACAACAATAACAGAGGAGACAAAGTCAAAAGTGAATAGGAAGGTGGTGTCACAAAAAGCACTTTTGAATCGTCAGCAGTCTGTTCGTTGGTAACAAATCTACCACGGTTTCGGAAAGTTGAATCCGCTGAGAAGAAACCGGCAAGAAACTCAGTGGTTACACTTTTAAAGATAGTTATGATATTAAAGATGTTACAATGTGTAATATTTCGCTGGATGCAAGTCAATCTTCAACATTATGATATGCCATTTGTCAAATGTTATTCACATTTTGACAACTTAAATTTAATCAATTATTGTCGCACGATAGGCGGTCTTATCGATTTCAAGCGATTTTTTCCAGACAACCTGAAGGAAGGTGACCAAATCAAAGGTGGTGTCAAAAATTAATTCGTTACAAATATATAGCAATGTCAACTTCCTTCTCTCCTATGAGTGAGTGATGCCCAGCAGTGGGACGTTAATGGGCTGTTACTTAAGTTTTAATATCAACATATATGCTCACTAATATTATTAAAGAGGAAACATTTGTGCTTTTGTATGTGTGTTTGTATGTTTTACTGCCTCATTGGTCTAGTGGTTAGCATGTTCGACTACAGACATGAGGTCCTGGGTTCGAGTCCCAGGTCGGGCCAATTCGAAATCGATATTGAGTTTTCTATTAAGATTTTCTCAATATTTGCCCGAAGTTGGGAAGTTGGCGGTGTGATCCACCCCCGTGCCTCGGAGAGCACGTTAAGCCGTCGGTCCTGCGCCTGATCTCTCTCCGGTCGTGTCGGATTTCCGTCACACCGGACTATGAGAGTGAAGGAATAGAGAGTGCACTTGTGTACTATGCCTGCCAATCCGCAGTGGAGCAGCGTGGTGGGTCTATGCTCTTAAAACCCTCTCTCATATGAGAGAGGAGGCCTGTGCCCAGCAGTGGGACGATAATGGGCTGCTACTTACTTTATGTGTGTTTGTAACGTTTTCACAAAATACTACTGGACCGATTTTAAAAACTTATTTACCATTAGATAAATGCATTCTCACAGAGCGACATGTTCTATAATAATATAGAACGTATTAATATCTACAAAAAAGTCTATAATACCATATGTCTAACTACTGTAGTTATGCCACTATAACTATTTCTTTACATTTTAAAATTGTAGACAATAATCAAACCATATCATTCATAATTATGTATTAATCTTTATCCTATTATAATGATATTAAAGACCGTTTCAATATCTGTAAAATACTTTTTAAATTATTATAATCGGACTTTCCATTCAAAAGATATAACGAATTTAAAAATCTCAATCTAAAGAAATGTCATGTATAGGGAAGTTCTGAGACAATAAAGTATTACTAATTTTTGCATTTTGAATATTTGTTTTTATTTTTAACAATTCATAATAATCATGCTAGAAATTCCATTAAAAATATTAGTTAAGTCATGAAATATCGTACCAGCAACCTTTCATGTATGTCTGTAACTAAGAAACTACCGCCATCTACCTTCCATGTATGTTTGTAAGGAACTAAACAACTACCGCCATCTATTAGAAAGTTTCTACATTACGTCGCATCTCATCTCTTTGTACTTCGATGGCGCCATTTTATACGACGTAAATACGGGGTGCTTCAAAAAAATGTATACACACTTGAAACTATTGTAGTTTTCCCGCTCTACAAGGCTAATGTTATATTTCTTCGCCAGGTGCCAGCATAATCGTCCCTCTATGTTATATTATCAGTTGGAATTTGTAATAGAGTTTTGAAGAACGTAAGCCGGTTATTAAGTGGTACTGGAAGTTTGAGAATGTAAATGAAGTTCAAAGACAGTGGAGAAGGGAGTATGATACAGAACCACCTTCAAGATTAACAATTACACGCATACGAGACAAATTCGAAGTTCATGGAACAGTGTGTGATGTGCATAAAGGTCATTCAGGTCGGCCTCGAACAGCTACAAGTGATGAGTCATCAACGGCAGTCTTGGAACTGTTTCAACGCTCTCCTAACAAATCTTCAAGGCAAGGGGCACGTGAAAGTGATGTAAGTGCTAGCAGCGTGCTACGCATTCTGAAGAGAGGCAAGTATCGTGTTTACATTCCAAGGCTGGTGCAACAGCTAAATGACGACGATCCAGATCGAAGGTTGCAATTTTGTGAATGGATTCAGGAGATGGTGATACGTGAACCGGGATTTATGGGTAGCATCATTTGGTCGGATGAAGCCCAATTCAAACTTAATGGAACTGTCAATAGGCACAATTGTGTTTACTGGGGTGAAGAAAATCCTCACATTACAATTGAAAAAGCTGTAAATTTGCCTGGTGTAAATGTGTGGTGCGGTTTGTCTTCAAGGGGACTCATTGGACCTTTTCGATTTGAAGGCACTGTAACTGGTATTAATTACCTAACAATGCTTGCTGATTCCATATTTCCTGCCATTCGTGCATTATACGGTAATGATGATTTTTATTTTCAACAAGATGGTGCTCCGCCGCACTATCACAGGGACGTACGAGCTTACCTGGATCAAAATTTGTCGGGCCATTGGATAGGACGCAGGGGGCCAATCGAGTTTCCAGCACGCTCTCCAGACCTTACACCACTGGATTTCTTCTTGTGGGGCACAGTAAAAGATGAGGTGTACAAACGTAAACCACGTAACCTAGACATTCTTTGGAATGAGATTCAAGCAGTGTGTAGAGAAATCTCATTGGACGTTTTGATACGATGTACAGAATCTGTGGTGACTCGTACTCAGAATTGTATTGATGCTGCAGGTCACCAATTTGAACAGTATTAACATTTGTTATTTATGTTTCATTTACATTGGACTTTCAGCTTTCTATTTTCCTGAAATTTAACTTTGTAGAACGGTAAACAAATTTTCTATGGAAGTTCAAAGTGTGTATACATTTTTTGAAGCGGTATATTAGAATTAATAAAATGAAACTGTAATGTCTCGTTTTGTGTGTGTGTAATGTAGTTGTGTTAGAATATATTATATATGTTTGTTGGTTTTGGGTTGTTTAAAGTAATTTAAAGGATTAGCATGTAGAAAGTACAAGTACCCCATTTTTTTCACGTTAATTAAAAAAATATGTATAAACAGAAGATTCCTTTATCAAAAATTGTTATAAGTGCGTCTTCTACTTCTACGTGACACCGGCGAAGTAAATTGTGCCAGTCTGGCACAGGAATAAGTCATAACTCTAAAATAATAATAATTATGCGACGTAATAAAATATTATTATACATTAATATCTGAACTATTCATTCAAAACTTGTTATTGAATAGTGATGTGAAATACCATTAATTAACATCATAATTAACTATTCAGGAAATATCACTGTTGCTACAATTATATTGTATACTAGCAATGCCCCTTGGTTTCACCTGCGGAGATACCAATTTGGTGGCAGTGGAGAGTCTACTAAGTCGGATACGATGGAAACACACTTACATTCATAATCTAATCAATATACAGATTTTACTTTACAACTAATATATATCTAACTAATTATTAAACTTGTAACATCCTTTACGTAGAATGTCCGACATTAGCAAATATAAAAATACTCCACATATCATTGGTATCCTTGGCATATGAGCTAACTCACCAGTCGCACGCCCAGCTAAAAGGGTCGCTACAATTTTATTATATCTTTTGAATGGAATGTCCGATTTTAATCATTTAAATAGTATTTTACAGGTATTGAAACGGTCTTTAATATTATATATGAAAATGTAGAACATTTTTTGTTTCACACCTTGAGTTACATTATGGCATTTATATTAAGGATCCCTATTTTTTTGAATGTTATATGGCCTGTGTCACTCAGTGAAATGTAGCTTTCGATCCTGTAGTTTTTATTTGAAAACGTTACAAACTTACATAGAAAAACATAAATGCTTCCTCCTTATAACATTAGTTAAGATAAGATTGTCATTCATACATACATAGCATCATTCCTCATTCCTATAGGGGTAGGCAGAGACAACGAGTTTCCTCTTGCCACGATCCGTTTAAAGTACACTTGACCTGGCCCTTATTTAAAATGTCCTGAATTTGGTCCAGCTTTTTGTCAGTTTCCTTTCATTCATTCTCTTTAATTGCCAACACCATTTAACCTTTCTCAATTTTAGTCACTACATCTTCTTTTAAACCACAACGTTCTCTTATCACACTATTTCTTACTCTGTCACTTAGTTTTAATCCACTCATACTTCTCAACGCTCTCCTACGCGCACCACCACTCCTCCATGCACAGCCAACCTGGCCCTTTGAGACACCATCTGGCTATTCATAAAGGCGTGAGGAGCACCGTTTACCATATTCCCTGCATTCGCTCTTCTTTCAATATCACTTTCACATGTTTAATCTTTTATAAATTTAGATTCCAAGTAAACAAATTCTCTCATCTCTTCCACTTGTTCCCCGTCTATCAAAATATTGCCATTCATCACAGATTCATCTCTTTCAAAGAGCATAACTTTTGTTTTGTTAACATTCACTTTCATTCCTTTCCTTTTCAAAACTTCATTCATAATATTTATCATCTCCTGTAGCACATAAGTAGGAGTATCTGTGTAATGTTATTAAGATAATCAAATTAGATAGTCTCTCTTCCAGAAAATTACTGGACCAATGCTTTCTATAAAAAATAATGCGTAATTCATTAGATGCCCCACAAATACTAAGACAAATTAATGTAAGAATACCAAGACCTAATGCTCGAGTCAAATTGGGAACATTTGTTGTATCATATGCAAAAACAAATCTTGGTAGTCACTCTCCCATACCCCGTATCACAATACAATAAACTTTCTGACGAGCTAGACCTAGACTCTTATAACCACTTCCGGAATCGAGTTACGGAATCGTTGAGGGATGAGAGGGTTTCTGTCCATAAGCATAAATAGCCATTTATTTTTCAATTTTATTTTTTTTTAAACTTTTGAAATTTTTATATAATCTATATTTTATAGTAAAGTAAGTAAGTAGCAGCCCATTAACGTCCCACTGCTGGGCTCAGGCCTCCTCACTCCGAGGAGCGAGGGTTTTTAGAGCATAGACCCACCACGCTGCTCCAGTACGGATTGGCAGGCATAGTACACAAGTGCACTCTCTATTCCTTCACTCTCATAGTCCGATGTGACAGCAATCCGACACGACCGGAGAGAGATCGGGCGCAGGACCGACGGCTTAACGTGCTCTCCGAGGCACGGGGGTGGATCACACCGCCATCTTCCCAACTTCGGGCAAATATTGAGAAAATCTTAATAGAAAACTCAATATTGATTTTTGAATTGGCCCGACCCGGGACTCGAACCCAGGACCTCATGTCTGTAGTCGAACATACTAACCACTAGACCAATGAGGCAGTCCATTTTTATTGTATTTTAGACTAATTTAATTTTAACTCATGTTGTGGCTACCATAAAAAGTTGCACGCTTCAACAATTTGTAGATGTAAGTTTTTATATTTTAAGACATTAAGTGTAGTAAATAAATAAAGATGGTGCATTGACTTATTTTAAATGGTTGCAATTGGCGCAAACACTAGTTTTCTTATTGAGTGTGGGTAATTGGAAATTGTTCATTATTTTATTGGGCCGTCCCGTCAGTATGGTACATGTATACCGTTTATCATCTTTCGTTTTAACATAGGAGTCATTGCTTTTTATCAATAACTGTTATTCTGACGTTATTTTAGGTCTATTAACTAAAACTTTGTTATTGAAAAGTATTTTTTCCCATAAATGGTGTAAAAGCTATGTTTTAAAGGTATCTATAAAACGAAAAAAAAATAAAAGTGCGTGCGTACAAAGTACACAAGTCAGTAGTGAAACTTCTTTTGGCTCATTGATCTGTTTAAATTTATACAAATGTGAAACTTTAGATTTCCTAGGCTTAGAGAATGGGAAAAAGAAAGATATGTTTAATGAATTTGATTTGAATCATTAAAATATTAAGTGTTAAGAATTAATAAATGTTTTTTGTCGATATTTTATTTTTGAATTTAAAATTTAGAACAGAGAATTTATAAAATACTATAATACTAAATATTATGAAAAATAGTATATTAAATGATTAAATGACGAGTAGCAAATTAAAACGCCACATGTTATTTGTAAATATTAAAACTAACAAATTAGCATAAAAACGCTTCACATCTTTATCACACATTTTTATCGCCTTAATGCTTCAAAGTATATGATTTTTTAATATATTGTCTTCACACCTCTAGAACACGTAGCGATACTAAAAACACAGGTACAGACATCAACTTAGGGCTAGTACTCACCCTGAAGTGCTGATGAGCTGCTTGCTCCTCAGCCTCGTGTTTGTGTTTGATGTTTTCTATCCTCATCTGCTTCAGGATGCCCGCCACTTCAATCCTGTATACATAAAATAATAATACATTTATTTGATCAAAAAAAAATCAAAAGAATGTTGGTATAAAAGAAGAAGTGACTAAAAGTGAGCAAGGTATGCTGAGATGGATTGGGGACGTAGACTGACAAGAAAGATTTATGAGACAAGAGTGAATGGGAAAGTTGGAACTGGAAGGCTGGACTAAATCCAGATCATTTTAAATAACGTCCGGGTCAAGAGTGCAATGATAATGAAAGAAGCGAAGGAGATATGCAAGGATCGCGGCAAGTGGAAGGATGTAGTCTCTTCCTCCCCCCTCCCCACTTTTGCTGGCGCATTGGTGCAAGTATTCGCTTTGCTACCATATGGGGTATATCGCATCTTACCAGATTGAAGAGCTTCCATCTTAGACTGTATCATCACTTACCATTGTAAGATCACAGTCAAGCAATGAATTGTCATCAATAAAAAAATATAAAAACCTCTATGGGAATGAGGCGTGATGTATATGTATGTATGTAAACAAAACTAAGTCGCAGCCCAATAACGTCTTACTGCAGGACACAGGCTTCCTTAATCATAGGAGAAAGACTTAATCATATGGTTGACAAGGATAGTACACAAGTGCACTCTTTATTCTCTTATAGTTGGATGTGAAGGGAACTCGACACGACTGGAGAGAGACTGGAGGATGATAACTACACAACACTGGGCAGTTATTGACAATCATAATAGAAAACTCAAAATCCATTTCTGAATCGAACCCATGAAGCAGCCTCTAGATAACCACTAGACCAATGAGGCAGACAAGAATAATAAAGCCATTTATTCCATATTTCCAGATACATGTAAATTAGGAGATTTCCTTAACTTGTGGTTAGTAGTTTGTTTTGAGGTTATAGAATCCTCAGTTTAAGGTCTCCTCCTCCTCCCACTCTTTCTATGACTACCAGCTGATACCCTACTTCAATGGTCTATTGGGCCCACCTATCTTCCTCCTTCCCATAGGACCTTTTTGGTGATTGTTTAATATGGTCCACTTTATAGATTTGGGTTTTGAAATGAAAAATTATATTTTGTACTACTTCAAAATTTATCTGTGAAGAAATAGGACAGTAAAACAAACTAATTAGAGTTAGGTAGATTACAACCTCCCACAAATATTTATAAATAACATGAAACGTTAACTCACTGATTTAAAGCACATTTTCGAATAACCAGAACATCTAAATTACAATAACATTAAAAGGCATATTTAAAAATAATAAGATTCTTTATAATCTACAACTATTTAAAAAAAATGGCTAAATTTTAAAATAACACAAGATGTTCCTACAATACACCTTACTTCAAGCAATCTCCGCTCTATATGTAAGTATGTATGTATGTTTGTAACGTTATTACACAAAAACTACTGGATGGATTACATAGACTATATAAAAATAGGTCACAAAAAATCTGTTATTCTGTGTGCTGAAGAAACTATTAAAGATAGAACATAAAAATGTTCTACAATATTATAGAATATATTAATATCTACCAAAAAGTCTGTATTACTATATGTCCAACTACTGTAGTTATGCCACTATAACTACTTTTTTCATTTTAAAAGTTAATTCTATTAAATATTTTATTAAAGACCATTTCAATGCCTGTAAAATACTTTTTAATTCAATAAAATCGGACATTCCATTCAAAAGATATAACAAATTTAAAAACTCTCAAAGCCTTTTGCTTTCTTTTTGGTTTTTATTTTTTTACAATTTATAAAAATCAAGCTGCAAATTACTGGACTGATGTAAAAAAATGTTTTAATATCTGTAGAGTATTTTACATATACTAATGTCAGGTATTATATATATTCAATGTAAAGTAACATCTGTATATTGATTAAGAAAGTGTGTATCTAATAATCTGAAAGGAAGTACTTATATACCTTTGTGTCAATGAAAAATAGCTCCATCTAAATAACAGTCGTGTTTATTACACCATTTATAATTCAAGACCAGTTGGAATGATTTTAATGAGCATTGATTTATGGGATATGTCTTTACCGCAAATATCTCTTGAAATATCAGACATAGAAATAAATAATAAATACTTGAATAGACATGTAGACTGGGAGAAAATATAGGGAACGCTTTGATTGGTGGGAGGCTGTGGCAAAGATGTGCTGCCAAGCAAGAGAATTGCATTTCGACATGATGTTGTGTAGAAACCATAAGAAGTGTATTACTTTTTACCAGGTTTGGGTACTTTGATTGTAGACTTCATCATCACTTACCAGCAATTGAGAGTTCGAGTAAAATTAACAATAAAATCTTTATTAATGTAAGTTTCACAACATTTTAACATCAAAAAGTATTCAGTAAGTAAAGTGAAATACACAATTTTAACACAAGAAATAAAAACAAACTTGTAATTCCCTATTTTAGAGTTAAGAAAGTTCAGAAATCATTTGTCGGGTTGAGCATACGCATTTATAATAAGATACCTCAATCAGTTTTGGATTTGCCTCCGCATAGTTTTAAGAAATATGTCAAAAACATCCTTTTACAAAAGGCATATTATAATGTTGAGGATTATTTAAGCGATAGAAATGTTTGGATTTGATTCCAGTTGCTCACAGAAGCAATATATTACACATTGTAGCATACAAAACTATCTTTAAAAGAGTAACCGTTGAGTTTCTTGCCGGTTTCTTCTCAGCGGATTCAACTTTCCGAACCGGTGGTAGATTTGTTACCAACGGACAGACTACTGACGATTCAAAAGTGCTTTTTGAGCCTACTTGAATAAAGAATATTTTGATTTGATTTGATTTGATTTGATCACTACTTAATGTTGAGAGTATGGGAGTGTGAGAGAAAATTTTGAACATTACCCATAAAGAAGAAGAGTGACACAGATGTCTTTTATATAATCTCACCTAACTCTCATATTCTCCTGCAGCCGGTGAAGAGGCCCCAAGTACTCTTGTGATCTTCCTCCTCGCACTTCAGACAACTGGTATTCAACATGCTTCATTCTCTCATTATATAGTTGCTCACGAAGGACAGTGAATTGACGCTCCAAGTTCGCTGAAATTTTTAAGTATGACATTTAGAACTGTGTTTTTGTGAAACATCTATAGAGATTCAACTCTTATGGTGATTTATACTAAGATATACAGTAATTATAAACATAGAAATGTCTAGGCTGATTTTGATAAGGCTAAAATAAAATACCTTATCATGATGTGAATCTCACTAATAAATATTAACACAATTATATAAATACATTTTTCTTGCATACAAGTTAGTTGTTATTGTTATTCAGATATTAAGTTAGGTAAATGTAAATAGAATTCATTTTTACTAATTTTAAGTCATGTTGTAAAAACTATATTCATAAATTTATTACTATATTAAGAATATTATTATTAAATAAAAGTTTATAAATAGCTGCAATTTATTCTATTTGATAAGAATGAATATTTGTATATTGAGTTCTTGTTTTACGAATACAAGATATAAGTTCGAAATTCAATAGGAGTACCATCACTAAATGGCATAATTCAATAAATTATATTAAAGGAATGAGTTCTATATAATTCAATGGATAAACAATTCAAAGTCACTCAAAAGCTCTGGAAAAGCACAAAGCTTAGGGTTCAAATTCGCGTACACAAAGCTTTGTTTGTAAACATAACCTATTGGTACTAACCAAGGTGATCCAAGCATTCGTTTCTCCTGCGTTCACATTCACTCTCGTCCATCTCTGAGGAGTCATCGGAATCCGGTTCATCAGCTTCCTCAGCACTGGAGTCCCGATCAGGTCCCCTCGAAGAGCCACCAGATCTCTCAGTGTCTCCTCCAGACATGTCTCCATCTCCATCACTGTCGCCTTCCACTTTCATGGAAGGCATTTTTGCTCGTTTAAAGCCAAGAATTTTCACTAGACCTAATACAAAACCAGAGTATATTGCAATAATTCAATCTACCCCAGTTCCCTCTAATAAACATGAAACGTCAGCTGTCAATATCAAGTGACAGATGACAAAAGAAAGTTTACGTTATACCTATCTTTTTAATATATCCCTTAATATGTCCAGCAAAGACAATGGATCATACAGCTTGTCGATAAATTAACTTTTATAGTCATTTTAGGAATGGACAGGAAGTATTTATTGTAATTCTTTAAATTATTTCTTTATATTTTAACGAAATTAATTTCTACTATCAAAACTAAAAATTTTGCAACGTAAATAAATAATGAAAAAGTACCGAACATATTTTAAATACAATTACGTCCTTTCGCTGGATAGCGTATTTGGTTATAGGGAGTGGATGAAGGGCAGTGGCCTCGTTTTGCGAGGCTATTATTTCGCTGACGAAGATAGAGGGAGGATGCCGTGGATGTCTTTTCACTCCGGCGCAGATTCGGAGGCGCAGTTTTGCACTTCTCTCTTTAAGTTTTTTTTTCTTATTTATTTTAAAAGTCTTTGAGTCTCTTATCAGACTATGTCAGACCCATTGTAGGGTGACAGCTCTAACAAAACCCTTCATGCTACGAAACACAACTTTCAATTTTTTTATAATTTCTATAAACAATAAATTTGTCTGAGGGGCTGTTGGTGCTGACAAAATACTTTGAAAGGTACGAACATCCTTCATATTAAGACCAAATTTAGTTTTTAGTTCTGTCCTCATTATCTCTGTCCGGGTACACTCTGTCAAAATATGGTATACTATGCCACAAATTGGACAAAGTGAAGCATTAGATTTCTTCATCAAAAATTTGAAGTAATTCAACGGAGTATGTCCGGATCGAAATCTGTGGGCCAACACAATCATTTCAATTTTAAAGTGAAAAACCAAGGTATACGGAGAGGTTGATTCTGTATAGTGTTGTAACACTATACAGACTATTAACTAAAAATTTCGATTGTATATATGCCTAAGATTTTTGTACACTCTGGTGTAATGAATGTATTGGCTCCTGTAAATATGGCTTTTTTTGCTATAAGATCAACCTCTTCGTTTCCCGCTAAACCAATATGTGAGGGAACCCATTGCAATCTCAAAGATCAGTAGACCTCTTTTACAAGAGGCGCATCGAGCCACATGTTGTAAGGCACTTTTGCTATCTGTTAATATTACGCACTTTTCAAGCATCTGATTAAAAGCATACGATATTGCCTCCGAGATTGCAAAGAGTTCAACCGTCATAATAGTATTTTCCAGAGGAAATTTCAAAACTTTCTTTTACTTTGCGACTAGGATCATAAAAAGCTGCTCCAATACCATTATTTATTTTAGATCCATCTTTATATATTCGTCATACTTATTGACCATCATATTTATTGCATTATATTTTAAAACATCTGTATTATTATGCCTTTTGGAAGATGTATCATCAATTTCTATATTTATAAAATCAACAATTATTCTTGAAGTTCACGTAGGTAAGATAAACATTGGGAGAAATTTGCTAGAAGAATATTTTATGTTCCCTTATTTCACTATGTATCCTTATTAGCAATGGTTTTATGTTTTTAGTACTATATTGCGTTTGACACAATTCAGTTAACTCCTTTATTGAATCAATAATGTTTTCTGATCTAGAATTTATTTTAAGACAATATTTCGTACCTAAATATACACATGCTATTAGTCCAATGAGGCTATTTTTCATGAACTGCCTCATTGGTCTGGTGGTTAGCATGTTCGACGACATACATGAGGACCTGGGTTCGGTCCTTGATGGGGCCAATTCAAAAATCAATATTGAGTTTTCTATTTAAGATTTTATCAATATTTGTCCGAAGTTGGGAAGTTGGCCGTGTGATCCACCCCCGTGCCGTGGCACGTTTAGCCGTCGGTCCTGCGCCCGATCTCTCTCTCCGGTCGTGTCGGATTCCCGTCACATCGGACTATGAGAGTGAAGGAATAGAGAGTGCACTTGTGTACTATGCCTACCAATCCGCAGTAGAGCAGCGTGGTGGGTCTATGCTCTAAAAACCTGCATAAGAGAGATAGTGAAGGAACAAATTTGGTTAGCATAAAAATGATTATAGTGAGCCAACTATAAAAGATAGACATATGCTGTCATGGACTTTTTGTTACAAATTTTAAAGAGGAGCTTTCTTGTCATTTTTGTGAAACTTTCTTCATCGTTGCACCGCTCCTATTAGTTTTAGCGTGATGACACAAACATACATAGCCTCATGCCTCACTCCCTTCGAGGTAGGCAAAGACCACGTCCTTCCACTTGCCACGATCCTTGCATATCTCCTTCGCTTCTTTCATTCTCATTAAAACTTGCTTACAAGCCTTAACCTGGCCCTTATTCCAAATAACCTCTTTTTGAAGTGAAACTTCTTATGGCTTGAGACTAAAATGTTTATCGATGAAACGCGTGACCAGCGTCACGAAGATGTGCAGCGTTTTCTATGCCAATTCGTTTGAAGGATAGGTAGTTTTAACATTTACAAATAACATGTGGCATTTTAATTTGCCATTTAATATACTATTACATTTAACATAATATGGGAATTAAAGAGATGGGTCTGTAATATGCTTTTAGATCCTTTTTACCTTTTTTAAGACGTTCTGGAGTATCATCATCAGACGTGCATTAGAATTAGAGTGTGGAAAAGAAAAGAAAAGAAAAAAAATTAGACGATTCAAAAGTGCTGTAATATGCTGAAAAAAAAATAGACGATTCAAAAGTGCTGTAATATGCTTACTTGAATAAAGATATTTTGATTTGATTTGAAACCCCTATGGGAATGAGGCGTGATTCTATGTATGTATGTGTATGTATAAATATAAACGAGACTTCAAAATTAGTTTGCGGAAGAAGTTTCGCGCGTGACATGTGTGCTTTGTACGCATGCACTTTTCCTTTTTTAATTTGATATAGATTTATGATAGAAACTTCTCTCTGTGTTGCCATATGAGTCAGCTCTATTTATTTGAAAATAAAACACATTTCTATATCTGATATTAAATTTAATAGGTACTCTATTATTTACATTAAATTGTTCACTATTAACATGGTATTTATAATATTTCATCAATCGATTGTCAATATATCTTATGTACAGGACTATATAAATAAGGTATACAATAATATCAATAGTGTGAAAATTTGACAAAATCCACGTATAAATAAGGCAGAGAACACTTGATGATTGTTCATTGCATTCGTAATACTGCATAATGCAAATCAAACACTTCTCCGCCCGCTTCGATAACTCAAATACACAGACCGACAGAACGAAACCAGTATACACATTAGCACCTCCGCGGGCTTCAATTGAACAACTTACACAGTACAAATACTTTGCGATAGTTGAAAAAGATTACAACGCGACGCCTCGGAATCAGCACACCGTAAAAGAACAACAACATAACATAAGCTATAACATACAGTGTCACCTTGATACAGCGAACGTGCCTATTCAACGAATCATTCAAAATCCAATGACATTTCGAGATACGGTTATATAACATACATACATACATAGCATCACGCCTCATTCCCTGCGGGGTAGGCAGAGACAACATCCTTCCACTTGCCACGATCCTTGCATATCTCCTTCGCTTCTTTCATTCTCATTAAACCTTTCATACAAGTTCGTCGGTTTAGAGTACTCTTGACCTGGCCGTTATTTAAAATGTCCTGGATTTGGTCCAGGAACGTTCGCCTTGGTCTTCCCCTTCCAACTTTCGCATTCACTCTTGACTCATAAATCCTTTTTGTCAGTCTCCTTTCATTCATTCTCTCTACATGCCCAAACCATCTAAGCATACCTTTCTCAATTTTAGTCACTACGTCTTCTTTTATACCACAACGTTCTCTTATCACACTATTTCTTACTCTGTCACTCAGTTTTAATCCACTCATGCTTCTCAACGCTCTCATCTCTACCGCATTTATTTTACTTTTGTGATTCTTCTGCCATACCCAACTTTCACTACCATGCATAAGTGTTGGCACTAACACTCCAGCATGCACAGCCAGTCTGTTCTTCGAGACGCCATCTGGCTATTCATAAAGGCGTGCAGAGCACCATTTACCATATTCCCTGCATTCGCTCTCCTTTCGATATCACTTTCACATGTTCCATCTTTTGTAAATTTAGATCCCAAGTATACAAATTCTTTCACCTCTTCCACTTGTTCCCCATTTATCAAAATATTGCCATTCATCATGGATTCATCTCTTTCAAAAAGTATAACTTTCGTTTTGTTTACATTCACTTTCATTCCTTTCCCTTTCAAAGCTTCATTCATAATATATATCATCTCCTGTAGCTCATTAGCGGACGACGCAAGTATTACTTGATCATCAGCGTAGCTTAAACATTTGATGAGTAATTCATTAATTCTTAACGGTTATATAACGGATGCAGGAAATATGTTTTCCTTTTATTTAACAATTTTGCAATCCATAACCCCTCCATGTCTAATCCTATTCCATGAATTTTATTGCAAAATTTAAAAAGCAATTTCATGTCTAAACAGGTTAGGAATCGTTAAACCTGTTAAGACACGTTAAAACATGTTAAGACACGTTTAACATGTTAAGACACGTCGAAACAAATTAAAACACGTTAAACATAATTGTTTTAAACTTAAATTTTCGTGGTTTATTAACATATTGACTATTTGAACGGGTACATACCACGATGGCGTTTATTTTTAATTCTTTTAATTTTCAAAATTAAAACGTGACATGAATGTAGTATGCTGAAAAAAGTGATGTGGGTGCCGTGAAAAATAAAAGGATCAGACGTAGGGTAGACAGATTCTGCCCTTGACAGCTTGACACAACCGCCCACAGCAGTAACGTCGTGACCACGATCCATGCAACTGGGTCGAAATATCGGCAAAATTAAAAAAACGCCATCGTGGTATGTACCCGTTCAAATAGTCAACACGTTAAACATGTTAAGACACGTTGAATAACTTCATAACTCATTGTTATTTAATGTTAAATAACAAGTTCTTTTAACAAAACAAACCCTAACCCTTTCAGTTTAGTTACATCGAGATTGTAATGTGGTTTTCTTAATATAGGTGATTTAATTTGACACGTCTGAGCCTGTCGAGATATGAATTATAACAGTGTGATAAAATTTTGAAATCAATTGGCAATTACAGGTCAATATAACTTTTAACATACATTTTAAAATGATTACAAAATCGTTAAAAATAGTATTTTGGCAAAAACGTCGGTGCTAGGGGATTCCGATACATTCGTTGAATCAAGGAATTCGTCAAGGTCGTATGAAGGTCACACTGTACATACAAAATATTTAATTCAAAAATTGTGATTTAAAACAAATGAATTAATATATTTGGCACTATAACATTTGGAATGCACATTTCTATCTACTTACACACAAGGTTAATGTAAGACTAACTTCAAAAATTACTTTTTAAAGTCACAGTCGCTTTTAATTATTGTGTTATTTTTACTATTTCAAGACGACAAGATTAATAATATGTTACAAAATTGTATGTTACGCATCTAGAGAGATAAATGGGGCATTTTACCTACCGTCTCGTGTTTTAAATCAAATCAAATCAAAATTAATCTCACTGTAAGGATAAATTATAACTGGCAATGACGTCACAATAAACGAATCTCGGACACGGCGGCCAATCTCGTGCAGAGATTAACCATCTACGCTGATGTTATAATGCTGCAGTGTAAACGCAAACACACGAGACTTAATCTGGACTGTTGGAAGGCAAAGGTGCTCAAATTGCGTCCCATAAATATGTTGTACTGAAACCATAAGTAAATTACCTATTGCCTTTTTTGCACGTTTCCATCTTAGACTGTATCATCACTGAGATGAGAAACTTGCTATTTTGAAATGTACTTTATATCAAGAGCAACAAGGTTTTATTTAATTTACATTAATTTGTAACAACTTATTAATCTTTAGACTTCCGCATCCGGATTTACAATAACTTGACAACACTGAGTTAAATGGAAAAATAATCATATTTTATTTAAGTATTGTGTATTATTTTTGAGGTAGATATATATCAAAGAATTTACGATTGTGATGTCAAGTTAAAATAAAATTTTATTGGCCCTGGATTCTAGCCCTTTAACACGAGTGTTGCCAAGTTAAATACAGTGTTGCTAAGTGACAAGAGAATCGTTAAATTCGGTAAATTAAAACTTTTAATATAAATACTAGTAATCTAAAGATATATTAAAAAGGTAAATTTGACAAAAGGAGATTAATTTGGCAAAAACGTTACCCATTAATAGGAATATTATAAAAATTAGATATGTCGTATGGTTTTAATTTATACGGATTTAAAATGTTGCGTCTTCTACACGCTAATAACTGCTTTAGATATATTCGTTTCATACATTTATCTACCGCCATTAACCTTTCCGACCCTAAGTATATTAAAATTACGCGTGATCCGAACAGGGGTACCAAAAGACCCCCAGTTTATTCGTATGGAAATCTAAAACTGAGTTATTATAATATAAATAATGTCATAAATTTTTCTCTCTTTCTCTCTCTCTCTCCGCGATTGTTGAAGTGAGAAAAATAACGTGTATCAACTATGCGATATTACTTTTATGATTGCAAAGTAACTCTTTTAAAACTCTAGTAATTAATTTAAAATTATATATGGGGTATATCAAGTCCCCCGCTTAGGGCCGGCTAGGTTAAGGAACCCACGATAAGGCTAGGCTAAATGGAGAAATTTCTTGAGAAAATGCCTATTTTTATTACTACTGTAAAAATTTGGCGATATTTATTTTTTTTGTTTAAACATTTTTTTTTGTCGTTATTAAATAGTTTCGCTTAATAAATTATATTAGTAATCGTAAAAAATAAATTCCACTCCATTAATGTTTATATACCGATGTAATATATATAGAATATTATACTAATAAGGCCGCAGCCAGAATATAGTGAGTTTTTGGATGTGATTTTTAAAAACTTACTCTAATACTTTTTACAGTGATTTTTTTTAAATTCGAAAATCATACGTGTTATTAGTTGAAAAAATGTAAAATATAATTATTTTCTAGCTACGCCCTCAATGTTACTGTAATTGAATAATTTATATTCACGTATTTCATATTAATATAAAATATATTGGTATAAACGAGTTGTAATCAAAGTTATAACAACTGTAAAATTTTGTGATTTTTTTAAATTTAATTTTGGTGTTTATAAACTGGCAATGATCGTAATAAACGTCATTGTATCTCTTCAGTGTTGCCAGTTGAATAAAACCTCGTTATTATTGGAAAAATTTTACGCTGGCAACATTTTATTTGTACCTATAGGTATTTTCACCACGTTTATTGCGATCATTGTAAATAATTTAAAAGGTTAATTTTACGATTAAAACAATGAAATAGTAATATAAAATTTACAATAATTAATAATTGTATATGATTATTTAATTTAACATTTGAATATTTTGATAAAATTCCTAATATAATCAATTATTTCTTAAAGATAAAAAGTACATTGGATTTAATAAATGGCAATGACACTTTGAAATATATATGAAATAAAATATTTGGGATTTGCGATTCGGTAGTGGATTTTATTTTTAAATAAGTTTGGAATTAATTTTATTCATAGTTTTAAAGCTTCAATTTAAATATATATGAAAAAAAATCAATTTAAACATATTACAATCCACGTTTCAATCCAATATCAGCTACCGATACTGATAAAGTAGATTAAAAAGAACTATTTTATAATAAAATATATTGAAATATCGCAATTAATTTGAAGGAATGGGTATACTTTGTAATCAACTTATAATTCTTTTAACTCACGAATTAATTTTACTTAGCAAAATGCTAAGTTAAAATTGAATTAAAAAAAGCAAACGTCTAGCAATTTAATCGTTTTTTTTTATATTTGGGAACGCGACTAAATTCTACATTGTCTATGGTCGCGAAGTCGTGAACTCGATCGCCGCCATGCTTGCAATATGGCGGCGCTTTCAATTTACGCGCGAAACCGACGAAATGTCGCTCAATCGTTTATTGCATGTGTCTACAAAATAAAATAGCAAATGTAAAACCATTTGCGTTAATTTGTCTAACGTGTGTATGTCGAGCGTCCTTCGTGCCACAGTATTTGGTGGTTCCACGCGACATCGTGTGATGAGCGTTGGGTTCACGCGATATAGCGTGCGGGAGGATGGGGCCCGCTAGGTTTGCTTAAGCCAGTGTGCTGGCACCCACTGCGGCTCCCGCTCCAGGCTGTTGATCTCGTTGAGGAGTTGGTGGTAGGCGCGCTGGGTGTCGTTGTTGATGATGATCATGTCGAACAGGTGGCCCCACCTCAATTCCATATCCCTCGCCGTCGCTATGATCTCCTTCAGCTCTTCCTCCTGATCAATACAATACATTTTTTAAATGAAACTGTTATTCATCATGCAATTAAAAAGTTGTAAAAGATTACGATTATATATTATTGACCTTGAAAGCCTCCCCGTTCCTGATCTTTTTTTGGCGCAGCTTCTCCAAGGAAGGCGGCGCCACGAACACGGTGTAGGGCTTCAGGTCGGACGTGCGCAGGATCTTCAGGGACTGCGGATGCAGATTCAGCACGCAGATCTTGCCCGAACTCACCACCTCCCGGATCGCCTCCAGGGAAGTACCTGAAACCGACCATAGGCCTTTATAATCCCTAAAGATATGACAGACACCGCCAGCACGTGACACATGCTGAGACTTTAAAAACTAACCCAAAAAAATGTCTATTGTTTGATCCTAAAATTTCCTTCCTTGATTTTCTATAAACTGACGATTGGGCTCCCTAAACTGTTTTATCTCACAATTATATATATATTTATTCCTTCAACACAAATTCTCTGCTCCATTTTAAAAACTTTCTTCCATTCTGCTCTTCTGACTTTGCATGTCCGAAGATTCAGGGTAAGCATTTCTCTGCTCAAAAGAAACGTTCTAGAAAGGTAATTTCATCATTGAATCTGGAGTTCGAGAAAACTTGACATCAACTTCCTACAAGAGTCGCTAAGAAACAAATTTAAGGCAGTTAACATAATGACAGTTCACTGCGTATATATATTAGAAAACTTGTTGTACGTACACAAAAACATTGACTCTTTTGACAAAAAGAGTGAATGTGCATCATATAACTTACGAAACCAAAACAAACTTGTTATAAATTCTAGTAGGCTGCATAAGATTAACAACTCATTTAAGGGTAACTGTATACGTTTCTATAATAAACTCCCACAAGACGTTCTAAAGATGTCAATTAATAAATTCAAAGTCTTTGTTAAAAGAAAGTTGATAGAAAAATCGTATTATAAGTTGCAAGATTACCTAGACGATAGAAACGCTTGGGAGTGAACAAATTGCTCTAATTTTAATTAAAATATAGTAAACTAATTTGTTATTGTAATGATGATGGTAAAAAAAAAAACCCGACTGAGTTTGTTGTGGGTTCTTCTCGGATCAGGGCGCGAAGGAACCCTCGTAACTTTAGATTTTAAGCCGATCTTGAGTACCGTCATCAGATGTATATTAGAATCAGAGTGTGGAAAAAAAATATAATTTGACGATTCAAAAGTGCTGTAATATGCCTACTTGAATAAAGATATTTTGATTTGATTTGATTTGATACAGGACATCAAGATTAGTTGTCGAAGCTGATGAAAAATAGTAACATAGTTACCGTAGTAAGCCTTCTCGTACTCGCCGTGCTCGACGAACTTGCGGTTGAGGATGTCGGCCTCGAACTGCGCGCGCGAGATGAAGTGGTAGTCCTGCCCCGCCGCCTCGTGCTCCTTGCGAGCGCGGGACGTGTCTGCGGACACGGGCAAGCTCGTAATCACACAAAAACATCCTTTCTAATTATATTTGATGACATTGAAATGTGGTGACCAGTGAATCGAGTGTAACGTGATCTGTGTGTCAAGTGCGGTGCGGTACTCACGCGGTACGGCAGCGGCGAAACGCGCGGAGTCCTCCATGAGCCGCTGTCGCAGCTCATGGCGGCCGATGTTGGGCGGCCCGATGAGCACGATGGGCCGCTTATGTGATGCACGCGGGTAATACAGCGCCACCTCCTCGTACGTCAGGATCTCGTCCGCCTCGTACTCTGCAACGACCATGCAACACATGTTCTCAAAGCCACGTGCCTCTGGCACCAAGTATGAAGCACAATACGAGTAATAAGTCTCTGATTCGGAAGGAAAATGCTTTATGCTCAAGTAATGAATATTTCAAGGTCTGCTCTCAACGCATCATTGTACGCCTGTAACATGGAACATGTAACTGTCCCACTCTACGAGTGAAGATGTCTATGGATTCTTAGTGTAATTTGGTACAAAATAAGCAGCTACTTTCAAAAGTATTGAAGATGGTAATGGCATGGAGGTGTAGTGGCTATGAATCTCCTTTAAATGGACATCCATTAATTCCTTCAGAATTCGGTTATATTTTGGAACATTTGACCTCCATCAAGGAAAAGAAGATCATTGTATTTTGGGGGCCGTAGAAGCACGTGTAAATGAAATATGGAGCGTGAAGAGTGGAACTCTGAATGTAGTTAGCGGCAAGAGTTCTAAACTATCTATATTCCCGCGTTAACGTTTAGCCCAAATTGCACTTTGAAGAGCTGGTGGTAAAGAAGCAAGTCCACCTTTCAAGTTAACATTCTCAAGATGTTGTGCTAGACCGTAATCTTTCCAATGAGAACATCAACAGTTTACTTTGTAGGGCACAGAAATAGTAGGTCCTCCCTTCTGTAGTCATCATCATCAACAACTTCAGGAACGCGTTGTTATACTGCATCAATAAGGTGAAAGTGGCAAGTCTTTGGTAATGGGATGGGGAAGCGGAGTATGATGGTAGTAATTATGAGAATGTTTTTATAAGGACACTCAGGTAAGGAGTGAAATGGCTCACCGTCGGGTGCTGATGCTGCATAGAGGGGGTAGCCGGCCTCGCTGGTGGGCTTGCGAGGTTTGCGGCGACGAGCGCGGCCAGCGCACAGCAGCGTAGCGCCCTTCCTGGCTCGTCTCTCCCCCTCACCAGCCTCACCAGCTAACGACAACTTCATCGACTCCCGCCTGCAACACATACACCAATTGGCTTTTGAAATGAAACTACTTTAGGCGCATGAGGGTAAATATTTACGGATAGGCGTCACGAAGATGTGCAGCGTTTTATTAATGTTTGTCACCTTCTATCTTCTAATTGGGTGAACTGAGCTCGACGATTCTTTTTTTATATGAAAGGTGGTTAATCCAGTTCTGATGATGGCACCCATGAGAAAACCGTATAAGTCCTAAATTTGCATTAAGCATGACAAATGGACGAATAACTCAAGATCACGAAAACCGATTTCGATGATTCGTTTTTTATTGGAATAGACATACTTGAAGAGTTGTTTGATGATAATTTGGTTAGGTTTTGCTCATGGGATCCATGTCAAAATAACGGAACTCTTCAATTCTTAGGAGCAAATTAACAATTCTCGGCAGAGTCTTAAGCCCATCCGGATATTTGAGTCGCCTCTCGTAACATTGGTATGGTCAAGTGTTTGTCAATCAATGGAACTCCTCAACGGCTTACAGTAAGGCTGCGATTTATGGCAGAATATATAACCGTCTGTAATCAAATAGCAATGAGCTTACGATTGTTGCTGCTTTGCAATATTTACTATAGGTGTATTATGCGTGAAGCGGTGGTAACCGAGGGGGGGGGGGGGNGGGGGGGGGGGGGGGGGGGGGGGGGGGGGGGGGGGGGGGGGGGGGGGACAAACTTTTGCGTATACATATTTGTGAATTAGTAATGAGTCCGATTACCATGTAAAATTAAATAAATTCCTAATATACCTTTTTCCCCCTCAAACAAGACTTAGGATTCGCGTCACTGTCACCACCATATGCCAATAGGCTCCATAAGTGTGGTAAGTACTATCTTACATGAGTATGACATTTTATATATCACCGGTGATTTTGAATGTATATTTGCAACAATTTTTTTATGACTTATCTAATTACCTCGATGAACAAAATCAAAAAAAAAATATAGAAATGAAATTTTATGTGGCTGTGAGAAAAGTGTATGTGCAGGGGCGAGATTTATAATCACACATAAATTCCTCAAGGTTAAGTGGACTGTATTTATTCTTGACGTCACAATTTGCACTTATTATAAGTCTACTCTATTTGGGACCCTAAAGCGAAGAGTGTATCTTAAATCTTAAAATTAAAACAGGGTTTATATACAAGAGGACAATCGCTGGTACTGAGGTAGGTCCATTGACCAATCAGAATTGTTACTCCCGTCCGTAAGAATATGTTAAGTACGCCATATGGCATATAACAGTGACTTAAATGTGACTTGAATATGACGTAAAATTTTTATATAGAAATTGTAGTCAAAAGAATTACTACTACGTTTGTACTGAGCGCTTTAAGTTTGCCTATTAAAATAAATATAAGTTGTAGCCAACTGACTGGTGCTGGAAGGCTTGGCTGGGGATGAGGCCGGCGAGACTCTGGTCCTCCTCACCCTCGCGGAAGGCCTGCCACCAGTTGGGGTCCTCGCGGCTGATCACGTGCAGCACGTCACCTTTTTGGAAGCTGATGCCTACAAATCAAAATATTGTTTAGGGCATTCTAATCAATCACTAAAAATAAATTTCTGGACCGAGTAACCAAAGACGTCACAATAATAATTTCCCCTCTCCCCTCCCCTGTTATTTACAGCTGTTACAGTGCTTAGAATTCTAATAATTAAACCTGTCCATGTCGTTATTAACATATACATAAACACATAACATTATGACGTCACAAACACAGCGACCAATCGCTGTGCGTTTATAGTCACGTGATATTAATTGTTTATAGTAATTTAACTAATGATAAGTTAAATTGAGACCGCACCTTCACAGTATTCAGTTTCGTCCAGTATTTGAGGAATTGAAAAGCCATGCGGACTTGGCCAAAACATCTTGACCAGCAATAATGTCAAGAAGTTATTTAACATCTACAGGCCTTGTTTGATTGTGTCGGATTGTTCTGTCCTTGAAACTTACTTAAGGGAAATAAGAACAGCTGAACTTATAATATATAGTTGAGGCTACTTTTATTATAGAATAAATTAGGGTTCCGAGAATACAAAACGAAAAGCAATGAAATAGTCGCCAAAACTATTCGCCCGATTGACTTGAAATATATCATAATACGGCTTTCGCGACGTAGTATCTCACCGAGAATGTTCCCCGATGAGAACACATGATTAGCCCTTATTGCCCGTGTTAACTACTAGTAAACATGGGCCAATAGTTCTGTTTTAACTCGGGCATCTCTTTCTTTTTGACTCATAACGCATTTTATCTATTTCGCTTCCCGGTATCACCAGACAATAGAAAAACAAAAATAAATCAGTTACAAAGTGACCGTTACTAATATTTAACGCCCAAGAGCCACTTTAGTGTCCGTGCGTGGGGCGCAGGCTATTGAACTTAACTAGATTTACGTCAGATAGATTACTTTTTTTTGGGATATGGTACTTGGTAAATAACAGCAAAAATATATTTTTTTGGGTAAAGCGAAGGGATAATGAATAAATGCTTGTGTCTGCTTACCGAGCTCACGACAGGGGATGTACACATCATCTTCGGGGTCGTAGTCGAAGTGCGCGCGCACGTGCAGCACGCGCAGCGCGGGGGGCGCGCGCGGCCTTCCCCGGGGGGCCAGCACCACGCTCAGCGTTCCAGCCAGCGCGCCCAGCACCTGACACACCTCGTGCACCGACTTTCCGCGCATGCTCACGCCGTTCACCTCCAGAAGCTGCCAGGAAAACACACCAGTGTCACAAACATTACACTGACTGTCGCAACGGTACTCGACATTCGCCAGATAGTCACATGCCCCGCTGTTAACTTCTAGCTACTACCCGGAACACAACATTGGCACACCGCTTGACACCATCACATACATAACACCGACAGACGCATCGACACACGACTGTCGCCGAACATCGCATACGTAGTATACAATTTTGTATGTAGGCTCATATGCCACAGAAGCCTTTGTTTACACCGCTCAATACTATCACACACATTCTTCTCATCTCTCAATCTTCATTCCCTTCTTTAACGATGAAGCAGTAGCACTCAGTACGTGACTGGAGATACAAACCTCACATACATAATATGTATATAATTGTGAAATTATATGTAAGTATTTTATATGATTTATATAACGCTATATGTGTAATTATTAAAGGTAATTGTTTAAGTTGTATATAACGGAGACAAGTAAAATCACTTACACCTCTCCCTTCTATCATCTGTTTCTCTCACCAAAGGTTGTATGGAAGAGATTGCTCTTAGTGATAAGACCGCCTTTGCGCACTTTATTACTTAATCTATTTTGTTTTGCTTTATATAACATAAGTTGTATTTTCTTTTTCTTGTATATAAAGTTTTTGGTAAATAAAAATTTAATGAGACTGCCGCACCAGTACACGACAGTCGACAGTCAATCGCATGTTCAGGCCGTTCATCTCCACGGACCACGGAACGTTTTTCATACACCACTCATTACCAATGCACAATCATTCTTTCTATCTATTTCCTTTTTCTCTATTGCAGCTATTAATAACCACGGACACAAAGACAGTTGCACGTGCGTACGACAGTCGCAAATCAGTATACTAACGCTATCGCCCTTGTCAGCTAACAACACTTGTTTACCCCACTTAGCAATAGCATTATTCATTCAAGTTCTTCTCTTCTTTTGATTAAAATTAGCACGAAAGCCACATAAACGCAAGACAATTGCTAGTCAGGCTTACGCGTATGTCGTCTCGTATATTGTCTCCAGCGAACTTTCATATAGACAAATCATAATTTACGTCGCTTAACATTATTACAGATATATTCTTTTTATCTTTTTCTGTCATAAAAGTGAAGACGACAGCTGCATCTACATACGACAGTCGCAAGTTTATTTTCAACTTCCTCACCACTTTTTAATGCATAACTACGCTAGTTAGGGTAATTTATTTTTTGAATTTCGTATGGACTTGTAAATGTATACTTTTTACCTCATCCCCCTCGTGTAGAAGGCCTGATTTCTCTGCGACGCCTCCCCTCACTATCCTGCCGATGATGACTGCTTCACCCTCGTTCCTCACAGTAGCACCTGAAAACATATTACAAAACATATTTTCTCACTTAAACACTTCTGGCCAATATATTGTAGTTATATTTTTTTATTATTTATTTGTACTTAACATTTTCTTTTAATTAATATGTTTCATTTAATTAAATTTTTATTTAACATTACAATAATATTATCAACTTCTTATGACATTAAATATAATTTAATTTAATCTGCCCTATTATTAGATGGACATATTTAAATGTATCTTAGTTATTTTGATCCTAAATTAAATGTATATTATATACTTGCTGTTGGCTGTTCAAAATAAAATAAATAAATAAACGTTGGATTTCCGAGACTTAAAAGGAAAAAGGAAGATATGATAGGAATTTCATTGTAAATAAAAATGCCAAGTGTTATTTGTAAATATTAAAACTACCTAACCATCAAACTAATTTGCATAAAAAACGCTGCAGATCTTCGTGACGCTAATCCGTAAAAAAATTACTCTCACGAAGAAGTTTCACATGAAAAAATTAACTTTTTAAACTACAGTTTTTACATAGAAAAAATGCAGAGCATGTCACGTGGCGCCAGAGCCGAGCGTGCACCAAGCGATAGAGAGGTGCGATCAGCCTAAGTACTTGTAACACATTTATCGTGCGAAGCTATTAATGTAAGATTAAACATTTCTCACCGAGTGGTTCGTTAGTCTTCTCTATTTTGATGACCTTGATGTTCTCGCTGGGGTCGTCAGGCGAGTGCGAGGGGAACTTCTCGTCGCCCTTGTAGTTGTTCAAGCCAGTCTGCAAAATTCCAAATATTCCATTTGATTACGCTCAAAAAGCTCTTTATAATCGTCACTGGTCCGTCGGTTGATAACGACTATAACACCGAACTGGAAAATCAATAGAATTTATATCGTTTCCCTCTCCCAAATACAAAATAAAATTAGTAAAACACTTCACCTCGATTATTTTCCCTCTCGTAAATGTATATATAGTTAACTGTGTAGAACAACGGTATACCTTATTTGTTTTCCCTCTCATAAATGTATATACAATACACTGTATGGGATAAAAGTATACTTCATTCATTTTGCGCCTCATAAATGTTTATATAAACTTTATAGAGCAACGGCTTGCTTAATTTGTTTTCCCTCTTGTAAATGTATATATGTATAATAAACTGTGTAGAACGGCGGTATACCTTATTTGTTTTCCCTCTCGTAAAGCATGTGGGATCTAACAAGGCAGCTGCTTGGTCGTGCGCCTGTATTAGACTTTCCAGTTCCAGCCCCCCCAAGATGGACAGCAGCTCGGCTGCCAGTGCCGACGTCTCCCCCCCTGACGCCGTGTGTGCCCCCAGTACATCTATACACTGGAAATAGATTCAAAATGTCTACATTAATGAAAGATTTGTTGATATTTGTATTTTATTCGATATTTTTGAAAACTGCGAAATTTCACAGCAAACATTGGCTGTAGAAAAGTGTGCAAAATATCGAATGAATTTAAAATTTTGATGTGCTCTAAAATAGACTTTAAAAAGTCGATCTAATACATCGTCGTCGTCGTCGTCGCTTCAACCGATTGACGTCCACTGCTGGACATAGGTCTCACGTAATGATCGCCACAAGGCCCGATCTTGTGCCGCCTGGCTCCAGCGGCTATCGGCGACCCTCTTTATGTCGTCGGTCCACCTTGTAGGGGGTCTCCTTACACTGCGCCGTCCGGTGCGGGGTCGCCACTCCAGGACCTTTGGCCCCCAACGTCCATCGGTCCTTCGGACTATGTGCCCCGCCCATTGCCACTTCAGGTTCGCGATTCGCAGGACTATGTCGGTGACTCTGGTTCTACTACGGATCTCTTCATTTCTGATTCGATCACGTAGAGAAACTCCGAGCATAGCCCTCTCCATCGCACGCTGAGTGACTCTGAGCTTCCGCATGAGGCCCATAGTCAGCGACCATGTCTCAAAACATACGAAATATAAAAAAATCATAAACGATTTTTAAAAACATTATATTGCATCCGGTCTTTGAAAGTGGGCAAAATTTCACGTTAACCCATTTTTTTGATATTTGTATTGTCTTCTGTTCTTGACAAGTGTGCAAAATTAATCAGATGTTTTGAAACGCACTAAAATCGTGTTCAAAGATGCCATTACATGGATACGTAAGATTTAAAATAAAAAGTCTTATCGTTTCTAATTATTGAATTGTCGTCGATTCTTGATAAGTGTGCAAAATTTCAAGAAACACATAGGCGAAGTTAATACGTACATCTTTTAACCGATCAGAAGCCCGATGTGTTTGTGGAGGTGAAAGACCAGGTCGTTTATGCGTTACAGCTGTAAGGACTGCTGTTCTCGTTGCCAGAGCAGTCCTTAACGCTGGACAGAGGAGCACTCCAGCTGCCCCAGCGACCCTCGCTGCTAAGGCGCTTTCACCGTTCGACGAAAGCGCCTTCTGTACCCTGGATAACGCTGCACACACTTCCTGATAATCTGGAATAAACAATAGAGGGCATAAAGAACCTCAATTTAAGGAAATTCACGTTTTAACGTACGCTCAAGTTACGAATGCCTTAACGGAAAACCTCTTTAAACCATAACGTAACCTTCACAATACATAAGCTTTACATAAGTAAAAGTAAGTAAGTAGCAGCCCATTAACGTCCCAATGCTGGGCACAGGCCTCCTCACTCATACGAGCGAGGGTTTTTAGAGCATAGACCCACCACGCTGCTTCACTGTGGAGTGGCAGGCATAGTACACAAGTGTACTCTCCATTCCTTCACTCTCATAGTCCGACGTGACGGCAATCCGACACGACCGGAGCGAGACCAGGCGCAGGACCGACGGCTTAACGTGCTCTCCGAGGCACGGGTATGGATCACACCGCCAACTTCGCAACTTCGGGCAAATATTGAGAGAATCTTAATAGAAAACTCAATATCTATTTCGTTACGAATATTTATAACGTATCCTATATTGTATTCCCATTCAGGAAGTAGCAGCCTATTAATGTCATGCTGGGCGCAGGTCTCTCTACTCCTCTGCGAGTTGGCAAGCATAGTACACAAGTGCACACTCTTTTCCTTCACTCTCATTGTGTCTCTTCTTCTCGGTCGTATTGTTCAAGTTTGAAGATCGTGTCCGTTTTTTGGTGCCTGCGTCAGTTTTTCCACAAGCGTTTACCACCCTGTTCAGTCCTCGGATTTCCTTATGGGCGCAGCAAATGGAATACCTGTAAATGCCTTTAATTGGTCGGACCAGAGGCTGGGTGATTGGTCGCATGGTGTTTTACCCTCTACTTTACCAGTTACTAGTAACTATATTAAATTATTCGGCTGGCGTCGGGCAATGTTACCAAAGTGTATGTGGCGGAAGAGAGATCAGGCACGGGACCGATGGCTTAACGTGCTCTAGGAATGCACGAGAGTTTTTTTTTTTTGAAGTGTGTAGTTGCTGTCAGCCCTACTGGCTTTGACAGCGTAACCTAGAGGGGTGGCGAGCGCAGAAGCTCTGCCGAGGGGTGGGCCCGTAGAAGGGCTCTGCTGCGTCGTGGGGGAAACATTGCTCTAAGGGCGTCTCCTGGCTCGGACCTAGGCTTAGCAACGTTTGCTGCTGCTGAAAAAGACAATCGGACAGGTGCTTAACCTTGACGCCCATGGGTCCGCGAATGGTGGCCGCGGCCGAGGTGCGTCAGATAGCGGGGACCTCGTCTTTGCCGGCGAAGACGCTGTTTGTGTGTGTTGGTGTACGGGGCGTTGTCAATAGTAATCTGGTCGTCTGGGTTTTCAAGGACGTGTTTGGGCCGCCTCTTCCTAGGCGGGGTCTTTAGCCTAATCCCATAAGAGGCGGCATTCCTCATGAGAGGGTTGGGTGACTGATGGCTCTCTTGAAGTAGTTTTAGAGAGCGTTTTAAAATAGTTGTTGACCGTTGCGAGGTCGACGCTGCGCATGAACCAGCAGGCGCCCGTGGCTATGCGCATGAATTTGTTCTGCAGCGTCTGGAGTCGAACCAGCCGGCGTGCAGGAACGTGAGCGAACACTACGCTCGCATAAGAGAATATGGGGCGGATGCAAGTTTTGTAGAGTGTCACCTTGTGGCGCAGTGACAATTTACTCTTCTTGCAGATCATGGGATAGAGGCGACTTAGCACAAACGCTGCCCTGCCACGGACGGTGCGAATGTGTTCGGTGAAGTGCATGCACGCATCTAGGGTGACTCCTAAGTATTTGGCTTTCCGTTGCCAAGGGTGTGCACGAGAGTGGAGCACACCGCCAACTTCCTAACTCCGAGAAAACCCTAATAGAAAACTCAATATCGATTTTTGAATAGGCCCGACCCGGAACTCAAACCCAGGACCTGTCTGTAGTCGAACGTGCTAACCACTAGACAAATGAAGCAGTCCCACTTACAATATTAATCCAAAACTCGTGCCAATTAATGTCTTTATAGGCTTAAGAAATAAAAAGACTTTTACCTGTTAAAACGAATCCCTATCGAACCAACCTCGATAAAAGAAAACCTCATTGTAACAAATTACTCGATGTAAAGAACATTTTGAGAGTTGCTTTAAGTTTTATTATATCGAGGGAGCATTGCATATTTAACTTAACACTAATTATAGAAAAGCGTCTGTATGTCCTTTAATAACTTAAAAAACAATTTGAAATATAAGGCAAAAGTTATTTTACACGAATTAAAAGTACTTATGTGTCAGATATATTTAATTTAGATTATATGGCCTGGTCCCACGGCTGGGCACAGGCCTCCTCACTCATATGAGAGAGGGTTTTTAGAGCATAGACCCACTGCATTAATACACCAGTGCACTCTCTATTCCTTCACTCTCTTAGACCGATGTGACGGTAATCCGACACAACCGGAGAGAGATCGGGCGCAGGACCAACGGCTTAACGTGCTCTCCGAGGCACAGGGGTGGATCATACCGCCAACTTCGGGCAAATATTGAGAAGATTTTAATAGAAAACTCAATATTGAATTGGCCCGACGAGGGACTCGAACCCAGGACCTCATGTCAGTAGTCGAACATGCTAACCACTAAACCAATGAGGCAGATTATAGCACTCACGAACAAAATGATAACTACCCTCTGGATTGCCTTTAAATTTAGTCTATTTATTTTCATCTATACATATAGATAAATAGATTATGAAGCACTCTAAAATAATGGACACTGTAATATAAACTCATTTAAATTCGCTTTATTCAAATCATCACTCAGATGCTCAATTAAAACCCGAAAAACAATCTTCAACGCCACTTTATATTATTCCCACTTTGAATTTCTACTTCAACAATATTAAACATTCAAGAATAAATAGCTTTCATAGGGAAAAAGTACGTATAGTTCGTTCGCGTGAAGAATGCAGTGAGTCATTATTTTAGCCCCGCCCCCTAACCTATCAAATCTTTACAAATTACAAGGTCAAGTTCACAGTCACCAGTTGAAGACAGCTGTCAACTTGGCCGGCGAAAAATTATGACTCACTGCATTCTTAACGCGAACGAACTATAGTGACTGATAATTCGAGTGAGTTTAATAAAACCATGAAATAATCCTATTTAAAATTGTTAAAATTCTCTTACGTGACGCAGACGAAATTGCGTGACTCAATTAGTCTAATGATGTATTTATACAAATAATATGCCGTACATGTTATTGCTTTTAACCCAGGAAGAATATGTGGAATCCCGTTCCTAGTAAGAGCGTACATCACAACAGGAATCTGTAGGCCTAATTTCTTTCTGGCCAAAAGTTTTAGAGACATTTCAACATGGGGTCTTATTTCGATTGTATGCTGCGATTCCCTGGCAATCAGGGTCAATACGTTCTTAGTGAGCGTCTACGTTAATAAAGGAAAATACATGCCGTTTTCCAGTTCAATTCACGGCGTCATTTCTATCATTCAAATCTAATGACAACAGTTTTCGTTTTACATTCTAGTTATTATATGAATAGTTTTGTCGGTATTCCGACACGGATACAGCCGACATACAGAGACGTATTTCAAAAATTCGTATAATATGGGCGAAATCTCGGTCAATACATTCTCAGTGAGCGTCTACGTTAAGAAAGGAAAACTTATTCCGTTTTTCGCTTGTATATCGCAAATTCACTGGAAATCTAGGGAAACCCGTTCTCTGTGCGAGTCTACGTTGCGAAAAGCCAGATTCCTTTGTTTAATTTTAATTGAATCTGCTGAAAATAATTATTATGATATAATTTATAGTTTGTATATTTGTACCCATGAAAATATAGTAGAACCTCTTCTTAGTGAGCATCAACCCAATCTAGTGAAAACTTTTAGCTATTTTGAAGCATGAAATCATTATTCGTTTATATATTGCGACTTCGATGGAAATCTGAGGAATCCGTTCTTAGTGTGCGTCTGCGTTGCGGAAGGAATATGTTAGCCGTATTTTAATAAGCGTATACGTTACGGGATAAATGTATACCGTATTATCAGTATATTTTATTGAGTTTGTAATGATGATGATATAAAAAGTGACACCCGACTGAGTTTGTTGTGGGCTCTTCTCTGTACAGGGCGCAAAGGATCATTCGTAACTTTAGACTGTAAGTCCTTCTTTAATGTCATCATTAAATTAAATTGGAAATAAAATATGGATGAAAATATATTAATATGGATTATTGAATTTATTTAATCAAAAATGGCAACCCTTTATCACCTTTCAATCCAAAATGGAGCATTAATGTCTAGGAGCTAAAATTAGCCGATCGAATTATTAGCAGGTGGAGTGGAAGTGACTGCCGCCCGAGGGTTGAACTTCTTAATTGGGTTATACGACAGCCCTTAACTGTTATCCAATATTATTTAAAAATATATACAAACTGACTCGACAGACTTTGTTTTACTATGAATATAAAATTGGAACTAGTGTTAATAATATATAAAATAACAATTCAAAAACATTTTTCGTCTTATTGTCTGGTTATTATATAAATAGTTGTGTCGGTAAAAACGCTAAGGAGGTTACATTAGAGAAGTTTATATTGTAAAAACGCTAAGGAGGTTACATTAGAGAAGTTTATATTGTAAAAACGCTAAGGAGGTTACATTAGAGAAGTTTATATTGTCAAAACACTAAGGAGGTTACATTAGAGAAGTTTATATTGTCAAAACACTAAGGAGGTTACATTAGAGAAGTTTATATTGTCAAAACACTAAGGAGGTTACATTAGAGAAGTTTATATTGTCAAAACACTAAGGAGGTTACATTAGAGAAGTTTATATTGTCAAAACACTAAGGAGGTTACATTAGAGAAGTTTATATTGTCAAAACACTAAGGAGGTTACATTAGAGAAGTTTATATTGTCAAAACACTAAGGAGGTTACATTAGAGAAGTTTATATTGTCAAAACACTAAGGAGGTTACATTAGAGAAGTTTATATTGTCAAAACACTAAGGAGGTTACATTAGAGAAGTTTATATTGTCAAAACACTAAGGAGGTTACATTAGAGAAGTTTATATTGTCAAAACACTAAGGAGGTTACATTAGAGAAGTTTATATTGTCAAAACACTAAGGAGGTTACATTAGAGAAGTTTATATTGTCAAAACACTAAGGAGGTTACATTAGAGAAGTTTATATTGTCAAAACACTAAGGAGGTTACATTAGAGAAGTTTATATTGTCAAAACACTAAGGAGGTTACATTAGAGAAGTTTATATTGTCAAAACACTAAGGAGGTTACATTAGAGAAGTTTATATTGTCAAAACACTAAGGAGGTTACATTAGAGAAGTTTATATTGTCAAAACACTAAGGAGGTTACATTAGAGAAGTTTATATTGTCAAAACACTAAGGAGGTTACATTAGAGAAGTTTATATTGTCAAAACACTAAGGAGGTTACATTAGAGAAGTTTATATTGTCAAAACACTAAGGAGGTTACATTAGAGAAGTTTATATTGTCAAAACACTAAGGAGGTTACATTAGAGAAGTTTATATTGTCAAAACACTAAGGAGGTTACATTAGAGAACTTTATATTGTCAAAAGCACTAAGAAGGTTATAAAAGAGAAGTTTATATTGTCAAAACACTAAAGAGGTTACATTAGAGAAGTTTATATTGTCAAAAGCACTAAGAAGGTTTCATTCGAGGAGTTTATATTGTGAAAAGCACTAACTTTTTTAAGGTTTTCTGTCACGAGACACTTCTCCTAACAATAACAAATATAACAAACACAACATTTATAGAAATTGGGCCAGCTGTTCACGCGTGATGTCGTGATATATGGAAATAGTTTTGTTTTCTACGTGTTTATTCATATAAAACTACTTACCAACAAGTGCATACAGCAAGGAAGCCTCATCACTTGCATCTTCTTCGTAGGCATCATTAACAAACGCGGTGCTGGATGGAGGGTTGGACTCTAGTGCTTGTAGCTTATGGGACCCCCGAAGGGACGTCCTAAGGAATTCATTTTGAGCTGCGATACGTTCCTCTGCCTCCTTCCTTTGACGAAGTTGCTCCTGTAGAAGAAAAGAATAATTATTGATAAGACTTTGTGCAATTGACAGTCTTCCTGATGCAATGGTCAGACTACTGGATTGGACACGATGCTGTGTAGAAACCCCAAGAGCTAAATTATTTGTTATTAGGTCAGGCTGCTTCCATTTCTGCTTGTATCTCTATCTATTATATATAATTAATGCAAAAATAAGTTGTTTCTTGATTACTTTAAGCTGGATTTCGTATCCCTTATATTGTCCGTTTCAACTACTGGTTGACATGGCTTTTTTGCTGTAGATTGTCCGTGTCGACGGCATGTTACGATAGTTCTGTCTCAAATCAGAAATATGAGCACTTCTTACCATTTAGGCCATAATGTGTATTATTTATTTTAGTAACTGTCATAACAAAATATGCGTAGAGATAAAACCAGACAATATAAAAAACAAAAAATAAATTAGTTACAAAGTGACCGTTACTAACGATGTCTGCGTCGCGGTGGAGTTCGGTAGGTTATTTTGTGGTATTTTATAAACTGTGAGTGTTTATTAGTGATTATTTTTGTTTTTGGTTATATAAGTGATGTGAATAATAATGAAAACCTTTAAGGCAAGTTTAATTAATAAGATATGAGCCTATAACAACAAGACCGCCTTTTCCACTATCACAAAGTTTTGCGCAACAAAAATATTGTATAGTTTAACTATTACCACACATAAAAATCATAAAATTTTGTAGTCTTTCATGAACATTTAAATCCCAAAAGCGGGGCAAGCGACTGTATTTAAATCGATTTACGTCGGACAGATTACTCGTTATTTACGTGGAAAATACTTGTTTTTTTCGAACAAGCTGAGGAGTATAGAGTTACAGGTCTCTTTTCCTCTAAAAAACTTGTAAAGGGTGAGGTAATATATAAATATAGTATAGAGAAGTAATATTTATCTTCGAGGAGAGACAGAGGCTTCTTATCCAGAAAGAATAAGTTAACTATTATATGATATGTAGAAACAATAAGTGCTAAATTATAACTTGCAGTTAGTAAACGAGAAAAGTTAGATTTACTACAGTCAAATAGTTAGTTAAACGTTTCAGAAACGAGTTCTAGTTTCGAGTTAACCGTTTGATGTAACAGGACGGGTGCCCCCAGCGGTTCAACTCAACAAATCGAGGGGCAATCAATTCTCAAGACAGTTTCGCAAATTAAGCGAACCCTGGACATTGTGACGGCGCCATTTAATTAAAAGTGCCCTAGGGTGGAATTACTTTGTGAAATGTACGGTCCGTTGGCTGGAAAGTGTGCCAGGGCTTTGAGGCTTTACACAGCGAACCCACGACAGATGCGGAAGGTTTAATCGAGAAGATCTATAACGATACGAAAGTAGTATCGTGATATATACACTATATTTATATAATACATTGTTAGATATAATAATATGTGTTAGATTGTAATTATATTAGGGCCCCACTTAGGAGGGTCAAAATATTTAAATATCTGGGACATTACTTTCCGGAAGACCTCAAGGCTGACATGGAGAGGGAGCGTAGAACATCGACAGTACGGTGTAACATGCTGGCTAGAAGAATTTCCCGGTGTAGCATTCACACCTGCATTAGGTGTCTTTGGACTAATTACACCCAGAAGGTATTGGACTCAATTAGGGTGCAGCACAACAACGCTTTTAGAATGCTGTTTGACCTGCCAAAATTCTGCTCGGCATCAACCTTGTTTGCAGAGGCAAGGACGGATGATTTTTTGCCTTGCAAAGGAAAGGAAGTCCTTGATGTCTTGATTACCTTTCAGCACAAACAACATTTTGAGAATGTAAGCTGGAAGGGTGGACTCACCACTTTACCGCCAGTTTTTCAGGGTGCAGTTTGGGCTGATAGAGAAAGCGGGAAGGTTATAGGTCTTTAAGAGATCTTATCGTAGTTTTTATTATTAGCTAGAGGGTACAGTTGGCATAATGCTCACTAACTAGGGTAGTGGCATCCTTCTGCGAAACTGTTATTTCACTGACGAGGTAGAGGGTCGCTAGACACTCCTCTTCTGCTACATCCTTCCTAAGTATCCCAGTGGGAGTCTGCCGGAATACCAGGGTAGATTGCGTCCACCGATCCTCTGGTGATCCACTAAAGGATGTGGAAGGTATCACTGGGTTTTAGTGGGTATTTTGGCTTATTACCAGCGAGCCCCATACTCCCGATTAGATTTTGTCTCTTCGAGGTGTATAAAGGCATTTCCCAGAGTGAAAAAAGCAACGATTTCTACTTCTGGCTTAAAGCCATACCGATTCTATTAGCTTGTTTTATTACAACTTCCATTTGAAGTTGTTGTTTTAAAGTCAACTGTGATTTGTTGTTTTACAAGAGAGTATAATTGATGGTAGCGCAAGAGAGCGAGATAATTTAGACGAATGGGGAAATAGTACTACTTATCTTGTAATATTTATTGAAAGTCCAATACTATATTTAGGGAACTATTTAGGTCGGAGCTGTTAGGAGGCTTCGGTTGTGGGTAGCTGCAATCGTACAAGGACAAAAACGCTGCCAAGAAATAGTTTTCTTTACCGTTCTGTATCTATCATCACTTACTAAATACATAGCTTACGATTTATGGGGATAAAGTGTCAGCTGATATTATAATCAAACTGTTACATTGGAAGAAACTTGGGGGTTGAGGAAACCTGTTTATTCTAAGAGTAACATTGGTATTGCTATGTGTAATGACTAATGGAATAGGTGGGTAGAAGTTTTATACTCATCCCTACCAACCAAAGGGATCTTTGCCCAGCAATGGGATATTAATAGGCTGTTAGACCCTAAATGTACATTTAATTAAAAAAAGAAATGTGATAAATTTGTTAAACGGTAAATATCCCTGGAAACGCTCAACATATTTAAATTTGTTGGATTACTCAGACAATGAAAAGAGTGGAAGTGAAGGATTTGCTCTAATCCAAACCAAATTAACTTAAATCATGATGTAATGACGATGGTAAAACAGACTATGTTTGTTCTTCGTGTGCGTTCTTCTCCGAACAAGTTTTTTTTTATTGCTGACAGATTAGCGCTTGACTGCGATCTCACCTGATGGTAAGTGATGATACAGTCTAAGATGGAAGCGCGCTAATCTGTTAAGAGGCGATATACCCCTTACGGTTTCTACACAGCATCGTACCGGAACACAAATCTCTTTGTTTGGAGGTACGTTTTTGCTGGTAGGGTGGTAACTAGCCACCAATCCAGACTCAGACAAATTAGAAAATACAATTTCCTAAATTCCTCCTATCGGGGATCGAACCCGGACCACTGCGCCAGCGAGGCCGTCCAGCCGCCAGCGTCAAGTGTCACAGAACAATTTTTTTAATATCATCACCAGTGGTTACATTAATGGAAAATAACTATATAAAGTCTAATTGAACAAGGAATTTTGGAACTGTAGATTTGATTTGTCCCTTCAGAGCACACAATAGTGTTAAAAGAGTCATATCTCACACACAAGACTATAAATAGTCAAGTACACGTATTGTGTAGGAGATCGTGCCGCAACGCGATGTTACTACGTGCCGTGTGACAACATGGCTTACTATTATTCCTCATAACACTGCGAAATGCGTGTGATATTGCTAATAATTTATCGGTATATATCGCTGAACAAACGATGCAATTTTTCAAATTTAAAACGTGACGTTGTGAGTGTAGTATGCCGAAGAATGGATGTGGGTGCCGTGAAAAATAAAAGGATTAGACGTAGGGTAGATAGATTCTGCCCTTGACAGCTTGACACAGCCGACCACAGCAGTAACGTCGTGACCACGATCCATGCAACTGGGTCGAAATATCGGCAAAATTAAAAATTAAAAATTAAAAATCGCCATCGTGATATGTACCCGTTTAAATAGTCAATATGTTAATAAACCACGAAAATTTAAGTTTAAAACAATTAGTTATATCGCTAAAGATTATTCTATAATGATATTAATACCCAAAGGAAGCTGTATTAACTATAGAACAGGTGATAAAATCCGAGTATAATTAACATTTATAAGTATCATTGATACATACATACATGGCATCACGCCTCATCCCCACAGGGGTAGGAAGAGACAACGTCCTTCAACTTGCCACGATCCTTGCATATCTCCTTCGCTTCTTTTATTCTCATTAAACCTTTCATACAAGTTCGTCGGTTTAGAGTACTCTTGACCAGGCCCTTATTTCAAATGTTCGCCTTGGCCTTTCCCTTCCAATTTTCCCATTCCCTCTTGATTCATAATTGCTAAAGTCGATCTCCTTTTATTAATTCTCTCTACGTGCCCAAACCATCTAAGCATAGACCTTGATCTCAATGAAGGAGGCAAATGAGAGGCAAAGGGAGGATGTGGCTGACACCCCCCTCTCCGTCGAAGGAGGCTGGATGGCAATAGGCGCAGGTATGCGCTCCACTATTCTTCTCAGTAAACTGTAGATTGTTTTGGTCGGCATCATCCGGGTCACTAGAGTGGAATGCGAAATGGGACCCACTAGTGTTTCCATCCAAGGATGACGAGGGATACGCTGGGTTTTAGTGAATATTCTGGTTATTCTTCTTCCTCCGGGATGCATAAAAGCATTTCCCAGCGACAAAAGAAACCATCTGAGCATACTTTCTCAATTTTAGTCTTTACGCTGTGTGTTCAAAAAGTATCGCGAATTTTGTGTTTTTTCAAAAATGATTTATTTATTCATGAATATCTATTTTGTCCCCTTCAAAGTAATCCCCATGAGATATTATACACTTGTGCCAACGGTTTTTCCAATCTTCGAAGCACTTCAAAAAATCATTTTTTTTTATCTTGTTCAGCTCCTCCTTCGATGCCGTCTTTATCTCGTCAAGAGAAGAGTAACGTCGTCCTTTCATGGGCCTCTTCAGTTTAGGGAACAAGAAAAAGTCACAGGGGGCCAGATCTGGGGAATACGGTGGCTGCGGCATCATTAGTGTGTTGTTTTTGGCCAAAAAGTCGCGCACAAGCAACGATGTGTGAGCAGGGGCGTTATCGTGGTGCAAAAGCCAATTTTTGTTCTTCCACAAATCCGGGCGTTTCTGGCGGATTGCTTCGCGCAAATTGCGCATAACTTGCAGGTAATATTCCTTATTGACCGTTCTTCCCTGTGGCAAGAACTCATGATGCACCACGCCCCTGCAATCAAAGAAAACTGTCAGCAAAACTTTCACATTCGATCGAACTTGGCGCGCTTTTTTCGGTCTTGGTTCGTGCGGCAGCTTCCATTGAGATGATTGAGCTTTGGTTTCCACGTCATAACCATAAACCCACGATTCGTCACCAGTTATGACCCTCTGGAGCAAATTTGGGTCGTCGCGGACAGAGTTTAACATCTCATTAGCAATGTTCATGCGATGCTGTTTTTGGTCACAATTGAGCAATTTTGGTACGAATTTCGCGGCGACCCGTCTCATGCCCAAATCATTGATAAAAATCGAATGGCACGAGCCAATCGATATGTTTAGGTCCTCAGCAACTTCTCTAACGGTGATTCGACGATTGGCCAATACCATTTTCTCCACTTCATTAATTTTTTCGTCTGTTGTTGAAGTGCTCGGGCGTCCGGCACGCTCTTCGTCGTTCACATCTTCTCGGCCTTCTGAGAACATTTTGTACCACCGATAAACGTTGCTTCGGTCCAAGGTAGCTTCTCCGTATGCCACAGTCAACATTCGGAATGCATCCGCGCACTTAATTTCGTTTTTCACACAAAATTTGATACAGGTTCTTTGATCCATTTTTTTGAATAGGTAAAAATCGAAGACGATCCAAAACACGTGCAAGCAAAGCAGCTGTCAACAATTAAATGAACATTCAAAATGGCCGAGCTTGTCGGCATAAGTGAGAGACATGAGTACCAACATAACGCCACAAAAAATTCCAAATTCGAATATACGTAACCCGCGAAAATTCACAAATTCGCGATACTTTTTGAACACACCTCGTATATCTTTTTTTATACCAGCAACCATTGACTTGAATAAAAATTACTCTAAGAGTTAATTCTGCTTATTGTACAGAACAATATGGTAAGGCTTGCATAGGTACCAGGTCAAGAAGGTAGGGCAACGAGCAAGCGGAGGAGCTGGCTCGAGCTGGATCGAGCAGAAGGTTGATAGGTCCTGAACCCTATTTATCAATAGCAACGTGCGTGATGCCGCACTATCAAAATATGACAGCAAAAGCGAATGGGCGGAATGGCACAATTATAGGGTCTAAGGCATTCCTAAACAAAGGATATGTTAAAAACCATGGGCATTGCGGAAGACTACACTTGCAGAGCCTGCAATGAGGAAGAGGAGATGATATGGCACCTACTGTGCGAATGCAATAGCTTAGCTAGTACACGAATGAGTCTGCTGGGAGTGGCCTATCCACAGCCAGAAGACTTTAACGGCTTCAACCTAAAAACTACTCTCAGACTTTTCGAAAGGATTTTTGAGTACATTTAGGGGAGACTAAAGGATCAGGCGCGTACAAAAGATCCACAAGGATCGAAGTGCATCCACTGCCTCAGTGGGCCCCACCGCGAAATAATAATAAATAACAGTTCAAGTTATTAACTATATTATTACCAAATTTCATTATTTTTAATTAATTTATAATATTAGTGGAAGTTTTTTCGGTGCAAATCATTACATCCTCTCATGGCTATGCTTTTGTAATGATACTAAAAACCACTTCGCTAACAAAGATTCGTGTCCAGGATTTGCTCCCGGACTAGACAATTATAGGAAACTAGCTATTCCCCGCGGTGTTACCCGCGTACTTCTTGATTCCGTTAGAATACGCATGACGAATGTCAAATCAAAAGGTTATATCTGGATCCGTGGGAATAATGGGAAACACGTTCTCAGTAAGAGACTACGTCGCGAGAGGATAATATATGTCGAATTTCAAGTCAATTTGGTGATTATTTTTGGAGGTCGCGGAGTAAGTGTACCTGTCACATAATTATTAATTTATCCACATATTCGTTAGTTAAACAGACCCTTAAAATATCCTACACTTAATTTCCTTAGGATTAACAACTTTTACGAAAACATAATACAATATTTCGTAATATAACGATAAAAATAAGGAGATAAAGCGGTCTTTTTTGTTATATATCCGGATCCCGTGGGAATTTGGGGAAATACGCACTTGGACTCATCAGTCTACGTTGTCTAAGTTAAAAGTAGCCTACGCCCTTTCTGTGTGCCCAATTCTATTTAAATCGGTTCAGTATATTTTGCGTTAAAGCACGACAAGCGGCGTGTTATTGTCGCATTGGTAATAGAATTGTTATTTTACACCCTCGAAGGTGAAACTCTTGCAAACTCGGAATGTAATATGTATTTGCATCGAATCAACCGCTTTAAAAATGACAATGCTTCCATCTTTTACAGCCCAATTTTCGCATTTAAATCTGTTCAGTAGTTTTGTCGTGAAAGCGCGACAGACAGAGTTACTTTCACATTTATAATATTAATGAGGAGTCTGGATCGGTGGGAGGCTTTGGCTGTGGCTATTTTCTCCACCACCAGCAAAGTGCCAGCAAATATTGCATCCGAGCACGATGCTGTGTAGAAACCATTAATTAATCTGTAAATTATCTCTACCATCTTAAAAAGAATCATCACACATCATCAGGTTAAAATACAGTCAAGCAAGAAAGCTACAAGGCAGATAGAGTACATGATATCTGATATATATATAAAAAGGAGTGAATTTATTGTAAAAGATAAAACGAACGGTGTATGTAAATGATCTAAATTTCAGACGAACCCATATCCACATTTCTCTTCGTGATTTGAGCAATGAAAGCCTCCATTATTAAAACAAAAATGTGCCACAAAAGTAAGGAGGCTTTGATAAAATACAGCCGGAGGATATGGTTGGAAATGAAAATGAAATTTAAATATTAACACATGTAAATGCAATAAAAAATATAAGCATCTCTTTTTTTTAGTCATAATGTGTATTATCTATTTCGCTTCTCGGTAACAAAATATGCGTAGACAACACCCGACAATAGAAAAACAAAAAATAAATCAGTTACAAAGTGACCGTTACTAACGGTGCGTGTGTCGAAGTTTTTTGTGATGTTTTATATAAACGTTGTGTTTATTAGTGATTAATCGTGTTTTTGATTATATAAGTGATGTGAATGACGATGAAAACCCATGAGGTAAGTTTAATTTTTTATGATATGAGCTTATAAATACAAGACCATCTCAAAGTTTAGCAACATGACCTTACAACAGAGTCTTAATTAAATAAACAAAAGATAACATTGTATAGTTTAAATATTAGCAAATATCAAAATCCTTTTGGTAGTCTTTCATGAACATTTATGTCCGAAAAGCCACTTTAGCCACAATAGACCCGCGGGGCAAGAAAACGCGTTAAAAAGCGCGATAAAATTACAGGTATCAATAAAACGCGACCGGGCAATCTAAGGGGTATAAAATCAATATTAGAGAATATTTGGATTACATATAAATGTTACTTGAAGAATTGTACAAAAATAGATTGTATATTTATAAACAATATAGATCACATCTTTCTGATTACGATCGATTAGCAGGCCTATGGAACCAGTGGACTAAACGGTGACCTATAGAAACAGTTCGCAACAGCAATCGGGTGTCTCGGACTAAAAAAAGATACAATTCAATTATTCAGATTCAATAATTAACACCATTGATAACTTCATCCTGATTACGATTGGCTAATATAAAACCAATTGGCAACAACAAGATAAAGGCTTAAGTTAATTAGCTTATTTTTAAGTTAATAGGAATCATATTGTATCGATGTGAAACACTTTCATTATACATACATATATACGAGTACATAGCATCACACCTCATTCCCTTCGGGGTAGGCAGAGACCACGTCCTTCCACTTGCCACTTCTTTAATTCTCATTAAACCTTTCATACAAGTTCATCGGTTTAGAGTACTCTTCATCTGGCTCTTATTTCAATTTTCCCATTCACTCATGACTCATAAATCCTTTTTGTCAGTCTCCTTTAATTCAATCTCTCTACATGCCCACACCATCTAAGCATACCTTTCTTTCTTTCACTACGTCTTCTTTTAAACCACAACGTTCTCTTATCACACAATTTCTTACTCTGTCACTCAGTTTTAATCCACTCGTGCCTCTCAACGCTCTCATCTCTACCGCATTTATTTTCCTTTTGTGATTCTTCTGCCATAGCCAGTCTGGCCCTTTGAGACACCATCTGGCTATTCATAAAGGCGTGCAGAGCACCATTTACCATATTCCCTGCATTTACTCTCCTTTCGATATCACTTTCACATGTTCCATCTTTTGTCTGACCATTAACTGATAGATAGATAAAGTGAATGATCCTCACAAGATAGATATGTGGAATTAATACCTTTGTAGATACAATAGACAAACCTTTCCATAAATGCATTGTTTGTTAGGATTTTTATGGATTAGACAATAACCGTTTTCAATAAAAGTAGGCAAAATAGAAACTTTCGATTTGAAATTTTATTATATTTCTTATCTCCTAAGTTAAACTCAATTACGTCATTAAAATCTAGCTTTCATTGTACGTATTTATAAATCCTGTGCAGTGCGATAAAGGTTGAACAAAACGTGAACTAAGTTTGCCTTTAGATATCCCTTGTTCTGTCTATAACGACAAAAAACTCGCTCCCCCTTGAAATTCGTTATATAGACACGCTGCTGTTGTATATAAAAATATTTTAAATTCTTTGTTATAATAGCAATTGTAAAGGTAACATTTCTGAAACGGACAGCTCGTAATTTCCGGATAAGACTAGATTAATTTTTCCTCAATCTATTTATCTCTGTATAACGATATTAAATCCACAGTCCCTTAGGATTCCTTGTATGGACTATTCGATTAAATGTATGTTTAAAATATTATAAATTCTTTGAATTGTATAGGGTTTTCCAATAAGAGGTTTCATTTTGATATTTAAAAAAAACGAGTATATTTTAAGAGAAATCAATCGATATTTATTTCATTGTAAAGAGAAAGGTATGCCATTAACGATGGAAAACGATATCAGCCAAATGGCCGCCACGGCTACAGTTGCAGCACCATATCCTTTTCATGAAATTTTCCATGACCAATTCGCACATTTGCGGCTGTATGTCCTCGATAACTTCACGAATTCCATCTTTAAGGTCTTTAATCGATTGTGGAGCATTGGCATAGACCTTATCTTTCACGTGGCCCCAAAGAAAAAAGTCTGAAGGTGTTAAATCACAAGATCTCGGGGGCCAATTGTGATCACCTCTTCGAGAAATAACACGGACAGCTCGTAATTTCCGGAAAAGACTAGATTGATTTTTCCTTACTCTATTTATCTCTGTATAACGATATTAAATCCACAGTCCCTTAGGATTCCTTGTATGGACTATTCGATTCAATGAATGTTTAAAATATTATAAAATCTTTGAATTGTACTATAAACAACCATTTTTAAATGTAACATTTGTGAAACGGACAGCTCGTAATTTCCGGATAAGACTAGATTGTATTTTCCTTACTCTATTTATCTCTGTGTAGCGATATTAAATCCACAGTCCCTTAGGATTCCTTGTATGGACTATTCGATTCAATGAATGTTTAAAATATTATAAAATCTTTGAATTGTACTATAAACAACCATTTTTAAATGTAACATTTGTGAAACGGACAGCTCGTAATTTCCGGATAAGACTAGATTGTATTTTCCTTACTCTATTTATCTCTGTGTAGCGATATTAAATCCACAGTCCCTTAGGATTCCTTGTATGGACTATTCGATTCAATGAATGTTTAAAATATTATAAAATCTTTGAATTGTACTAAAAACAACCATTTTTAAATGTAACATTTGTGAAACGGACAGCTCGTAATTTCCGGATAAGACTAGATTGTATTTTCCTTACTCTATTTATCTCTGTGTAGCGATATTAAATCCACAGTCCCTTAGGATTCCTTGTATGGACTATTCGATTCAATGAATGTTTAAAATATTATAAAATCTTTGAATTGTACTAAAAACAACCATTTTTAAATGTAACATTTGTGAAACGGACAGCTCGTAATTTCCGGATAAGACTAGATTGTATTTTCCTTACTCTATTTATCTCTGTGTAGCGATATTAAATCCACAGTCCCTTAGGATTCCTTGTATGGACTATTCGATTCAATGAATGTTTAAAATATTATAAAATCTTTGAATTGTACTAAAAACAACCATTTTTAAATGTAACATTTGTGAAACGGACAGCTCGTAATTTCCGGATAAGACTAGATTGTATTTTCCTTACTCTATTTATCTCTGTGTAGCGATATTAAATCCACAGTCCCTTAGGATTCCTTGTATGGACTATTCGATTCAATGAATGTTTAAAATATTATAAAATCTTTGAATTGTACTAAAAACAACCATTTTTAAATGTAACATTTGTGAAACGGACAGCTCGTAATTTCCGGATAAGACTAGATTGTATTTTCCTTACTCTATTTATCTCTGTGTAGCGATATTAAATCCACAGTCCCTTAGGATTCCTTGTATGGACTATTCGATTCAATGAATGTTTAAAATATTATAAAATCTTTGAATTGTACTAAAAACAACCATTTTTAAATGTAACATTTGTGAAACGGACAGCTCGTAATTTCCGGATAAGACTAGATTGTATTTTCCTTACTCTATTTATCTCTGTGTAGCGATATTAAATCCACAGTCCCTTAGGATTCCTTGTATGGACTATTCGATTCAATGAATGTTTAAAATATTATAAAATCTTTGAATTGTACTAAAAACAACCATTTTTAAATGTAACATTTGTGAAACGGACAGCTCGTAATTTCCGGATAAGACTAGATTGTATTTTCCTTACTCTATTTATCTCTGTGTAGCGATATTAAATCCACAGTCCCTTAGGATTCCTTGTATGGACTATTCGATTCAATGAATGTTTAAAATATTATAAAATCTTTGAATTGTACTAAAAACAACCATTTTTAAATGTAACATTTGTGAAACGGACAGCTCGTAATTTCCGGATAAGACTAGATTGTATTTTCCTTACTCTATTTATCTCTGTGTAGCGATATTAAATCCACAGTCCCTTAGGATTCCTTGTATGGACTATTCGATTCAATGAATGTTTAAAATATTATAAAATCTTTGAATTGTACTAAAAACAACCATTTTTAAATGTAACATTTGTGAAACGGACAGCTCGTAATTTCCGGATAAGACTAGATTGTATTTTCCTTACTCTATTTATCTCTGTGTAGCGATATTAAATCCACAGTCCCTTAGGATTCCTTGTATGGACTATTCGATTCAATGAATGTTTAAAATATTATAAAATCTTTGAATTGTACTAAAAACAACCATTTTTAAATGTAACATTTGTGAAACGGACAGCTCGTAATTTCCGGATAAGACTAGATTGTATTTTCCTTACTCTATTTATCTCTGTGTAGCGATATTAAATCCACAGTCCCTTAGGATTCCTTGTATGGACTATTCGATTCAATGAATGTTTAAAATATTATAAAATCTTTGAATTGTACTAAAAACAACCATTTTTAAATGTAACATTTGTGAAACGGACNATTTCCCAGCGAAAAAAAAAGCTCTATATTATTAGAACAGCTACAGATTAAAAATGAAATTTGAGTTTACAGATAGACCGCAGACTTTTATATTAATACAGATTAAAAAAGCAGTTTATAATCAAGCAAATGTTGGAATATTCAAGGAAAATGGGAGCTAAAAACGGTAGTTAGTAACGCGGCGAATGCAAAGAGATCGTTTTGTTTGAAAGAGTTCATCTGCCAGAGCACGCTAATTAACTGCTTACTGTGAAGTCGCCCTCCGACAAAAAATCATGCGGCTATTGTTTCATATTATTATTCAGTAGACCTATACCTACAGCTAGCAGATTTTGTCACGCTGGGAAATGCGTTTTGGTACCCCGTTCAGACAAAAACTAATGAGGAGTGTGGGCCTAGGCCAAAATACCCACTAAAACTCGGCGATACTCTCCCCATCCTTTGGTGAAGCACCAGAGGACCTGTAGACGCAATCTACCCTGGTAATCCAGAAGACTCTTGCAGGGAAACTTAGTAAGGAGACAAGGGAAGCGCAAATCTACGCCACCTACTTCTCAACCTCCTGCGCCGGAAAAGAGGAGCGTCTATAGTGTCCTCCCTCTCATGTGCCTCCTTTAGTGAAGTAACAGCTTCACAGTAGGAGGCTACTGTCCTCCAGTCCCTTTCGCTAGTAAGTATTGCGTCAACTACAACCTCCAGCCAAAGGAGAAGGCCTTGACGTTAGATACTTGGATTCTTGCTAAAAACATCTCAATAACAGTTGGGAGTGTGTCACAAAGACCCAGCAGACCCTTTTTTTCCTATGGTAAATACTTTTGCGCACGTCGAATGAAGTAAACCTCTATCCGGCAGTGGGCTCACTGGCTGCACCAGAATACCCACTAAAACCCAGCGGAACCCTCTTTATCCGCATGCTGGAGGCCAGATGTTTTGCTAACGCATTCAGCTCTGGCACTCCGGATCAATCCTACTCAAGGGTTCAAGGAATGGGGAGCAAACGGACAAAACTGCGCGGCCGGGAGGAGCATCGACGGCAATCTCCCTTTCCCTCTCTAATGCCTCTATCTGCAAAATAACAGGCTCACAGAAGGAAGACACAGCCCTCCAACGTAGCTCCCCACCGAGCATAGCACCAACTACGCTCGACAAAGAAAGATCGCTTTTAACCAGCGATACCATGAGATGGCGCTGTGGTCCCCAAGCCAGGCATTTTACCAAAATGTGCACCGTGTCAACAGCCGCTCCGCACACAAAGCGTCATCCTTAATTGGTGCACCGGTTGCTCATTTACATATTCCAATACGATGTCCAAGATCAATGCAAAAGGGGGTTTAAAGAGGAGGAGAAACCTTTATTTTCTAGCATCCGGCATGCCACGACATGCCTTTTTTACGGAGATAACGGTCTCAAAAAGAGGAACGGCTATGTGTCCAGCCTATCTTGCACCATTGACCTATTAGCTTCAGCAGAACGTACCGCTAAAATATTCAGGTAACGCATGTTCTGGTACTGTTCGACGGTAGCACCACAATCATGCCAGAAATTTGATATACGTACTTTCCGAATTAACCATGTTACATGCTTTTTCAGCAAAGGACAGAACGCCTTTACCTTCGCTACTTCTGACGTCATGACATCCTATAAAAGACTCACAGTCCAATTTCAGGTTTAAGTACTGATTATTTTCAGCAGGAATTCTGATGTTATGGACATCTCGTGGTATTCCTCTAGCCATCGTATTTTTCCTACAGTCAATCGCTGCAAGGACTTTCGCCCGAAGACACCGTACGACATTTCCAAAAGGTAATAACTGGTTTAATGGCATTAGATGTTCTCCCATTCATTTACCAACCCCAGCTCCTAGGCTTTTGGTATGTGATTGTTACTGATGATCTGTTTTGTGTTGCTTCCCTCAATAGTTCAGCTTTAACATTACTAAATAATAAATGTCAGGTCTTACAACCCATGATTTTAGCATCAACCCTTTAGTATCTTAATTGGGTGTAACTTAGAGTAATTAATTCTTTTAATATAATTTTAAAAATTGCCGTATTGTTAAGCACAACCTCTGATTATCAATCATCGCGGTTGTTTTCAAGCTCACTGGTAAAAAAAGCTGTTGAAATTTCCGATAAGTAAACTTTGAAGTCTTTGAACTTTGCCCTTATATCGATTCCAAGGCTTTTGAGGAGTACAAGCATTCGGAAAAGGTCGGAGTAAACAACCAAGAATTTATTGTGTTAGTGGAATTTATGTGGAAAATTTATTGTGCATTGCATTGTGTTCTACTTTTTTTTTTTGATTCATCGTTACCAAATCTAATACAGGTCCTTCAGAATGCAATTATGTAATTAACAACCAATCATAGATTTTACTGCTAACCACTAGACCAATGAGGCAGCTCATTGGTCTAGTGGTTAGCATGTTCGACTACAGACATGAGGTCCTGGGTTCGAGTCCCGGGTCGGGCCAATTCGAAATCGATATTGAGTTTTCTATTAAGATTTTCTCAATATTTGCCCGAAGTTGGGAAGTTGGCGGTGTGATCCACCCCCGTGCCTCGGAGAGCACGTTAAGCCGTCGGTCCTGCGCCTGATCTCTCTCCGGTCGTGTCGGATTTCCGTCACACCGGACTATGAGAGTGAAGGAATAGAGAGTGCACTTGTGTACTATGCCTGCCAATCCGCAGTGGAGCAGCGTGGTGGGTCTATGCTCTAAAAACCCTCTCTCATATGAGGGAGGAGGCCTGTGCCCAGCAGTGGGACATTACTTTTTTTACTTACATAGATTTTAATGACATAATATCATTTTAAATGGTATTTCTATTAGAATATATAGGAAGATTAAAAATGCGAAAGTATTTATATCTGCCTGATAGATTTTGGTATACTATTTAGATGGATTTCAGTAAACAACTGGAATACTTTAAAATACAGATATGGGCAGGTATACCAATACGGAAATTTAAAGATATAACACGGGATTATATAGGAAATATAAAAATCATATTTAGAACCAAAAAAAATATTAGATACATACATAGCATCACGCCTCATTCCCTTTGGGGTAGGGATTGACCACGTCCTTCCACTTGCCACGATCCTAGCATATCTCCTTCGCTTCAACTGTACTGTAAATGATTCAGGAACGTTCGCCTTGGTCTTCCCCTTCCAACTTTCCCATGGCTCTTGACTCATAAATCCTTTTTGCCTCCTTTCATTCATTCTCTCTACGTGCCCAAACCTCTCATACTTTTCTCAATTTTAATCACTACGTCTTCTTTTATAGCACAACGTTCTCTTATCACACTATTTCTCCACCACCGTGTCCACACCACATAAACACAAATGTACAGAGTGGATTTTGCTTTTCACAAATAGTCAGAACCATTCATAATTGTTGGAAAAGTCTAGCCAATTGGAAGCATCGTCGAAAATACTACCTAATCCTTCAGTGTGATGTTCCTCTTTTATAGCATAGCATCACGCCTCATTCCCTTTGGGGTACGCAGAGACAACATCCTTCCACTTGCCACGATCCTTGCATATCTCCTTCGCTTCTTTCATTCTCATTAAACCTTTCATACAAGTTCGTCGGCTTAGAGTACTCTTGACCTGGCCCTTGTTTAAAATGTCCTGGATTTGCTTGTCTTTTTGTCAGTCTCCTTTCATTCATTCTCTCTACATGCCCAAACCATCTAAGCATACCTTTCTCAATTTTAGACACTATGTCTTGTTTTATACCACAACGTTCTCTTATCACACCATTTCTTACTCTGTCACTCAGTTTTAATCCACTCATGCTTCTCAACGCTCTCATCTCTCTTTTATAGATCTTCAAAAAACTTGCCAATTATTTATCTTCTAAGGTTAGCTAGCTCATATAAAATAATATAGTCATGTTCATGGCCTCATCAACTTAAATACGATTTTTATTTAAAGCATTTCATGCTCATTATTATAATATAATTTTTGATAAATTCTACTCACTGGCAACATTTGGCCCAAATCGTTAAAATACAAACAAACAAGCGAAAGAAGTTTCGGATAAAACAAGTGTAATATAAGACTTAAAAAGTCCTCGCAAATAATAAATTCCAATGATAATATAATTCCAGTGGACAATTAAAACACAACATCGAGTTTAACCGCTCGAGAATAACGACGTTTCACTCCTTCACAGACGTATACAATGACGCAAAAGAAAAAAATTAGGTCATCCCGCTTTGACAGATTTGTCTTAGGGTTTAACGAACACGATTTGCATTTTGAGAGCACTCCGGAGAACAAGTCATTACCGCAATCTGAAGTGTTTACACAGCTTCAAGCAAACAAAGAACTACGACCCTATGTTTTAGAAAGCGAAAACTTTTATTATAGACCAATCAATATTTGGAACTATTTGTGAAAGTCCAGAGAAGATTGAAAAGTTGAGTAAATACAACAATTTCCCTTAATAGGTTATTCCCATCTGTTAATCAATTGATTTTGGACGTACCGTTCAGAAATCAATTAAATTTAAAAGTCACTTTAAACTTTATAATACTACTATAATACAAAACAATACATGTTAGTACAAAGATAACAGAAATTTAAAAAAAGGGGGAAGGATTCTACTCAGAAATTCTTGAAAATTAAAGAGTAACTATATTACAACTTAATCTTATTAACTCTAATAACTCTTTACAAAAACTTACAGAAAGGACTAAAAAAGAATAAAGTCAATGCCTGTTCAAAACCGTATCAACAGCAAATATCGTCCACTAGAAATTAAAAAATATGTATTTGAACTTGAAATACATTCAATCATACAGATTAAAAAGTATGTTATTGTTGATTTAACAAAATAACTAGATTTATAGGAAGAGTGTAAACAAATAGTAGAAATTAAAAAGGAATTGTAAAAGACATTACAAACAGACAATACAATAAATATAAAATGGAATACTTTAATATTTTATTGAAAAAGGATTAGGAAGTTTATGATATTGCTATATCATGCTATGGTTCTCATTTGAATAACTAATGTCAATAAATTAAAAGAATAGTTCTTCTTTTCAAAATGAGGCTTTCAAAATTTATAGACATCAAACACCACCACTAAAAAGTAATAAATTAAAGACTAGAGAAAACACAATGTAAATACACATTCGATGATTACTTTTCACAAAAAATTTACACCTTAAATGTATAACATTTATTGAATCAAAAAGAATCTTCCATTTTGACATTTGACATTGGCAACCTGTAATTTCTGAACGCAACTATAATACTACCGTAGTAGTACGCTCATCTACTATGCCGACGACGTGGTAATTTTGCCAGAAACTCTGGAAAATCTTAATAATGCTCCATGTTCTCAACAGGTGGATAAGACCAACGTTATGTCCAATATCCAAGTTCCGCTCCAGCTAGTTATCGTTGGGAACACTGCACTCGAAATTATTGACGAATACACAGACCTGGGACATATAGTCCAGCTAGGTAGGGACAATTTCGAGAAAGAGGTCATCCAACGGATCCAACTAAGTTGGGCAGCGTTCGGAAAGCTACCCAAGATCTTTTCGTCCAATATCCCTGAGTGCCAAAAGACTAAAGTCTTCGAACAGTACGTGTTGCCAGTGATCACCTACGGATCGGTAACGTGGTCTCTGTGGGCCTCATTCGAAAGCTTAAAGTCACACAGCGTGCGATGGAGAGGGCTATGCTTGGAGTTTGTCTACGCGATCAAATCAGAAATGAGGAGATCCCTAGATGAACCGACATAGCCCTAAGAATCACGAAGCTGAAGTGGCAATGGGCGGGACACATAGTCCGACGAACCAATGGAAGTTGGGGTTCAAAGGTGCTGGAATGGCAGTGTAGGCAGATCCCCCACAACGGTAGCCGCTGGAGCCAAGTGACACAAGATCGAGCACCGTGGGCATCATTAGGTGAGACCTATGTCCATCAGCGGACGTCCGTCGGTTGAAGTGAGTAAGTGAGAGAACTTTAACATATGACAAACTTTGGTGGGAATTTAGGTGGAAAAGTTCGTTTTTTTTATTACGAGGAATTCTTTTTGTTCCAGTTTTGACTACATTGTCCCCTAAAGTTGAATTGATGAGCATTAAGTGATAAATTACCCCTTTCATTTACAATGACATGAGACCATAATCAAAAGCAATTTCATTATTCAATCATATAACAAAGAAACACTTAAAGCCCTTAAAAATTTATTTTCGAGTACATTAATTATAGTTTTCTTAATGGGATTTGTCGATTTCGACATTATAAAATTATTTAATTACCCTCAAAGAAGTAAGCGGAAGAAAACAATGGTAACGCGTTACCTAACAAGCATTAAATAATGTGATATAACCCCGCCTTCACGTAACTACGAGTTACTTACCGTATATTTATTGCCTGGTTGGTTACGAGCGTATAATTATGAAGACTGACATACATTTTTCATATAAATTCAACTGCTATTGCATTGTTAAATTGGTAATCTATAGCAGAAGATCAACATGACTTTGGACTTTTATAAGAACTTGTTAATTTCACGTCAATGAGTCTTTACGCAAGTCCAAGGTTGAATACCCGATTGTATCAATTTAGCAAATTACAATTAACAATTTGACAAACTCTGGACCACTGTAAGGCTTACTAAAGGCAAGATACCCTGTATTTAAGTGAGAAATTAGGCATTAAATATTACCATATCAAAATAAACATTATTTAAACAAAAGATGGTATGTTTTGTTTCTACCCACTTCTTCTAGGTCTAATTCGAGAAATATAGATCGTAGGGAAAATTTGATAAAGATCAAAATTGTAGGAAATTTAATTCGACACAACTTTGGTTATTACCATTTTTCGTGTAAAATTGAAAATGGCTGAGTTTTTGAATAAATAACAAATCACGCCCTCTTTTCGAGTCTTAATCGAAAAGTATTGATTTTTAAGGACCAAAATTATAGGACATCGAATTCCGAATAGCTATGCTTTTTATTATTTTCGTGTGAATTTTTTAAAATAACCGAATATTTTAATAAATAAAAATCCACGCCTTGTTTTCTAGTCTTAATCGAAAAATACTGATTCTGCGAGAAAATATTGATGCTAGCGAAAAATTTTTAAGGACCAAATTTGTAGGTAATGTAATTCCGAATAGCTTTGGTTATTACCACTTTTCGCGTAAAATTGAAAATAATAGAGTAATTTTTTTTATAGCCTTGGCAGCCAAACAAGCTGGCGAGTCACCTGACGTTGAGTGATCACCGCCGCCCATGGACACCTTCAGCACCGCCGATGCGTTGCCGACCTAAGAGATAGGAATTTATACGCCTCTAAAAAGTATCTAGGTCATAGCCTTGCGGGAACACCGTTGAGGGAGTTCGTTCCACATCTTGCACGTACGCGGGAAAAAGGATCGACGAAATCGAACCGTGCCTGAAAGCCACGCATCCAGGTTATGCGGATGAAATTTATTCTTTCGTCGAGTTGTCCGGTCATAGAAGCGAGATGGTGGCACCAAGTTAATTAGCCCTCAGAAGATTCCCCGTGATAGATACGATAGAATACACATAGAGAACCAACGTTCTAACGTTTCCAGCTGCCTTGTTAACTGGGAGTTGTCGACAATTCGAATGGTTTGTCTCTGTATTCGGTTAAATGGAAGGAGTTGGTATTGGGATGTTCCAGCCCACAGATGAGAGCAGTACTCGAGGTGTGGTCGGATTTGGGCCTTATATAAAAGCATGATCGAGTGGTGAGGAATGAGCTGTGGTCAACGTTATCTACGTATGGTGTGAGCGGTAATCTGATTCAAGCATTGAAGTCTCTCTATGAGGGTTCTAGTGCCTGTGTCAGAATAAACGGAGCGTACACGGAGTGGTTTCCTGTCGAAAGAGGTGTTCGACAGGGATGTGTTGCGTCACCATGGCTGTTCAACCTTTTCATGGATAAATGTTTGACAGATTTAAAAGAAAGTATGTATGGGTTAAGAATGAATGAATTACTCATCAAATGTTTACTCTACGCTGATGATCAAGTAATACTTGCGTCATCCGCTAACGAGCTTCAGGAGATGCTAAATATTATGAATGAAGCTTTGAAAGGGAAAGGAATGAAAGTGAATGTAAACAAAACGAAAGTTATGCTTTTTGAACGAGATGAATCTATGATGAATGGCAATATTTTGATAGATGGGGAACAAGTGGAAGAGGTGAAAGAATTTGTATACTTGGGATCTAAATTTACAAAAGATGGAACATGTGAAAGTGATATCGAAAGGAGAGTGAATGCAGGGAATATGGTAAATGGTGCTCTGCATGCTTTTATGAATAGCCAGATGGTGTCTCAAAGGGCTAGACTGGCAGTGCATGCTGGAGTGTTGGTGCCAACACTTATGTATGGTAGTGAAAGTTGGGTATGGCAGAAGAATCACAAAAGTAAAATAAATGCGGTAGAGATGAGAGCGTTGAGAAGCATGAGTGGATTAAAACTGAGTGACAGAGTAAGAAATAGTGTGATAAGAGAACGTTGTGGTATAAAAGAAGACGTAGTGACTAAAATTGAAAAAGGTATGCTTAGATGGTTTGGGCATGTAGAGAGAATGAATGAAAGGAGACTGACAAAAAGGATTTATGAGTCAAGAGTGAATGCGAAAGTTGGAAGGGGAAGACCAAGGCGAACGTTCCTGGACCAAATCCAGGACATTTTAAATAAGGGTCAGGTCAAGAGTATTCTAAACCGACGAACTTGTATGAAAGGTTTAATGAGAATAAAAGAAGCGAAGGAGATATGCAAGGATCGTGGCAAGTGGAAGGATGTTGTCTTTGCCTACCCCTATGGGAATGAGGCGTGATGCTATGTATGTATGTATGTATGTATAAAAGCATCCTATGCTCGGGCACGAAGTACCACTTAGCCCTATTGAGCACCCCAAGTTTTTTTGAAGCCAGTTTGGCTTTGCCTTCCAAGTGAGCACGGAATTTGACTTCACTCGAAATGTCGACACCGAGGATCCCAATACGTTTAGAGGTGGTAAGGGAAATGTTCTGGAAACGTGGTGTGTGGCCGAAGGGAGATTTTTTTGGCTGTAAAAGCGCACACTTGAGTCTTTGTTGGATTAAATTGTACAATATTCTTTGTATCCCCAGCAGAGACTTGCGTGAGTGTCGCCTCAACCTCCCCCACCAGATTGTGCCTGCACTCCTGTAATTGCGTGGGAGAAAGCTGTGCCATTGTAATAGGCGTACTATCATATTCATAGCAATGAATATTACTGATTTGTAACACATCATTGATGAACAGAATGAATAGTGTAGGAGACAGCACTGACCCCTGCGGTACACCAGCATTTACGGGCTTAGCATCAGAACAGTTTTGATGGTGCGTGCATTTAAAAAGCTAGCAATCCAGCCACACAGCTTCTCGGGCAGTCCGTACCATGGCAGCTTTGAAAGCAAACCCTTGTGCCACACCCTATCCAAGGCCTTTGCAATATCTAATCCTACGGCAAGTGCTTCACCTTTGCTCTCAAGTGCCTCTGCCCATCGATGGGTAAGATAAAGTAAAATCTTTTCCGTCATTTTGGAGAGCAAGGAGGTATATTATTAGTGTAGGTGTATTATTTAGTAGACTATAAACGAAGCGGGGTGCGGATTTCGAACTACCCTCCTCCCCGCTGACAATTTTTAAAGAGACATTGCTACTAACAAATAAACTGAAGTAGATTATTTTATCATTTTACTTTGTCTATACTACCTTTTTAATTGTAGTTATAAAAAATATGTGTTTTGGTGTAAGGTATTCCTATATTTGTTATTTTTATGTGTTATATGTATTGTTTGTTCCTATAAAATAAAAATGTGAAATCCTAATTCCATTGGGCTTAAAGCCCTGTGATGACATCAAAACTTGTTTATAACTTACCGAATAAGCCTTTATTCTTTCTGGGTCAACGTCGTGTTGAGACCGCGTCTGCGCACGCGGCGACGATGATACCATGATCTATAGATCACGATCTTTAGATCATTCACAAGTCACAGTTAACAGTTCCACACAACACCATATTTGACACATCACTAGAATATATGACAATAAATGGCTGGCTCTTTATACCGCTGTGTATATAAACTCTAATTATTTATAATATTTAATACGTTGGTAAAGCGGCCATCGAATACTCTTTTCTAGGATATCCAAATCAATTATTATTGAAACCAACTTTCATATAACTGACACTCGAAAAATAAATGAGAGCAATACTTCTAAATCTCTACTTCTATGAGGGTTAGAAGTGGAGATAATTGCTTGTGTTGTCCCTACCATTTATAAATTTTTATCCAAAAATAATTTAATATTCAAGACTGTCTTAATACCTGATGATTACTTTTTGAATTATTGAAATCGGATATTCCATTCAAAAGATATCATGAAATTAAAATAAAAATACATGCCGGCGGCGGCCGCCACGCAGCCCATCGAGTAACCAACTCGACGAGAGAGGGGCAGTGCGGGAGAAGGGGGTGCACCACTATGAACTAGGTTACCTTACGCAGTGGACGCAAGCGACATTGAATATTTCGAGTATTTTTAACACATTTTTATGCTTCACTTAAAATGTTCTTTTCAGAGCTACTTCGTTTTAGTATTAGGAATCACACTTTTTCATAATATTTGTCAATTCATAGTCGTTTCAATGATCATGCTTATAACTTAAATATCTGTATCTATTTATGTCTACCCGTGCGAAGCCGGGACGGGCCGCTAGTCTTTTATAAAAATGGTCCTATCGGTGTGAAATAAAAAGCAACTTGAAGCATGAAGTTTCTAATTTTAGGATCTTGCAATATTTCTATTGAAGTAAAACTTCTTTAGGCGCATGAGGGTACATTTGTTACGATTGAAACGCGTGATTAGCGTCACTAAGATGTGCAGCGATTTTTTATGCTAATTCGTTTGAAGGTACTTTTAATATTTACGAGTAACATTTCAATTTGCCACTCGTCATGTTATCCGACTGCACAAAATATATAAATTAAACGCGTACATGTTTTTTTTTGCACTGGGAAATGCCTTTACGCACCCCGATGAAAGACTAATTTCATCGGGAGTGTGGGACTCACAGATTATAGAATACCCACTAAAACCCGGCGGATCCCTCCTCATCCATGAGTGAGATCACTAGAGGTTCCTTAGCTGCATTCCACTCTAGTGACCCGGATGACACCGACCTCGAGGACCTATCACTCAATAGGGAGAAACATGAAGCGCATACGTGCGACTTCTGCCACCAAGTCTTCTCCGACAGGTAGGTAGAGCTTCAGCCTCTTGCTCCCTTAGTCTCCCATTTGCCTCCTTCAGCGAGATGACGGTCTCGCGAAAGAAGGCAACCGTCCTCCACCCAACTTCACTGGAGAGCATTACCCCTATTATGATCTCCAATGAAATATCTCCTCCAACCAGCGACAATAAGGTATGCCGCTGGGGTGCCCACGCTGGACATTCCGCCAGGGTATGGTGCACCGTATCCACAGGAGCACCACACTCATGACAAGCGGGCGTTTCCTCGCAGCCAACGACCTGGTGCAAGTACTTGCCGAAGCAATCATGGCCGGTCAGCACCTGCACCAGACGGTAGGAAAGAGATCCCTGCCTCCTGGTGAGTCAATTGTCCAGATATGGAAGGATCGCCTCCACTGTGACTTTACCCGCAGTTGGGGAACCAAGATCTTCCCTCCATTTTTCGATTAGAGCTATGTCGGCGAGAGCCCTGATCTTTCGGAACTGGTCGTTGTATGAGTCAGCGCCTCTGGAAGCCCTTGTAACCTTGCACTGATAGGCAAGGACTTCTGCCCGGAGCTCCCAAGGAGGGTCGCCCGCCAATAGTGTCGCCGCCGTCCAAGAAATTGTACGGTACCCTCGTATTACTCTAACCGCTATTACCCTTTGCGCTCTACGCAGGAGAGCTTTATTCGAAGCAGTTAGAGCATTGGCCCACACAAAACGTGTACATGTGCAAATATAGTTCATTCAATAGTACTTTAACTCATCAAGACCAGTTATACATTACACTTTATTACAATTTACTATACAAATAATTCACTGATTTACGACATACAATAAACTGATATCACTTGAATCCTCTCCGTGATAACGCGATCTCACACGAAGACTTTATTCGGCGGCAAACCGTTGCCGCCCTTTATTTCGTGATCAATGCTGCCACCAGTTTCCGCCGGAAGGCATGCGACAAAAGTCATTTAATCATTTAATATAATATTTAAATTTAAAAACAAATTAATAATTTCTAATATTGACAAAAAACGCGTGGCATTTTTATTAACAATTCGTCTTTTGAGATTTCAATAAATTATTTGCATTAATTTACGACACTTTTAATATTTTAATGGCAATTAAATAGCTTCATTTTTCCCTTCCTTTAAGTCTTGGAAATCTAAATTTCTTTAGATTTGTATAAATATATACCGGTACGTGGTCGCCACTCCAGTACCTTGGGACCCCAACGTCCATCGGTTCGCCTAACTATGTGCCCTGCCCATCGCCTTGTGTGCCATTGTGTTACGTCGGTAACTCTTGTTCTTCTGCGAATCTCTTCGTTTTGGATTTGATCCCGAAGAGATACTCCGAGCATAGCTCGTTCCATCACCCGCTGTGTGATCCTGAGCTTCCTAATAAGGCGCACAGTCATTGGCCAAGGTAAGCGCAGCGTTGGTAGACCCCCACCAGATGGGCAGACCTGAAAAGGGTCGCTGGAAGCCGATGGTTACAAACCGCACAAGACCGTGTATTGTGGAAATCCTTGAAGGAGACCTATGTCCAGCAGTGGACGTCCATCGGTTGAGATGATGATAAATATATACAAGCCATATTTATTCTACAACGATACGACTATTTATATAAAAGATACAGTCATTTGAATAATAGTTTTCTGCTAGTGTATATTGAGTGAGTAACAGTGTGTTAGCGTCCCATTGTTGGGCACAAGCAATAGAGGAGATGGTTTCAGAACGTATACGGGTATAATATCAAATTCGTTGTTCGCGCACGATGTTATCGTTGCTCTGTGGGCATGGCGCGATATACTCTGTCAAGATAGTTATCTGTGGAGTAAGAATCCTTTGAAAAAGGTCAAACTCGGAAGCGCTTTGAGGACGGCCGCGATCTAGGGCTGTCGCGGGATTTTGAGTTTTTTTTGCGGAAGGAAGTGCGGGATCCCACGCGTCTTTTGTTTCGGGGGAATAGATGAAATCCTCGACGCGTTGGACGCAATAGACTTCCCTCCATTTGAGTGACTTGCGGAAGAGTAAACCAGAGTCGCCGATCACGGACATCCGCGACGCTTTGGCAGGTTACATACTCTATACATCCCACAACTACACTTTACAGTACACATTTCACGGGAACACACACCTGCCGGGGTCGACGCCTTCGAGGAGAGGGAGGGAGTCGAGGTAGGTGAGAGCTCCCTACTAGCTGTTCGACACCTCTCGAATCTCTCTTAAAATCATCTCCTCCCGCCGTCCAAGGTGATCGAGATTACCACACGCCATCATGGGCCTGGAGACCTTGGTAGTCTCCGCGACATGGTCACGGACGGCGTGAACATCCGTTCTTTGTGAGGCTCTACGTTACGAAAAGAGTATGCCAAATAAGGCAACCTTGTAATGTTAAAATTGATGTATATTCAAAGCACGTCGTATTTGTATTCAGGACTTTGTCATAAATAAAGTATTACAACATACATAAAACATCGCAAACATTTGAATGATTTAGTTAGTGATACGTTGCTGTATTTGGTGGGTTATTGCAAAACTACACGCACGTTTAAGATGATGTAACCACACATTCTTGTAGCATCTAACCAGATAGTTATGTCACGTTTATACTTTGAATAAACTAAAGTCTACTTAAATAAGTAGCAGTTTATGAAAAACCTACTTAAAAAAGACTACTAGAGCTTTTTTTTGCGCTGGATGAAAGATTTTTTCCAATCGGGAGTGTGGGACTCACAGACTACAGAATACCCACTAAAACCCAGTGGATCCTTCCTCATCCATGAGTGAGATAACTAGATAGAATAAAGTTATTTTTTATCTATTATATTAAACGGTTTATGGTTTCATTGTTTCGTTTTATTTGAAAACATATAACGGTATAAGCGATATATAAAATGTGATATTCAATTTATAAATCGGTGTTAATATTATCTGTATCGATAAATAAAAGTAAATGTCTATTTTTAGTGGATTATATTATATAAAACTTTCTAAAAGACATGTTAAAACGTCGCCTTATAAGGTAATGTAAGTACTAACTTTAAAGCTCTTAACATCTTTGACTATATAATCACTAACCATCAAGAGAAACGTCATTTAAACGCTAATTTGTTAGCCAATAAAAAACTGGTAAAGTATTCGTTTTTGGAATCCCTTATTAGTGGATTTAGTAGCTTGGGAATTGGTGTCAATTTTTTTTCAATTTTTCTTAATTAATAATCGCTTGAAGACTCGAAATTCCATTCGTAGTGAACGTCTACGTCTCAATCTGGCAGATGTAATATGTTAGGGTGCTGTGCAGAAACCAGGAGAGTTAAAATAAAAGCATATAGCGGTTCCATCTTATATTATATCAACACTTATTGAGATTACAGTCCTAACCTTTCAGTAACAAAAATAACATTTTTTTGTCAATATATAACAAGACCGGGCGTGGCCATAGTAGGGGCGATCCGCTCTCATCTGAACAAGTGGATGGGCAGAAAGCCCGGATCGCTCTCGTATAGATTGGCACTGGTGCTTACCAGTCATGGTTGCTTCGGCAAATACCTGTACCTGTTGGCTGTGAGCCGTCGGCCAGATGTCCCGAGTGTGGTGCCTCGCCAGACACAGCCCACCACACTATGGCAGAATGTCCCACGTGAGCGACTCAACGTGACGTCGCTGATCGGCCCAGACCTCTCACTGGCCAGCAGAAAGGGAGACTGACACTGAGGCACTCCGGCCCCGACGAAGGGGATTAGGAAACAGGAGGAGGAGGTGGTCCATACAACTCCTCCCCCTGAAGAAAATCGGTAAGCCGGCTACAACCGAGGGGCCAGAGAGGAATGGCTCAACGAACCTCTGGCTCCCCACTCATGGTTGACGACGGTCTCGCTGGGTGGGTATTGCGAGTTCTTCCCCCTTGCGGAGTCTCACACTCCAGACTCCACAGTTGGGGTGCGTAAATGCATTTCATAGCGACAAAAAAATATGTCGGAGTGCAACAGTCTGTGAATCGCTGGTTCGTGTGTAATAGTCTGTGGAGCGCTGGCGCCATCTGTGTATCGGCGTGGGGGCAGAGTCAATAAGTGGCAGTCCGGCGCATCTCTCGGCAGTTCTCGAGTGGCAGTCGGCCGGAGGGGTCGACTATTGAAACTGTCGCGCTCCTAGCTATTATTGTTAATGAGTATGTGTACATTAGACCGATAACGGGCAGCAGCGTTATCGGTGCGAGAGGGTCAGCACTGCGATCACCAACCCGCCTGCCAAGCGTGGTGATTACCGGCAAAACCAAAAATGAAAACCACAAGGCAGCAACGGCCCCCAGTCCCCGGCAGCCCCGCTATTCCTAGCTCTGGCAGCGGTTATGGTAACGGCGGGGCAGGGGGTGCTAAGAATCTCCGGAAGAGATTNTCAAGAATCTGTGGAACGCTGGCGCCATCTGTGTATCGGCGTGGGGGCAGAGTCAATAAGTGGCAGTCCGGCCCGTCTCTCGGCAGTTCTCGAGCGGCGGTCGGCCGGAGTGGTCGACTATTGAAACTGTCGCGTTCCTAACTATTAGTGTTAATGAGTTTGTGTAAATTGATATCGGAAACATTAAGTGATTGAACATTATAACTCGAGTTAATTAATAAAGTGTTTAATTGCACCAACATTACCCACGAACGCCCATAGAATAAGAAATGAAATAATGGATCCAATTAATAAGGATGTCGGCGGAGAACCCTACGCCCCTGTGCTTTATGCTTCCCGGTTCTCTATTATTCTCCGACATATATATTGTAATGATGATAACAAAAAAAGAACGTACACCCGACTGAGTTTGTTGTGGGCTCTCCTCAGATCAGGGCGCGAAGGAACCCTCGTAACTTTAGATTGTAAGTCGTTTTTTAGGGTTATCATCAGTCATTCATTTAAATAATATATAGAAAAAACGATATTTGACGATTCAAAAGTGCTGTAATAGGCCTACTTGAATAAAGATACTTTGACTTTATATAGTTTTCAAAATCAATCTATAATATATACAAGAGTTTCTTCTCAGAATAGTTCCCACTTTTATACCTTTATTAAGTCAAAAACATCATAATTGGAAGTAAACAGTTAGTTTTTAACACAATAAGCATAAAAAGCAACTAACAGACAAAGTTTCATTCACATTTCTAATATAAGTGTAGATAAAAAAGCATTAAGTGTTTATGAATCATAGAAATCATGGACTTTATATACCGTATTGTTTTACAACCTTGATAGCTGAATATAATGAAAGCAAACGAAATATTCAATGTTATTAGATATATCTGTTTGAGTTACAATTTACTGAATAAAGTTTCATTGAATATCTTGATCTTTTAAGAGAAATAACATCGATTGACTGTGTATAAATTGAAAGCTAGTTGTACGTAAACATAAGAGTAAAACTTGTTATAAATACTTCGAAACTTGACACTTCATTTAAGAGAAACTATATACGTTTCTATAAAAAAATTACAGAAGACGTTTTAGAGATATCGCTTAATAATTTCATTCCTTTATTAAAGAATGCTTAATACGACAAAAAATAGAGACAGTGAATGAATTGCACTATTCTAAACCAAAAAGATTAAGTTAAAAATATAATGATGATGGTGAAAAAAGGATATCCGACAGAATTTGTTGTGGGTTTTCTAATATCAGACGCACATTGGAAATAATAAGTGGAAAAGAGTCTTTCTTCTTTTTATGTGACATGTTTACACTTGACTGTAATCACACCTGGTGATGATACGTAACGAAAAAGCAATGAAACAAAGGAAAAGGCGATGTAACGAAAAAGCGATGAAACTACCGAAAAAACTGTAACGAAAAAGCAATGAAACTACCGAAAAAACGATGTAACGAAAAAGAGACGTAACGAAAAAACGATGAAACTACTGAAAAAACGATGTAACGAAAAAGAGACGTAACGAAAAGGCGATTAAACAACCCAAAAAACAATGTAACGAATAAGAGACGTAACGAAAAAGCGATGAATCGAACGAAAAAGCAATAAAACGAAAAGATGATACAAAAAAAGCGATGACTCGAACGAAAAAGCAATAAAACGAAAAGACGATGATACAATAAAAGCGATGACAGGAAAAATAGATAGACACGAATGCATAAGATTTAACGAGAGATGGTAAGTGATGATACAATCTAAGATGGAAGTTAATCTAATAAGAGGCAATTTATCTCTTATGGTTTCTACACAGTCTCTCGTATAGTTACGTGGTTGAGACAAATGAAATTTTGAATTGGAATTTGATTTTATCGATCTTACCTCATTATCACCTCGATATCCGCGACACAAACAGAACTGTTTCAACCTCTCCACTGACATACAACATTTTGTCGTGTCTAATAAATATGCATTCAAAGTTTGAATAATTTTCGTCATTTCCCTATAACCTATAAACACATTTTCACCTGAATATCTAAATTTACAGTCTCTTTTCGTTATACACAAGGTTTTTGGACATTATTTTCGCGCACACGCGTGTTGCCGGCTGTGTCAATTGTTAAACACTGTTATCAGAGGCTGGTTATCTCGATACTCGAGTATTGTCACGCAGATATTCTTGTGATGTTGATAACAGAGGTATTTTATACTGCAGTTATTCATGTACTTACTCCTAAATTTGCTAATGTGTTACAGTCAGTCACTGACTATAGATAGTTTTTAGGTGAAAACTTGTTTAACATCGTTATGATTTGAAAATCGATGAAACGAAAACGCGATGCAACGTACAAGCAATGAAGAGAACGAAAAAGTGTTGAAATGATCAAGAAAGCAAAGAAACGAACGAAAAGGCGATGTAACAAAAAAAAATGTAACGAAAAGACAATGAAACGAACGAAAAAACGATGTAACTAAAACGATGTAAAGAAAAAGCAATGAAACGAACGAAAAAAACGATGTAACTAAAACGATGTAAAGAAAAAAAGCAATAAAACGAACGAAAAAACGATGTAAAGAAAAAGCAATGAAACGAACGAAAAAACGATGTAACAAAAACGATGTAAAGATAAAGCAATGAAACGAACGAAAAAGCCATGTAACGAAAAAGCTATGACATGAACAAAAAAACAAAGACACGAACGAAAAAGCAATGTAACGAAAAAATAATGTAGCAAAACACGATGTAACGAAAAAGCGCTGAAACGAAAGAAAAAGGGCTGGAACGAACGTAAAAACGATGTAACGAAAATTGTTGAAACGAACGAAAACGCGATATAACCTAAAAGCGACAGTGGGATGGTAAGTGATGATACAGTCTAAGACGGCATCGCGCTTACCTGGTTAAAAGGTATGTTTTAATTGGTAACAGTTTAGGTAATCTCACCAGATGGCAAATGATGATAGAGCCAAAAGTGGCGCGTTAAAATTTTTGAACGTAACAAACAAAAACTCTACATCGAATCGAACGGAATATCTGCATAAACACAAAGAACCTCGCAGGCTTCGGCCATGGCTATTTACTACGATACCGGCATAGAATTGACTCTAAACAATAAATGTACAATAGGTAATTTGCATCTTACCAGGTTAACGCGTTTCTTACATTGTATCACTCGCTATCTAATGGAATTACAGTCAAAAATACAAGTAAATCAGGTCAAATCAAATCTAAGGTGAAGAGTTTCATAAACGTTTCTTTTCTAAAGACTCTTCTGAAACCATAAATCTGAAATTTGTATTATTATCGAATCAAATAACTAAACAAGATGAAAGCTACTATTTGATTTTTTTAATGTACGATAATTTATTGACACATTATCCAAAACTTTGGATTTTTCCTTTAATTTTTTTTTTAATTAGACCACTTTTCCTAAAAGAATATCTTAATAATTCTCAATCATAAATAAAATACTTAATGGGTGTTAAAACAGATTTTTAGAAATATTAATCGATTATTTTAACTTCATTTTCGATGAAATCGAAAGCTCACTTAAAAGATTTGTAAAAAGTAAGTAGCAGCCCATTAACGTCCCACAGCTGGGTTTATAGAGCATAGACCCACCACGCTGCTCCACTGCGGATGGGGAGGCATAGTACACAAGTGCACTCTCTATTCCTTCACTCTCATAGTCCGGTGTGACGAGAATCCGACACGACCAGAGAGAGATCAGGAGCAGGACCGACGGCTTAACGTGCTCTCCGAGGCAAAGGGGGTGGATAACACCGCCAACTTCCCAACTTCGGGCAAATATTGAGAAGATCTTAATAGAAAACTCAATATCCAATTGGCTCGACCTGTGACTCGAACCCAGGACCTTATGTCTGTAGTCGAACATGCTAACCACTAGACCAAGGAGAAAAAGTTTTGTGCTAGATAGGAATTTACTTCCAAGTCAAAATATTCTTTAATCAAGTAGGCTCAACCACCTTTGAACCATCTGTTGGTAACAAATCTATCGCTGAAATGAACCGGCAAGAAACTCAGCGGTTACTTTACATATAATTTTGTGGGTTAAATACAAATACATATAAAATGCTGGTTCAAATACGCAATTATTACTTTCACTGCAGTTTACACGTATATAAGTATAAATTGCGAGACGTTTATGGGCCATTTTGCGAGAAATACAAATACCAACGGAACAATTTAGGTCGAAACACTATGTGCAAGTATGCGACATTATCTACTACATCTCCATGTTACATTCAATTTGATAATATTCTCTGGATACCGTCCATTTCGCTGGTTCTTTGTGAGCGAGGGGAATGCAAGGGCGTTGCATTTTTTAAAAAGCCTCCCCCTCTTACACAAATACGTCACTTTACGAAGCGAAATGGTGGCCATTCATCATGAGCGGATCGGAACTAACCCAGATAATAAAACCTGCATAAATAACGCTTGTAAACTTGCCATTGTTACTAAAAATATGAATAATGCACTAATATCTATTAGTCTCATCTAATTGTGGTTTCCCGCTTCATCAAACTGATGTATTGCATAATAAAGAGTGTATGGAAGGAATATTTTTCAATGCAGTTTTTCTAAATGTGATTTAAAAGGTTGTATTGACGGGTAAAGGCACTTTGAAGCTTGATACATTTTAGTAGTCTGTATGCCCAAATCTTTGTTTTGTGTGTATAAAGTAAGTAGCAGCCTAACCCAGGGGGCATCTATTGACGTCCTTGATTGTAGGAAGCCTTTCGCAGGTGATGTGATTGGAGTTTAGGGTAGTGGCCTCCTGTGAAACTGTTATTTCGCTGAAGGAGGCACACAAGAGGCAAAGGGAGGACGCTGTGGATGCTCCTTTTATACGGCGACGGAATTTGGGAGGTAGGTGACGTAGATTTGCGGTTCTTCTTAAGTACTAGGATAGAATGCTCCACGAAAGGCTGTGGAGAGTATCGCAGGATTTTAGTGAGTATTCTGGCTTTCCAATGAGTCCCACAGTTCCGATAAGATGTTAGATCTGATCAGGGTGCGAAAAGGCATTCTCTTGAACAGATCTCCTGAGACAGGCCTACTCAATCATAGGAGAGGTGGTTTAACAACAGAAACCCACCATTGCGGATTGGCCGGCAGGTTTAATATAAATGGGTCTTATTTTTGAAAAGAAGATGTAGTATTATTGAGAAAGGTATGCTTAGATGATTTGGGCATATAAAGAGAATGAATGAAAGGAGACTGACGAAAAGGATTTTTGAGTCAAGATTGAATGGGAAGGTTGGAAGGGGAAGACAAAGACGAACGTCACTGGACCAAATCCAGGACATTTTGAATAATCTTTCAACGTAGGTTGGGTAAAACTTAAGGATATCAGATTTTCTCGAAACATATTCATAAGGAACTGTTTATCCCTCGTGTCTTGACCAGCATCACCATTCAGAAATGGTTTTTCTATAATGATAAATCAAGTACATGTCAATAATCTCAGCGCAACACATTTTGGTGGATTATGCATGTGCATGTGGACTTCTCTTTGGAGGACCTCTTCTGTTAGACGGTCATCTCACTGAAAGAAGACCTGGATGAGAACGAGAGGGGAAGATTGCAGTGGCAGCGCCTGTTTGCGTTAGTCTCTCAGCCTCTGTGAATCCGCAGTCAAACTGGTACCGGGACACCAGGGACAAATGTGTAAGTAGAACACCTGGTGCCTCGTTCATGGATGAAGAGGGTTCCGCTGGGTTTTAGCGGGTATAACAAAGCGTTTTGCCTCACCGACTCCTGACTCATGGTCGTTATATAGTCTAAAAATGATTTAAGAGTGAAGCTTATATAACATCTTTTAAAACTGTTTAATTTTGTTGTCATTTTAAGTCGATTTTTCTATACTCTGTGTGTCCAGAGGTGCCAAAACTGTTTGTCACGTGTGACCCCCTGTCATGTTTTGTAGAATGGAATTTATATGGTATATTTGACATTGTTTGTGTGTAATACTACACCAGCTGGTGTACAATAAAAGTCTAACAATAGACGTCCCATCTAGTGAACTTTCAGGCTATTTTTAGAAAGCGACGACATGAACCGCTGTCGCAAATGGCCGCGGACAGGTGCGGCAGGTGAGCCGTATAGGCTCTATCTAGGTTACAGATGTATTACCTAACATGGCTGATCGCGTTCGGATTATCCATTAAAAAATGTGTGGTTTTATGAAAGCCCTAAGTAAGCTGATTCGAGCCGTAAGAACAGCCTTATTAGCCTGGAGTACTGTAATGCGACATGCGATAGACGAACGCAAATAGCATCACAGGCTATTAAAATTTAATTAATGTTCATGTGTGATCTTTATCTAACCCGTTTTAAGTTCTAACATAAAAAAGGCTTTCAGTTGGCTATATGACATGTCGTATAGTAAAATATAGATACATAAACATATGTTTATGTAAGAAACAAAGTCTTACGCTGCCTCTGTCTGTTCAAATAATCGCAAACAGTTTTAAAAATGTCTTGACGAATGAGATTTAGTATTCTCAAATCCTGATCGTATTCTAACAACGTAATACCGCCTTCTAATTGTACTCAGTCAGGGTTTGATAACAGTTTGTTATAGGTACGATGGTACCCTTAAATGAATTGTTAATTTTATATTGCCTACAAGAATTTACAATTCTAGTTTTATTATAATTTATTAAATCAAATCAAAATCAATTTGATTCCGCTCAAAAGGAACCGGTAAGAAACTCAGCGGTTACTCTTTTAAATATAGTTTTGTGTTACAATGTCTCATATTATGTAATTGGAATCAAGTTCAAACATTTCTATCGCTTTAATAATCTTCAACATTATAATATGCCTTTTGTAAAATGATTTTGAAAAATCTATAACTGATTGAGATATCTTATTAAAACTACGTATGCTCAAGCCAACAAATGATTTCTGAGCTTTCTACTCTTGTCGGGCAGCTGCAAGGAATAGCGGCGAACGGCCTGATGCTGAAGAGGTCCAGAGAATCAGGAGCCTCTCCGACAGGGCCCTGATTGAAAGGTGGAAGGAGGACTCGGGTCTCCATCTGCAGGTGTGGCCACGGTGGCATTCTTGGAAGATTGGCTTGCCAGGGGGCACGGTACGCTAACCTACAGGTTGGTGCTGGTGTTAACTGGACATGGTTGCTTCGGCAAGTACCTGCACTAGATTGTAGGCTACAAAGAGACGCCTGCTTGTCGTATTTGTGGGGTGGCTCACTTCCCAGCATTGTGGGCGCTATGATTGGCGATGAGTCAGGTTGGAGAGCAGTGACGTCCTTCTACGAGGCTGTCATCTTGCAGAAGGAATTACTAAACAGGCAAAGGGAGGTGCAATTTTGCTCGCCTGCTCTCCCTCAATTAAACTAAACCCTTACGTCGGATTCATCCGGAGCGCCAGAGCTGAATGCGTCAGCGGACATCTGGACCCCGTCACCTGGATGAATAGGGTATCGCTGGGGTTTAGTGGGTATGACCAGCGAGTCCCACACTCCCGGATGTAAGTTTACACTTCATCCGACGTGCATAAAGCATTTCCCAGCGAGAGAGAAAAAGCACCTAAAATAGGGCATTACAAGTCTGTTTTTATTTCTTGCTGTCATGCGAAAGTCACAAACGAAATAGTAAAACTATCAACTGCAATCGGACAGCTACAATGAAATTAAATGGTAAAATACTGAAAAACGATGTTAAATGAGGTGCAGTCACTATTTTTTCTAGAAATTCTCAACATTTGCGTCGAACGGCACGATACTAACAGTACACACAAAGAGATGACTTCATGTGCCTTTTTTTTCATGCTGGGAAATGCATTTACGCACTAACCCCGACCCGTAGCTCGGGAGTGTTGGACTCTGAGAGGGAGGAGACTCGCAATACCCACTCAAACCCAGCGGATCCTTCTCCATCCGTGAGTGAGACACCGGAGGATCAGCTCGCGCATTTCTACCTGGTTTCTCGGATGAGCCCGACTGAGGGTTCACGGAAGCGGGAGCAGGTTCGCAAACATGCGCCGCCTAGAATCCCACCTCCTTCGGCGGTGAGAGGGGGCATCTACTGCATTCTCCCTCTCTAGTTCACGGGCCTACTTTAGCGAGACTACGGTCTCACAGAAGAAGGCCATTCCCGCCCAACACCTCTCACTAGAGAGTATCGCGCCTATAATGCTCCGCAGCGAGAGATCTCCACCAGTCAGTGTCACCAAGAGGTGACGCTGTGGTCCCCACGCTGCGCATTCTGCCACTGTGTGGTGTGCTAAGTCAATAGCTGCACCACATTCATGGCAGTTGGGCGACTCCTCTCGGCCGATTTGGTGCAAGAACTTTCCGAGACAACCTTGCCCAGTCAGAATCTGCACCAGTCTTTAAGAAAGCGCGCCGTGCCTCCTGGAGACTTCATGTGCCTTGCGAGGTACGGGGATGGAGCATACCATAGGGCTAATGCAAATAATTTCTTAACAGACAACTCAGAATTAATTTTTGAGGAGGCTCAAAGCTTGATCCATAGACCAATGAGGCAGTTTAAGGTACAGATACAGCATGACACGACACTATGCCTGAGCAGAATAGATGGAATATCAGTTTTTATATTGAAGGTACTATATTAGGGTGGTCTCCCGAGCTGATATGAAAATTGGTTGTCGGGAATATAGGATTTATAGCTATCGCATAAAGCTTTGACCGTCACAGCCATCGTTTCTCGATAAATGAACTAGCACTGAATAAATCCTGCTTTTCCTTCATATAAATCAGAGGTGCCCAAACTGTTTGTCTCCTTTGACCCCTTGTCATGTTTTCTCGAAGACCCCATTGTTTTTCTTTAGACACTTTATTTCATAAATTGCCTGTAACTAGTTTCAGTTGTCGTCTATTTGTTTTGACATTTACAGGCAAAACGGTATTTTATCTGGAAAAACACATCTTTATTCTTAAGACTGATGCTATCAAATTTGTATCTACACCATTAACAAAAACTATGCATTTGCAGTATTTATTTTGGCTAATTAATGTAACATATATATGTCGGAGAATAAGAGAGCAACGGAGCAGCATAAAGCACAGGGGCGTAGGGTTCTCCGCCGACATCGTCATTAATGGGATACATTATGTAATTTATTCTGTGGGCGTTCGTGGGTAATGTTGGTGCAATCAAACACTTTGTTAATTAACTCGTATTATAATGTTCAATCACTTAATGTTCCCGATATCAATTTACACAAACTCATTAACACGATAGCTAGGAACACAGTTTCAATAGTCGACCACTCCGGCCGACCGCCACTCGAAAACTGCCGAGAGACGCGCCAGATTGCCACTTATTGACTCTGTCCCCACGCCGATACACAGATAGCGCCAGCGCTCCACAGACTATTACACACGGACCAACGATCCACAGACTCTTGCACTCCGGCATATACGTGAAATTGAAGCGTTTCTGTCATTGAAATATTCGTTACACCAAGTTAGATTACAGCATAATAAAGGTAAAATCACATTGAGCTCTGTGTATACCACTCAAAGCAAGGTTACACAACATTTATTTACCTTATCCTTTATAAATATATATTACATTTAATGGAATGTACAAACGGGACTGTATGCCCAATAAATTAATTCAAAGAGTATAAAAAAAGGCTTTTATCCTTCAGCAGCCGTTTCCAGACCTTTACAAATAAATAAAACGCAACCCGAATGTCTAATAGCCTTTAAAAGTGGAAAAAAGTTGAGTTATGTTTACGACGGGATAATCTACTTAGCCTTTGAAGGACCCTGAATATACTAGCTAGTATCTGCGGTTTTGTCTAAGTTAGCTCTCATTCTTTTACTTAGAATTAGCACACACTTTCACGAGTACGCTCGAACTTTGGGAATATGTGGATAATACAATATTACACTACTCAAAACTGTGTAATGGTATACTTAAATAAAGAGTGTTCATTAAATTTGAGTATACAGATATTAAAATTAATTTCTGGAACGGCTGAGTCGATTTTGACAAAGCTTTTATTAAGAGATAGCTGAAATTATAAGGAATTGACGAAGCTTCCGTAGACTTTTGGTAAAATATATTTTTCATCGTAATTGTATCCAAAGTTCATATACTTTCGGCACTATTTTGAGTGACGAAAGTGCTATATTGCTTCCCGATTGAATAAATGTTTAATTTAGTACACAAGCTTCAAATTTTATTAGGTCTCGTAGATTTGTTCAACCTATTCATGGTTTACTCTACGCTGATGGACAAGTAATACTTGCGTCATCCGCTAATGAGCTACAGGCGATGCTAAATATTATGAATGAAGCTTTGAAAGGGAACGGAATGAAAGTGAGTGTAAACAAAACGAAAGTTATGCTTTTTGAACGAGATGAATCTATGATGAATGGCAATATTTTGATAGATGGGGAACAAGTGGAAGAGGTGAAAGAATTTGTATACTTGGGATCTAAATTTACAAAAGATGGAACATGTGAAAGTGATATTGAATGGAGAGTAAATGCAAGGAATATGGTAAATGGGGCTCTGCACGCCTTTATGAATAGCCAGATGGTGTCTCAAAGAGCTAGACTGGCAGAAGAATCACAAAAATAAAATAAATGCAGTTAAGATGAGAGCGTTAAGAAGCATGAGTGGATTGAAACTGAGTGACAGAGTAGTGATATAGAAGAGAAATAGTGTGATAAGAGAACGTTATGGTATAAAAGAAGATGTAGTGACTAAAATTGAGAAAAGCATGGTTAGATGGTTTGGACATGTAGAAAGAATGAATGAAAGAGGACTGACAAAAAGGATTTATGAGTCAAGAGTGAATGCGAAAATTGGAAGGGGAAGACCAAGGCGAACGTTCGTGGATCAAATCCAGGACATTTTAAATAAGGGCTAGGTCAAGAGCACTCTAAACCGACGAACTTGTATGAAAGGTTGAATGAGAATGAAAGAAGCGAAGGAGATGTGCAAGGATCGTGGCAAGTGGAAGCACGTTGTCTCTGCTTATCCCTAAGGGAATAAGGCGTGATGGTATGTATGTTTAGAGGCTATAATATAGTGTGTATTTTAATGGTTTCACGTTAGGTGCGTAATATAGCTGCAGAATAAGCCGTAGTTTATTAACGAAGGTGTACCAGCAGCAATAGTTGAATTAACTTGATCCACTTCTTTGTAATACCTTCGTACGTAGCGAGCGAGGATGTGTAATAGTTAATGAGTGAGGTACATCATTAATTCAGAAACTGCGGCTTTTCTCCTGTCTTTTCATTGGTGGTAGTTTATTTAGAGTAACACTAACAAGAAAATGAAAAACATTTCAAATATATAACACACGTAGTCGCTGGTTTCAGCAAAATATTTAATACTAGCTGTGGATAGGCTAACTATTTTACAAATATGACATATGCCGAGGCTTTAGACTTTCTGTGTACCAAATTTCATTGAAATCTGTTCAGTAGATTTATCGTGAAAGCTCCACAAACAGCCTGAGATACTTTCGCATTTATAATATTAATAATAACTGTTATTTTACGCTCTTGACGGTTAAACTGTTACACAATTTGAATGTCATATCTTAGAAAACCTTAAAACCCTTGTTTTTTATTAAAAAGTATCCTATGTCCTCTCAGGCTCTAGATCTTTCTACCGAATTTCATTAAAATCGGTTCAGTAGTTTATTAAATTAGTTTTTCTCTGTGATGTTAGTTTAGTTTTTGATCATTCAAGTAAATGTACAGATATCTTTTCTAAAATAGAAATGCCCGAGTTATTTATTTAATTTGAATCGGGTTTAGGTTAGGTTTGAGGTAAATCATTAGATTAAAGAACAAAAATTACATTTTCATCACACCTATAGCGAAAGTTTGTACTTTCGGCGCTATTATGAGTGACGAAAGTGCCATATTGCTTTCTGTTTAAATAAATGCGTAATTTAGTGCGTATGCTTGAAATTTGCGACGCATCTGCGCTTGTTTTGTATGTTAAAATATTAGTTTTTATTGTAATTCACTTAACTGTTCTTACAATTCATTAAAAATTTTATTGTGAAGGGACTTTTTATACAATCTTTACTTTAACTACAATTTTGACTCCGAACATCCTACTTCTGAGTTATTATGAACAACAGAAACTCACATTAACTAACAACTTTTATTTTATTTATTATTTAAATATGCATAACTTGGACTATATTAATAATTGAATTTATACAATTTAGCACTAAGGTAAGTAGCAGCCCATTAACGTCCCACTGCTGGGCACAGGCCTCCTCACTCATATGAGAGAGGGTTTTTAGAGCATAGACCCACCACGCTGCTCCACTGCGGATTGGCAGGCATAGTACACAAGTGCACTCTCTATTCCTTCACTCTCATAGTCCGATGTGACGGGAATCCGACACGACCGGAGAGAGATCAGGCGCAGGACCGACGGCTTAACGTGCTCTCCGAGGCACGGGGGTGGATCACACCGCCAACTTCCCAACTTCGGGCAAATATTGAGAAAATCTTAATAGAAAACTCAATATCGATTTTTGAATTGGCCCGACCCGGGACTCGAACCCAGGACCTCATGTCTGTAGTCGAACATGCTAACCACTAGACCAATGAGGCAGTCAATTTAGCACTAATCCTCATTAAACAACCACTTCAAAAAACACAGCTCGAAAGACTTTGCTCATACAATTGTTCCGCTTGTTAAGGTTACATCGTATTCCATAACATTTCGTAATATTGCACCATGATTAATGGTATTTTTAAGTGCTGCCCACCATATTACTCAATAACTCCAATCATTTCAAGGCTATCAGTGTTGTCACCCAACTATCTATAGTCTAACAATTGTTTACTTATTCTCTAAACTTATTTTAGACTATAATATAGTTTGTAACTTAATTTCATAATATTTTAAACAGTATTATATACATTTTCATTGAAGTTTCGATCCAGGTATCATGAAAAAACAATCACATACGGACAGAAAGACAACTATTGTAAAGCTGTTAATTTGAAATAACAAATAGACATTTCAATTTCATCTAATTGTATTGTTGTGGTTTAATGATAAATTTGTTAACTATTTTTGGGTATAATATGTTATTAGGTCGAAATAACCGCGAAAGCCTGCGACAGAAATTTGATTTTAAATATGTCACTAACATCCAATAGATTCTTTTTAAAAAAGAAACGAAAAAGGCTATTCAACTGATAAGAAACAAACAAGAAACTCAGTAGTTACTCATTCAAATATTGTTCTTATAAAATTATAGTGAATAAAACACAAACATGTTATTCTATCGAACAAAATTCAACATTTTTCTGTAAATTATGTTGAATCTAACCAGAAACAGAATTTGTGACTACTGAACAGAACTTCGTAATTACATGAGAGTCTAATTTTGCCTTTATTTGATCCTAAAATCAACAATTAGGACCAATGCTAGTTGTAAATCATATGGAGCTTAAATCAGTATATCCCATATTTTATTCTATTGTATAAAATGCCAAGTCTAATATTAAAGAGTAGTTGTCGTTTTATTGCATTACAAAAATTGCACCATTACGTTCATATTCTTTTGGAGTTCTATAAAATGGCGCCATTCTTGTACAGAATAATGATATCCGATTTATATTTCAATGCTTCTAATAGTTGGCGCTAATGTTTTAGTGTTCTATAAAGTGGTGTCATTATTGTACAGTATAATGAGACGGCTGCATTGGAAAATACCTGCACCAAGTCTTTGGCTGTGAGCCTTCGGCCACTTGCCACAAGTGTGGTGCTCCTGTGGACACAGTACGCCACACGGTGGCCGAATGACCTGCTTGGGGACCTCAGCCTTATCTTCTGACGTCGCAGATCGGTGCAGACCTCTCGCTGGCAAGTATTATAGGTGCAATGCTTGTCAACGAGCGGGCCTGGGATGCGGTTGCCTCCTTCTGCGAAACTATCATTTCGAACTGAAGCACAGTACCCCAGACGGAGGGGAATAGGAAACAAGACGGAGGTTTAACCAACTCCTCCCCCTGTAGCGCACTTTTGAGCCGGCTTCATTCGGAGGGGCCAGAGTAGAATGCCACAACGAACCTCTGGTCCTTCCATTCTCAAATGACGAGGGCTCCGCTGGGTTTTAGTGGGTATCCTGGTACTACTGGCGAGTCCCACACTCACGTCGGTCTCACAGGCGGGGTGCGTAAATTCATTTCCCAGCAACAAAAAAAAAACGGTATAACGAGACCCGACTTATTTTTTCATTGATGTAATAGATGCCGCTGCTGTTAGAATTTTATAAAAAATGACGGTATTACTGTTCAGAGTAATGAAAACCAACGTAGTTTTAAATGCTTCTAATAGCTGCTGCTATTGTTTTAATGTTCTATAAAGTGGCGCCATTATTGTGTAGTATAATGAGACTTGACTTATTTCTTAATACTTGTTATAGTTGGCGTTTTTGTTTTAGTGTTCGATATAATGGCGCTATTATTGTAAAGAATACTGAGACGCGGTGTTTTTTCCAATATTTGTAATAGTTGCCGCTATTGTTTTAATGTTCTGAAAAATGGCGGTATTATTATACAAAGTAATAAGAGCCTACCAAGTTTTAAAGGGGTCTCAAAGATGCCGCTATTTTTTCCGTGTTCTCTAAAATCGCGCCAAAATTGTGAAGTGTAATGAGACCCGACCCGAGTTATTGTTGTAGCGTTATATAAAATGGCGCCATTATTATACAGAATAATGAAACGCAATGTAGTTTTCAATACTTGTAATAGGTGCCGCTATTTCATTCGTGTTCTATAAAATTACCGCATTATTGTACAGAGTAAAGAGAAAATGTTTGACAGATTTAAAAGAAAGTATGTATGGGTTAAGAATGAATGAATTACTCCTCAAATGTTTACTCTACGCTGATGATCAAGTAATACTTGCGTCATCCGCTAAGGAGCTACAGAAGATGCTAAATATTATGAATGAAGCTTTGAAAGGGAAAGGAATGAAAGTGAATGTAAACAAAACGAAAGTTATGTTGTTGAAAGAGTCGAATGGCAGTATTCTGACAGATGGGGAACAAGTGGAAGAGGTGAAAGAATTTGTATACTTGGGATCTAAATTTACAAAAGATGGAACATGTGAAAGTGATATCGAAAGGAGAGTAAATGCAGGGAATATGGTAAATGGTGCTCTGCACGCCTTTATGAATAGCCAGATGGTGTCTCAAAGGGCTAGACTGGCTGTGCATGCTGGAGTGTTGGTGCCAACACTTATGTGTGGTAGTGAAAGTTGGGTATGGCAGAAGAATCACAAAAGTAAAATAAATGCGGTAGAGATGAGAGCGTTGAGAAGCATGAGTAGATTAAAACTGAGTGACAGACTAAGAAATAGTGTGATAAGAGAACGTTGTGGTATAAAAGAAGGAGAGGATGAATGAAAGGAGACTGACCAAAAGGATTGATGAGTCAAGAGTGAATGCGAAAGTTGGAAGGGGAAGACCAAGGTGAACGTTCCTGGACCTGGCCAGGTCAAGAGTACCCTAAAACGACGAACTTGTATGAAAGTTTGAATGAGAATGAAAGAAGCGAAGGAGATATGCAAGGATAGTGGCAAGGATATGCAAGGATCGTGGCAAGTGGAAGGATGTTGTCTCTGCCTACCCCGAAGGGAATGAGGCGTGATGCTATGTATGTATGTAATAAGGAGACCTGACCAATTTATCAATACTTTTAACAGTTGGCGTTATTGTTTCAGTGTTTCATAAAAAGTCATGACAGTATAAATATGCTAATGATTTCTATACCATTTCAACGTTGACTAAGCGAAATCTGTTTGTGCTTAAGATAAATAGACCCAGAGTGTGGTGACATAAAAATTTAATTAACATTCTTGCTAAAGTCAAGGGTGAACCGTTACATTGTTCTGAAACTTCGCCCGGAGTATTTTTCAAACGTCAGCGTTGTTTTAATTATGTATGAGTTTACTTTAACTCGGCACCTAAATTTTTAAAATTAATCCCTTACCCCATAATGGAAAAGCTATGTTTGCTTTTCAATGAAGAGGGTAAACGTAATATAAGACATAAAACTTAATTAATTATAAATTCTGGGAGACCTACAGCTAACTGAATACGGCACAAAACTTATTATAAATTCCAATACTTAGTTAACAATTCATTTAAAGGTAACTGAACATAACCTTATAGGGAACACAGAAGACGTTTAAGAGAGGACACTGAATCTTTATGAAGAAAAAAAAACACATTATAGAAGATATAGACATGGTGTAAAAAGTTTACAAGTAAGTGTTTCCAAAGTAACAATTCCTATAACAGACACACATACAAATGGTAAATAAGTAACAATAAAAAAGATATTTTTCACCGACTGATCGCCAAACATCACTTTGAAGAAGGCTGTCGATGATGATGATGAAAATAACATGCTTGATATAGAAATAGAAAGTTTCAAGTCTAAAAGCGTACAAGCAAAGGATTTGCATGAATTTAATACTGCTATAGAACATTCTGCTGAGTCTGTTCTGGTTTTTCTCAGAAAGAAATACAAGTAAACCCTCGTAACTTAAGATTTCAAGTCTTTCTTCAATATTATCATGATTGTTAGCGATAATTATTTGTGGTTTGCAATTAAATTGCTATATTTGTTTATTATTTTGAGATCTTTGTAATTATATCAGTGAATCAGAATAATTGTATCAGAATACCTACCTAAGTCCGTTTTTGTACAGAAATATTAATAAAAAGTCTAATATACTGACAATGAACAAAAATGAACTGAAAAAATGTTTACTAAAACTATTATCTACACTTAGTTACAGGAGATAGAAAGAGAAAAAAAGAACAGAAGACGAATATGTGATACTATTTACAAAGAGTAGTGTCCACGTGAAAGCATCGCATCCATAAACTCAAATCGAAACATACAAATACACACACATTCATACAAACACACACACCCCTCCACACAAACACACTCACACTTACACGTCATGCATGCATACCTTTACTTTTCTTTTTTTTTATATTAGCACAAAACCTAAAATTGAAATTTTATTGTTGAGTACGTTTAGTTTATTATATACCATGCACATTGTCTGGGTAGGCACTAGCACCTAAAATACGGGTTTTCCTAGTTTAGGGGTCAGGATGTCACAGAAAATATGTATAAATTGTACCTAATAAATAAATATTTCATTTCACTTCATTTCAAACGTACATGCACTACATCCGGTGTAACGCTATTCCGGAAATTCTCAAAATTTATTAAACTCTCTTTAGTCGTCGTTTTCACGACGACTGTGATTGGTGGACTTATTATTTTTGAGTGGGGCGTTTAGTATAAGAAAAGTAGCTCAGTAGAATGGATATTCACCTAGTGACAGTTCTTAGTTTGTATCAACGTTAATATGTTATTTTAAGTCATTCAAAGTACGTAATATAATAATGAAGAATCTGAGAATAGTATTAATTGACCTGCAAATTAGTGAGCGACTAGAATGATATATGTAGAAAAAATTGAATTTGACTATTGAAATGTGCTGTAAAAGCCTAGTTAAATATAAATTCAAGTTTATATAAGTTATAATACACAATAAAGTGAACACACAGAAAACAAACAATTTAAAAGAGATGAAAAATAATGAAGTATGCCTATATCTTAAAAGTCACACGACCTAATGCTTTGTTCGTAAATAAGCGAGGTTAATACACTACTGTTTAACGTTTAAATGGATTTCGTAAAACGAGATATATATTTTCTTATCGTTTCTATAAACAAATGACCTGATTTTCACGTATTACGGATCGAATCTCTTATCGGAATCCGGTACATTTTCTTGACGCAAGCGAATCGAGTTATAACTGAATCTTTCTATACCTTTTTAACATGCTTTAGGTATTATGTTATCTTTTCGTCAAGAAATGTATCGCATGTCGGAGACCACGGAGTGAGTGAAATGACAATGATGCTGAACAATGCAAACAAGGCCAACATGACGATGCCCAAAGCATTTATCAGTTGACCGTGTAGCACTAAATTAAAAAAAAGTTTCACTTTGAAATGAAATAAATGCACACTATAATAAAAACTATTCTAAACAATAATTGCCCTATTTTGTGCAATGCAAGAGGTGTCTCAAAGGGCAAGTGCTGGCTATGCATGGAGGGGTGTTGGTGCCAACACTTATGGTTGGTAGTGAAAGTTGTGTATAGCAGTAAGTAAGTAAGTAGCAGCCCATTAACGTCCCACTGCTGGGCACAGGCCTCCTCACTCCGAGGAGCGAGGGTTTTAAGAGCATAGACCCACCACGCTGCTCCACTGCGGATTGGCAGGCATAGTACACAAGTGCACTCTCTATTCCTTCACTCTCATAGTCCGATGTGATGGGAATCCGACACGACCGAAGAGAGATCAGGTGCAGGACCGACGGCTTAACGTGCTCTCCGAGGCATGGGGGTGGATCATACCGCCAACTTCCCAACTTCGGGCAAATATTGAGAAAATCTTAATAGAAAACTAAATATTGATTTTGAATTGTCCCGACCCGGGACTCGAACCCAGGACCTCATGTCTGTAGTCGAACACGCTAACCACTAGACCAATGAGGTGTATAGCAGAAGAATCACAAAAGTAAAATAAATAGTGGATACAAACTGAGTGACAGAGTAAGAAATAGTGTGACAAGAGAACGTTGTGGTATAAAAAAGACGTAGTGACTAAAATTGAGAAAGATATGCTTAGATGGTTTGGGAATTGTAAAGAGACTGACAAAAAAGATTTATGTGTCGAGAGTGAATGGCAAAGTTGGTAGGGGAAGACCAAGACGAACGTTCCTGGACTAAATCCAGGACATTTTAAATTAGGGCCAGTTCGAGAGAACTCTAAACAAACTTGTATGAAAAGTCTAATGAGAATGGATGAAGCGAAGGAGATATGCAAGGATCGTGGCAAGTGGAAGGACGTAGTCTCTGTCTACCCCTCCTCCCCTTTTGACGGCCTCGCTTGCAATGAAGTGAGTATTCGCTTTGCTAGCATAAGAGATATATCGCCTCTTACCAGATTAGCGCGCTTCCATCTTAGACTGTATCATCACTTACCAACAGGTGAGATCACAGTCAATCGATAAACTGTTAGCAATAAAAAAAAACCCTATGGGAATGAGGCGTCATGTATTAACTCCTTGATGAATGAGATGCATGATGCTATGTATGTATGTAAACGTCATTATTTCTATTAATATTCAGTAATATTGCCACACATATAACAATCTAATTTTATACACAACAGGTGATCATATTACAGAACTATTTAACTATAACTTTAATAAGTTTGAGCATGATAACGCCGACACTAAATTTAACGTTTTCTTAATCTCAGGTACGTGGGTACGCAGATTTAAATATTCATAAAGGGTACTTAAACTCGTTACAGTAGACAGGTAATGTTCTCGCTTCCCATAAACACAACGAGAATATACGAAATCCGTTTAAAAGTCTAAACTTGGCCCGTTATGAGACTTAAGGCGGTTAAAGAACATGTTACGAACGAGTTAAAGTCATATAAAGGACGGATTGCGGTGAGGTTGTTAAATATTGTTGATATTTCAGAAAATAAACGCCAGAATTGCAAAATAAAGGAACTACATTACCTAAAATGCAAATTTACTTGCACATCTTTGAACCTATCCATGACGGAATTGTATTCTTTCTTTATGTCTTTTATGTCGTCATCATCATCAAGTTCCTCAAAATGGTGTTCTATTTTGGGCAATCCCTTTTAATTGTGGGCATCTACTAGCGTCAACCCTGGGTACAGAAATAAGAATCCTCTTTAAGGATGTCTAAAAATGCCCCCTTTCTCCGTACGATAGTCACTCATTCACTATTGAACTCTATTCATTTGTTGGTTAAATGTCTTGCAACACACGAATGCGCTTTTTCATTTTCAATGAGTGTTTAATCATTTGCCATTTGATCGTATACATTGGCGCAGTCGATAGGATTGACTTCTAGACCTTTTGAGGCTCTTCTAAAATCTATCCTCGAGTTGAGTTGCACAATATTTTCAACTATTTACAAGATTCTATTGATAATGATGCACAATTATTTGGAGATACGATTTATATTAATAAATTAAATTTCAGTAAAATCAAGAGTAATGTACAACAACTTATAATTGTATTTGAACATTTAAAAAGCATAGACATAAGTTCCTCTCCTTACAGATACTTACACAGATTTACAATCAACAAGGATAAAAGAAAAAGATACACAAATAAAATAACTATTAAACGTCTCAATAAAGTACCATCAAAGGATTTATGTTTCTTCTTCTAAGAAGAGTATCTTGTACATGTTTTATTATTAATAATCTCCTTTTAGGACATGAATAAACGAAATAAACAACGCAACTGTTACAAATTAAAAAGCTTCTTTCTAATAACATCAACGTTGCTCTTCGAGATATATTTCTAATACAAGATAGGATCCAACGCCTCTCGTCCCTCGAGAACTGAGAATGTAATATTGCACTACCAACAAACTACATTTCCGATATTGCTATTTGACTGTTCATTGGATTTTCAAACACGTGAAGCATATCAAATATAAATTTGAATAAAGGAAACATTTGCTTGCACAAATTCACCTAAACATATTGACGCAAATTAATTAAAAGCAAGTTAATTAAAAAAATTAAAAGTAACTTATAAACATTTCCACAGGAATTTATTTCCTGTAAGACTTCTTAAAGACGTCACTAGCAAATTGAAAGGCTTTTTTTAAACGAAAACATGTTGAGAAATTGTATTATATAATAATTTCATGAATTGCTGAGATGATAGAAAAAAGTTTATCTTTTTGACGCTGGGAAATGCATTTACACACTCCGGGTAGGAAGTGTATCACTGAAAGGTTAGAATACCCACTAAAACCCTCAAGATCCTTGAAAGGAGGACCTGAGATCTATACACAATCCACTTTGGTACCAATAGAAAAAAGCTTGGTATTTAATGAATTGCTCGATTTTGAAATACAAAATCTTCGTAATTTTATAATGATGATGATGTAAGACTTCGCGACTGACTTTGATGTTGATTTTGACTTTCTCTCTCTCTCTCTCCGGTCGCTCCCTAAGATCGTGATCAGCATCAGCAGTGTCTGAAGCAGATGATTTGCTTCCAATAGTTTCGGCTCCTCTCTTATTATAGTGAGGTGACAAATCTTTCATCTGATCCGTCCATCTTGTTGACTTTCAATTGTTCTTTAATATTAGATTACCAATATTTCATAATCATCGCTCAATAGTTTAGAAACATGATGGCTACTCTATTCCGGTCTTATTTCTGCAGTAATTTCATAATGTATCTAATATCCTATATTGAATTCTGACGTGCCCATACTGCTCCATGGCTATTCATCTTGAGGCTTTGAAAGACACGAGTATATTAAAATTTGTATTCGATCCAATTTTAATATCACTTGATATTGCGGAAAATATACCTATAAAAGTGGTATCCCAACGGCTTATATTGAAATTTTTAGATAAGGAAGTCTTACATGTGAATATACCATCTTAGACTGTTTCGAATTCGCTAATCTCTGAAACGATTAATCCCATTTAGATTATAATAAATTAGGTAAATCAGACATCTAAATATTATCCATGTCATTACAACTCATACCCAATATTATATACGTCGTTTATTGAATATTTTCACTCGGCGTTGAGACGAATGGTGTATAATCGATTTTTCCTCAACTGCCACGTTACTGTGAATTGTTCACATTAAGAATACATATTGCCGTGTTAGTGATATAATGGATTTAGATTATGCGGCCTTCGTCTGTATAGCTATTATGCACGTAAACAAATAACTACGCTTTATTATATGAATCTAACATTGCGGTTACAATTTCATTAATATAGTTTAAAGCATCTGACATATTCTCCTCTTTTATTCAATCCTTACCTTCGTTTTTATGTGCCTAATAAACTTCACCCATATCTGAACGTTGAAAAAGATTTTTACATACATACATAGCATCACGCCTCATTCCCTTCGGGGTAGGCAGAGACTACATCCTTCCACTTGCCACGATCTTTGCATATCTCCTTCGCTTCTTCCATTCCATTAAACCTTTCATACAAATTCGTCGGTTTAGAGTACTCTTGACCTGGCCCTTATTTAAAACTCTTGACCTTCCCCTTCCAATTTTCGCATTCACTCTGACTCATAAATCTTTTTTGTCAGTCTTCTTTCATTCATTCTCTCTACATGCCCAAACCATCTAAGCATACCTTTCTCAATTTTAGTCACTACATCTTCTTTTAAACCACAACGTTCTCTTATNTTAGTCACTACGTCTTCTTTTATACCACAACGTTCTCTTATCACACTATTTCTCACTCTGTCACTCAGTTTTAATCCACTCATGCTTCTCAACGCTCTCATCTCTACCGCATTTATTTTACTTCTTCTCCCATACCCAACCTTCACTACCATAAATAAGTGTTAGCACACTCCTGCATGCACAGCCAGTCTGGCTCTTTGAGACACCATCTGGCTAAGGATTTGTAATACTTTTTTTTCGAAGTGTGTTGTTGCTGTTAGCCCTACTGGTTTTGACAGCGTAACCGAGAGGGGTGGCGAGCGCAGAAGCTCCGCCGAGGGGGAAAACGTTGCTCTAAGGGCGCCTCCTGCGAGGCTCGGACTTAGGCTTAGTCTGGACGCCCATGGGTCCGCGAATGGGGGCCGCGGCCGGGGTGCCTCAGACAGCGGGGACCTCGTCTTCGCCGGCGAAGACGCTGTGTGTGTGATAGTGTACGAGGCGTTATCAATAGTAATCTGGTCGTCTGTTCGTCATGGACGTGTTTGGGCCGCCTCTTCCTAGGCGGAATGTTTAGCCTAATCCCATAAGAGGCGACATTCCCAATGAGAGGGTTGGGGTGACTGATGGATTTGTAATAATAAGTAGCAATTCATTTTTATATCTTCCTTCGTCCATTATTGAAGGTTGGCAGCCATTTCTTTTAGCTTCTCCTTGTTCATGGCTTCGCCGACTGTTTTTGTGTCAGTCCATTCCTTTATATTATGTAACCCTAACTTCTTTCTTCTGCCTGACCTCTCCTCTCCTAACAGCAATTTTCTTAATTTTTGTAGTTTATAGCAGGCGGTACCTCTAGGTTGAAGATTTTACGTCGTTTGGTGGCTTGTACCAATTCTGTTTTCCATCTTTTTCGAGCAACCTTAACATTAGACACGTTTGCCATCCAGCTTATGAGGAACATCCTCCTATACGTCTACATCTTAAAGGCTTCTATCTTTTTACATATACAAATTTAAAACTCAAACATAGATTCGCAATAAAATTTTGCATTGTTGTAGACAATTCACCCGCTTAGAGAATCAATGAGTTCTGTTTTGAATGACCATCCATTGTGAAGAGTGTCGCCATAGTGACAGACGGACAAACAGTCACGTATTTCCCGCTTCCTGTTGCGGTGAATAACATACGAACTTGGTCATTGATAACAATAGTATAACAGAATTGAACAATTCATTAGTTGTTGTAATTTTAAACATAGAATTTTTGACAGGTAAGCTGAATTTTATTTCAATTTCAAATTCATTAACAAAAGCACTAATGTTAAATTGGTACGAGTTTTGGCATATTTCATTTTTTTTTAATTCTTGTTTATTTTGCTCTATATCACAGATCTATTATGTTATGGGCAATACGTCATGTCAATCTAGTCTATACCCAATACTCCAATTATTCTTACCAAAATCTCCAGGTATCTATACAAAAATCCCGAACGATCTACATACATAGCATCACGCCTCATTCCCTTCGAGGTAGGCAGAGACAACATCCTTCCACTTGCCACGATCCTTGCATATCTCCTTCGCTTTTTCATTCTCATTAAACCTTTTATACAAGTTCGTCGGTTTAGAGCACTCTTGACCTGGCCCTTATTTAAAATGTCATGGATTTGATCCAGGAATGTTAGCCTTGGCCTTCCCCTTCCAACTTTCGCATTCTCTTTTGACACATAAATCCTTTTTGTCAGTCTCCTTTCATTCATTCTCTATACGTGCCCAAACCATCTAAGCATACCTTTCTCAATTTTAGTCACTACGTCTTCTTTTATACCACAACGTTCTCTTATCACACTATTTCTTACTCTGTTTTAATCCACACATACTTCTCAACGCTCTCATCTCTACCGCATTTATTTTACTTATGTGATTCTTCTGCCATATCCAACTTGCACTACCATACATAAGTGTTGGTACCAACACTCCTGTATGCACAGCCAATCTGGCCCTTTGAGACACTCTCTGGCTATTGATAAAGGCGCGCAGGGCATCATTTACCATATTCCCTGCATTCACTTTCCTTTCAATATCACTTTCACATGTTCCATCTTTTGTAAATTTAGATACCAAGTATAAAAATTCTTTCACCTCTTCCACTTGTTCCCCATCTATCAAAATATTGCCATTCATCATAGATTCATCTCCAAGTATCTATACTAATACCCCGAAGTACCTATTCCAAAATGTACACGAAACCTCCAGGTATCTATGCCAAAATCCCCAAGCAACAAAATTCACAGATATCTTCCATCAACATCCCAAAGTACAGGCTTCATAAACTCTCGACAGCTATTGAACTGAGGCGAATGAATTAGGCGTGTCCCAATTTACCTAGTTACAGAAATATCATTGAATAACACGAACATTTCATAGAAATCTATACCAGGAATAAAATTTAGTGCAGTCGTCATAAATGCTGAAGTATTTTCTACATTCCGAGTTGGTCGGAAGCGAACAGCTCAATGGCTCGTAAATGTGATAGGGAAGTTCGACTTCTCAGACGGTATTTGCTTTAACGTACCCTTACACTGCAGATATCGATACCTACTCTAACATTTTCGATGAAATTTATGCCTCAACGAATAACAAATGAACTATTACCATACAACTTTGTGCTAAAGAAAGCTATTAAACATGTATAGTAATTTCAGAGCTCTTATGCCGCCAATCTATCAATTGATTGATATCACCTAATGGTGATATGCCTCATTGGTCTAGTGGTTAGCATGTTCGACTACAGACATGAGGTCCTGGGTTCGAGTCCCAGGTTGGGCCAATTCTATTAAGATTTTCTCAATATTTGCCCGAAGTTGGGAAGTTGGCGGTGTGATCCACCCCCGTGCCTCGGAGAGCACGTTAAGCCGTCGGTCCTGCGCCTGATCTGTCTCCGTTCGTGTCGGATCTGACTATGAGAGTGAAGGAATAGGGAGTGCACTTGTGTACTATGCCTGCCAATCCGCAGTGGAGCAGCGTGGTGGGTCTATGCTTTAAAAACCCTCGCTCCTTGGAGTGAGGAGGCCTGTGCCCAGCAGTGGGACGTTAAAGGGCTGCTACTTACTTACTTACCTAATGGTGAATGATGATACAGTCTTAAATAGAATTGCGCTGAAGAAGCGGTAATATTTTTCTTCTTGTTTTTACACAGTATCGTACTGGAACGCAAAATATGCAGAAGTTTTTTGCTGATAGAATGGTAATTATCAACTCAGAAACCTTTACATACTCAGACAAGTTGCACACATATATTTACGACATCTCCAGCTGATTTTATGAATATTATGAATCTATGAATAGCCAGATGGGGTCTCAAAGGGCCACACTGGCAGTGCATGCAGAAGTGTTGGTGCCAACACTGTTGTATGGCAGTGAAAGTTGGGTATGTCAAAAGAAGTATTATTAGAAGGGTATTAACAAAAAGAAGAATAAGATATAAAAAGTTGACAATATGACATATGAAAATAATAATAAAAAATTAATAATATGTAATTATATAATATGAAATTAAAAATTCACAACTGAAATTCGTGTGAGTGATGTGTGTGCGTGAGTGCGCAATTGCGTTTGAAGGGGCGGCGGAGGGAGGAGGGTCTGTGTGTAAGTGTATGTGTTTGAATGTATTTAAAGCTTGGGTTTACTAATTTTTCTTGTGATAACGTAAGACTATGATAAGAGAACGTTGTGGTATAAAAGAAGACGTAGTGACTAAAATCGAGAAAGGTATGCTTAAATGGTTTGGGCACGTAGAGAATGAGTGAAAGGAGACTGACAAAAAGGATTTATGAGTCAAGAGCGAAGGGGAAGACCAAGGCGAACGTTCCTGGACCAAATCCAAGACATTTTAAATAAGGGACGGGTCAAGAGTAACCTAAACCGACGAACTTGTATGAAAGGACCTATGCTTTGGAAACCACGGCGGATTGATTGTTTTTGATATAAAGCATGTTCCAAATGTCACACACGGCCTAAAAAATCCCAGCTTCTTGTTATTAAACAGTATTGCCAATAAGAAATGTATAGAAATAATGGGTTGCATCATCGATTGTTTGCATCGATACGTGACGTGGGAGCGTATGGTCCGTACTGCTTTGTCTCGTACTCTCGTTGTTATATAACATCCATGACAACTATGACGACATTAAGGCAATGCTGCGAAAACCACGAAGATTTCCAACACTGGAACTCAATAAGGGAACTGATTTACTCACTGTACGGAAATTGTACATAGAAAGGTTTTTTTTTTATTGCTGACAGATTAGCGCTTGACTGTGATCTCACCTGATGGTAAGTGATGATACAGTCTAAGATGGAATCGCGCTAATCTGTTAAGAGGCGATATACCCCTTACGGTTTCTACACAGCATCGTACCGGAACACAAATATCTTTGTTTGGCGGTACGTTTTTGCTGGTAGGGTGGTAACTAGCCACGGCCGAAGCCTCCCACCAGTCCAGACTCAGACAAATTAGAAAATACAATTTCCTAAATTCGTCCTACCGGGGATCGAACCCGGGACCTCCGCTAGCAAAGCGAATACTCGCACCACTGCGCCAGCGAGGCCGTCAAAATTTTAACTACGATCGATTAAGTTCAACTACGGAATTGTTTATCATAAAAACATCTATAAAAAATCTGTATTGGTATACATATATGTTTAAATGATAACCCACAATAACTTTATTTATCTTTTACATATTACAATAAAATATGTTCTTTAGCGAGCTATTTTATACAATATAGAATTATTCCTTACGCAATGAAATACATAACATACGTTGTATATGTTATGTGTATCAAAACTGCTCTTAACAGCATTTCACTTGATTGGATAATCTGGAATATATCAGGCATCAGAACACCCACTAAAACCCAGCGGCAAACTCTGCATCTGATATAAAGGAACCCAGAAAATCACAACGAGATTTTGACTCTGATGACATTCTACCGAAGGCTAAATCTAATAAAGGCTCCCCTACCCTCTCATGAAGTGGATGAGGAGCATCAGCAGCGGCCTCGCATTCTTTCACTAAAGCCTCCTTCAGCAAGATAATAGTCTCGCAGAAAGAGGCAACCACCTTCCATCCCGTTTCAANGTGGTTCGGTTCGCAGAGTTCTGGTTCGATGGTCACAAGTCGCGCTTAGTACTGAGATCTACTCCGCTCGGGAGTCTAAGGCGAAATGTGTCCGATCGAATCATGGGAGTGCCCTTTTATACTAATCTCCCACCCGATAACCACATGCGGTCGGGCGAGCAGGAGAAAGGGCAATCGCGGGTGCTGAGGTAGGTGCGGGAGGGGGGTCGCCGGCGGTTGACCAATCAGAACTAGTCACCGCCGGCGACTTGCTAAGCTCGCTGCTCCCGTCCGCAACAATTATTATAAGTTATTATTATTACTGGAGACTATTTATGTGGAATAAAAGGACAATAAACCACTCTAAAACGCTGCAGAACCTAATTGAATAAAGGATTATTCAATTAAATTGAAATTTGTTTAGTTCACACAGCCTCTGACGTGTAGCCTTTGTTTTGATGTTACTGTTTTTATTCGTTATTAAACCTTTGATTTCGCTTAAAAATATAAGTATAAAAGGAAAGTAGTAACCTTCTAATGTCCCTCAGTTGGACATTGGTATCATTATTCATAGGACAAAGAGTTTTAGAGCATTAATTCACCAGGCTACACCACTGTGCGTTGGCAGTGTATGCTATTCCAAAAAGCCCAATGATGAAGTCAAAAGAACAATCAAATACATAAGTTCCTATTTGCAAAGGGAAACTTTTGGAGCTTGCGATAATAAACACATTGGATAATTACTTAGTCTTAATTTAGTATCGAATGAAACATTAAACAATTCGTTAGCTAGCCAGAAATGTATATTATAACAGTCCATTCACTCAAAGAATTAATTGATCATCTTTAGAAACTCCGTTTAAGCAATGATCACAATTTGTCATCGTTAGCCGCTAGGTATCACAATGAGATTTAGGTCGTAGAAATTTCGAGCACTTATAGATCATCCGCAGATGATTTATCATGCGGACATACACGGTTTATGTATCATAAAAACCTTTTGTATAAAAAGAAAAAGATATTTTATCGACTAGAGAGATACTAGCCCATCTTAAGGAATAAGAGAATGATTTTTTCTATTATTCTTACGCGTATCTGTTTAATCGCGATAAACCTAAAAACTACTGAATGGATTTTCATGCGGTCTTCACCAATAGGTAGAGTGATTCATTAGGAAGATTTATGTATATAATTAGACAACGCACTGTTTAAATTGGTTGAAATACAACTGTAATTATAAGCCGCATGGAAGCTCTTATAGAAGATATAAAACAGTGCATGGTGAAGTATTCCTTTTTTATTGATATACAAAAAATCCGGAATTGCATATATGTATCTTTTAATGTTAGCCCACTAAATACATTTTATCTTCTAAGAATGGTCACTTAAAATGCGATAGTCAGAAAGTTATAAAAACGAATGGTATTGATCCAACGTTTCTACATTAGTTGTTGTTATATGTAAAAAAATACATTATAATAAAAACAAACTGAGTTGTTATTGATCTGGACTTAAATAAAGTGATTTTGTTAAGCATGGGATAACTAACATATCCGTTATTTGATACTATACTGTTAAAATAACGAGTAACGAAAATAACAGAAAACCAAGAGACTTATTACGTTACTGTCAATATTTTGTATTGTAATATATAATGTGTTTTTTATGACTACTTGTGCTACTATTATGGAAACAAACATTATATCATTTTTACCAAGAAATATTATTTAAGTAAGAGATAAAACATAAAAATTAATACATATAGGTACAGACTATATTTTACAGATCCTTTTAATGGAAAGAGTTAGTTAGTTTGAGATTCTAATCTATTAACTTATAATCCGTGTGTGCTATATATTCTTTGTATATCTCTATATTAAATCTACGATATATGTAATATGTATTGGGATAACTTTTCAGTAACAAATAACTTGACAAAATATCAGTTATTGAACTAATAACGTCGCATACCTAAAAATAACTTATCAGTAACAAGTAGATTGTACGTTGTTCTTTAATATTATCATCAGTCGTATATTTAAATAATATATGGAAAAAACGATATTTAAAAATTCCAAGTGCTGTAAGGTTTTAAATAAAGATATTTTGACAAATAACTTGACAGAATATCAGTTATTGGACCTACTATAACGTCGCGTGCCAAGACTAACTCTTCAATAACAAATAACTTGATAAAATATCAGTTATTGGACCTACAATAACATCATGAATGTAAAAAATAACTTTTCAGTAACTAATAACTTGATAAAGTATCACTTATTGGACGTACAATAACGTCAAGCCCCTAAAATCTTTTTAGGTACAAATAACTGAACAAAATATCAGTTATTGGACTTACAATAACATCATGTACCTAAAAATAACTTTTCAGTAATATATAAGTGAACAAAATATCAGTTATTGAGCCTACTATAATATCGGAGTTACAGTTATTGAAAAATAGCAATAACTAATGCTTAGCTTATATACAGAAGCGTTCTAGAAGGGAAAACCTTCGGTAACCTCTGCGCTAGAGCATTGAATCTGTAGAAATCGTATTCGATTGTATCCCTAGACTAATATGTATTCTTGTCTAAGCAACAAGTGTGCCGGCCGAGTTGGACCGGTTTCAACGGCGGTCCGACCAGTGTTGAACTACTCTGGGATTGTTTCTATTTACCGCATAATGCGTAAACGGTTAATGGTATCCATTCTGTACCACCTAGAGATGAGATATCCTGGTTGATTGTCTAATGAAACGCATATGATACGTGGCCATTTATTACAGATTATAACAAAATTAATTTAAAGTGCACATATTAGAAGTGAAACTTCTCGCAAACTAATTTCTAACTCTGCGAGACTCGGAGGGAGAATTTATTGTAAATCCAATTGTAAATAAAAATGCCACATCCTATTTGTAAATATGAAAACTAACCTAACGAATTAGCATAAAAAACGCTGCACTTTGAATTTAAACATATAAACTAAAACTTTTTACATAAAGGTAAGGTAAGTAGCAGCCCATTTATGTCCCACTGCTGGGCACAGGCCTCCTCGCTCATATGAGAGAGGGTTTTTAGAGCATAGACCCACCACGCTGCTCCACTGCGGATTGGCAGGCATAGTACACAAGTGCACTCTCTATTCCTTCACTCTCATAGTCCGATGTGACGGTAATCCGACACAACCGGAAAGAGAGATCGGGCGCAGGACCGACGGCTTAACGTGCTCTCCGAGACACGGGGGTGAATCACACTGCCAACTTCCCAACTTCGGGCAAATATTGAGCAAATCTTAATAGAAAACTCAATATCGATTTCGAACGCGCCCGACCCGGGACTCGAACCCAGGACCTCATGTCTGTAGTCGAACATGCTAACCATTAGACCAATGAGGCAGTCTATACTTTGAGGCAGAACTTTTTGCATTACTAATTGATAAATGATATTATTGTGCCAGTGATGTAAAATATATTAAATAAAAAAGAAATCATTACACACGCGTACAGAGTATATATGCATAACTGTCAATCGCTGACAATTATGTCAAACGTCGTAACATTAAAAAAGTTTCTGTCAAAAGCACTAAGGAGGTTACATTAGAAAAGGTACTATCGTGGCAAAGTTTTATTAAAATTGCTGATGTTCTAAGTAACTTTTTTAATTAAATGAGAAGTATTGCATCATTATTAAATTATCGAAATGTGTATATCAAGTTCAATAGTCGACATTTGTTTTTTTATTTTCAATTTTGTTTAAAAAAAGGCACATTAACAGCGTAGCCTTTGAGAAATCGAACCTTGATAATGTTCAAACTTATAATTTAAATTAGGGTGGCCACTAACTGGTATATGTAATACAAATTGTAATGCATATAATAAGGCAACACATCTCGGTTATCAAATCCCGCATACAGGCTTTTATAAGGCTTCAGGCTATTAAATATCTCGCATGATTTTACAAAAACTACACCTGGTTGTACAACTAAAATTCGGACAGCCTCGCAGTGTTGCTAGCAGAGGTCCCGGGTTCGATTCCCAATACTGTGGCAGAATGCCCATCATAGGGATCTTAGCGACATCTCCTGGAGTAGCTGATTGTAAGTGACTTATTATTGGCTAACATAGTAAGTACGATGGTCGCTAGCGATGGTAGCGAGGGTGGAGAGCAGTAGCTTCCACCGGGCCACACTCGTGACATTCCTTAGTCGGTTCTCACCTTGCCACTCGACACAGGTACCTCCCGAAGCAACCGTGTCCCGAGAGGACCTGTGTGTGATGGAAAGACATCACCCCATGGGATCTTTTTACGCATAGTTCGAGGACAGGGCGAACCGCCTCAATTGTACGGTGTCCGGCGACGGGCTCCCTTAAAGTATTCTCCCATCTGACGATAAGAGAAGTTCGGGCCGTTCTACTAACCTTCTCTCGGTCGCCGTTCTTCTTCCCGCGCCTCAGCCTCCCTTTTCCTGAAGTAGGCGCTAGTCAGGACCTCTGCTTACATTTCCCATAGTTTGTGCCTGCCAAGACGCAGGCCGCTCCACACAAGATGGTTCGATAACCCCTTACTACTCTGACCTCCATGGTTCTTTGCGCTCGGTGTAATAGTGCCCAAGACCGGGCGGTCAGAGCATTTGCCCAGATCGGGGCCTCATAGAGTGCCATCTAACGTACCACTCCAGTGTAGAGTCCGCGACAACGAGCATTGGGTCCTCCCATGTTTGGCAAGAGCCGAATTAGCGCCCTTGCTGCGCGAATAAGCTTTGGCACAAGCTCCTCAAAGTGGCACTTTTCTCCCTCACATAATGGCCGATAAGCCAATTTCCAATCCAGTGTAAGTAATAAATATATTTGAAGTTGAGTAGATACATAAAAATAATTATAAAGATATTTGTAAGGAGATTGAACTAGTAGTGGTAATTAAATTGATCCAGGTCTTTCCCTGGCACGATTACGTCATCATCAATGTTATAAAAGTCAAAAAGACGCCTGTGATTTTCGTCAATTACGCTTTGGTATCTCGAAACCGATGAAAAACGTGCGAACGCCACATTAAATAGACGGTCACGACTAAATCTTTCGACACAGTACACGCTGTTTGTAATTTTAACTAAAAAAAGCTTCGATTCTGCGAATATTATACGAAAGTTTCAATTCTTACTATAAGTTCACACTCTCCATATACATGAATTCAAATTTTCAATAGTTTATCCTTTAAATTACTGTTTAAATGGGCGTCTAAAGAAAGCATAGGGAAATTGGTTTCATGAATCTAAATAGAAGACATCAGCTAACATTGGATTAAGTAACGCGAGAAAAGTCGAGTATAAAAGTAAGTCATCATTATAAATATTGTGACCTAAATATTTAAACATCAAAAGAATACAAATCTAGTCCATCTTACCGTAGAAAGATGAATAGCTGGTCTACTAAGGCGCTCTCAAGTACGACAAGCCTGTATTGCACAAAGTCAGACATTTAATTGGTTTGCGTACCTCGATTTTATAGCCTTTGACATTTTATTTCCATTTTAAATGTTCACAGAATATAACACAAGAGAAACATAGTTAAATACGATATAACGAGGTGCAATTTTATATCTTTATAGCGACAAATTTTATGTTGCATTGGACAAAGATACAGTGAGGAATAAACGGAGAGTTTCAAAGTTCCTAAAATAAAGGAGGCCCGGAAGGATAGAGTTGATATAGCATGTAATCCAAAACGATACTAATCTAAAAGTATATCTCCATGGCTACCAAGAAGAGAAGGCGATAATGCATTAAGATCTGCGAAAGAAAGCGCACCAAATAGAAAAACAAAGCCACAAGATTGGCAAAGATCTTTATAGAAACTGTATAAGACGGTGCTAAAACATCGTCAGCAAACCAATAACTTGACAGCTGAGCTCTATCAAAAGTGTATCATTAAAGAAATGATAACGATAATGAAAATAGAGCTATATGTATCCAAGTGTTTACTAAATTAAGTTTAATAATTCAATTTCAAGTATCATTAAAACTTTCATAAAGATCTCGATAGAAAGAACTTAAAGTGGATAAAAATAACGAAGCCTCAAAATTGTCAAAGCTAACTTTATATAAGCAGTATACCACGAGGCTAAAAAAGTCATCAGCAAATTAATAAGTAGCTCAGCTGTGGTCAATGACTGACTGCAGCTGAACTCTACCAAAACCCATTAAAGATGATAACGATTATGAAAATAGAGTTGTATGTATCAAAGAATTCACTAAATAAAGTTTAATAGAAGCTCAATTTCAAGTATGTTTAAAACTGTCATAAAGATCTTAACGAGAAAGAACTTAAAATAGATAAAACAAAACGTCAAGATTTTCAAAGCTAATAAGTAGCTCAATTATGGTCAAGTCATTGCAGCTGAACTCTATCAACCATTAAAGAAGTCATAACCATATGATATGTATCTCATTGAATAAATTGTATCCATTAGAAGCTCAATTTCAAGTATCAATAAAACTTTCATTAAGATTTTAGAGAGAAAGTAGATGAAAAAATGAAGCCTCAAGATTGTCAAAGCTGACACTACATAAACGGGATAAGACGAGGCCAAAAAATTCATCAGCAAATTAATAAATAGCTCAGCTCTGGTCAATGACTGACTAAAGCTGAACTCTAGCAAAACTGTACATGTATAATGGGAGCTAAGAAATAAGAAGACTTTGTCTTTGTAAAACTTAATGTTGACAACCTTATGGTTAAAATTACATAAAAACCAGAGGTAATAGTTAAGTAGGATTTAAAGAAGAAATTTAGGTTGTTCTCATTATAAAATGCACAGTGGCTAGTTAGTACGCAGGCAACGAACAAACAAGTGGTTTCTCTAGCCCTAATACAAATGTTATTTTATATACAGGCTATAGTCAGTCAATTCTATTTCTATTCTTCTTCTTCTTCTTCTTTGTTTAGTGGCTTTCGGATGTGCCAGTTGGGCACAGATTATCTTGCCAGTGTCAAGTTTATTGGAGAAGGCACTTAGGAGATTGTACGGTTTTTGTGATGGAAAATGAAAATTTTGATAATCTACTAGTTGACACTTTATAGTCATTTACCACTACCACTAAAAAAAATAATTAAGGGTTAGGAACGACACAATACAAAACAATTTACAAAGATTTTAAGATAAGAGACTATATACAATGGTCAACAAATACTCAACATTTAAAGGAAAAGGAACTCTGGGGGGGATGATGTCATAGATAGGATGGGAAATTTTAGGGCAGTTGAAAAAGATGTGGGAAATAGACCACATTTACAGATAGAACAGTCCCTAATCCGAAGTTTAGCTAGGTGGACAGGGGAACACAAATGACCAAGACGCATTCCTGAGATAGTTGATGATACTGATCGATTTACATATCTATGAAGAAAAAACCAGGGTCGCCTTGGAATATTTGCCTGAATGGAGGCATAATATTTGCCTTTCACCAATTTTGATGAAATTCAGAATGAGTTCCAAGAATTTTCCATATAAGACTTGGAAAGCGAACTTAATCATGTGAGAAGTTTTGAAAATGGTCGAGCGTTCCATCTTGGACTGCACTCTTAGCGCAAGAGTCGGCTGTCTCGTTTTCAAGGATACCAGAATGGCTGGGAACCCAAACAAGCAATACTGATAGATTCCGTTGATGGCATGAGTACAAAGCCTCTCTGATTCTGAAAATAATGGGAAATCTTGATTTATGTCTAAAGGGGTTTTCTTTAATTTATAGAATTAGCTATTCAGGTGTACCTCAGTACAAATGTCATTAGCTGACGTAATAAGTGTACAATGTAATATTTTTTTATCCTCTGGTCAAAAAGCATGACTCAGTGAAGGTGAGAGCAACACAGGCCAAGGTAACGTCGTATTTTTTATTACTGTATACCTATTATATTATCTTGTTTACGGTTTTGAGTTCCAACACTTTAGATTCTACCTACTTACTTATATTGGCAATAATTATAAATTTTGTTATTTAATCTAGAGTATATTGGGGACTTCTGATACTTCGCTTTAATATCACTGATAAAGCTACGGTCTACTCAGCTGTTGGACTACTCAGACTGTTCTGCATTACCAACATCAAAACAATTTAAGCCATAGAGGGCTATCAGTGATTGTCCTTTGCTCCGATTACTGATACACACTATAAGATGTTGTATATCTTCTAGTAGACCGTAACTAGAAAACTCAGTATGCTTCGTAAAAATCATGTCCGACAGTACCACCCAGTTTATTAAACCCATCCGCCTGATCATTTCCCTTTACACCTGAGGCTGCAATGCGTTCCAACAGATATAGATGTTCCAGAAGTGCTGGAACCCATTGCAGCCAAAGCCATCTTCCATTCCGGCAGAAAATGACAAAGATGTGAGTACAAACTTCGTAAGGTTATTTTGTTTTAATATAATTGTAACAAAAGGTAAATAGCAGCCCATTAGCGTCCCACTGCTGGGCACATGCCTCCTCACTCATATTTAGAGTATAGACCCACAACGCTGTTCCACTGTGGATTGGCAGGCGTAGTACACAAGTGTACACTCTATTCCTTCACTCTCATAGTCCGACACGACCGGAGAGAGACCAGGCGCAGGACCGACGGCTTAACGTGCTCTCCGAGGCACGGGGGTGGATTACACCGCCAACTTCCCAACTCCGGCCAAATATTGAGAAGATTCTAATAGAAAACTCAATATTGATTTTTGAACTGGCCCGACCCGGGACTCGAACTCAGGACCTCATATCTGTAGTGGAACATGCTAACCACTTTAAAATATTATATTTTGTTAAGTTTACACATTGTATCACTTCCGCAGAGTTTTAACAAAGATATAGGATATTTTGTTCGCATCTTAAAGCTGTTAAATGTGAAATCATTTTTTATAGGAAACTAATAATTTAAGAGATATTAACATTGTAGGTAATTATTTTATTAAGACACGTAACATGTCAATCATAGCAGCAGTTAAAAGCATGTTATTTTTTTAGGAATTCCTATCTCTTGAGGAATTACCATCAGAGGATGATATAGTAAGCGATTATAGTGCTAAACTTATTCGGAATGGTATCAAGATGGTATGGACAAGGAAAAGAATGGTGCTAAAGTGAAAACCTTGGGCTTAGTGCTTTCTGATGTAAGCGCAATCTGGCAGCCCAATGCGATAGTCCATACTTTAAGGAACATATAATTGACTGCACAACCAGGGGATTTCATCGGTGTCGCGGAATTAGTTGGATCAGGAAAGGTAAGAAAAAAACCACACCGCCAAATTTTGCCCAACTTCGGGCAAATTTTGAGAAATTCGACCCGGAACTTGAACACAGGATCTCACGTCTGTAGTCGAACACGCTAACGACTAAACCAATAAGGCAGTCAATATATATGTCGGAGCGCAAGAACCTGTGGAACGCTGGCGCCATCTGTGTATCGGCGTGGGGGCAGAGTCAATAAGTGGCAGTCCGGCGCGTCTCTAGGCAGTTCTCGAGTGGCGGTCGGCGGGAGTGGTCGACTANCCACGAACGCCCACAGAATAGGAAATTAAATAATGGATCCTGTGCTATATGCTTCTCCGTTCTCTCTTATTCTCCGACACATAAATAATATAATTGTAAACGGACTTAATTTAAAGGGAATCAAGTCATACATACACATATACAGTTCCATTGAAAATACTAATGCAGATAGTTTTTTTTATTGCTAACATTTTAGCTGCTTATGTTATGATACAATCTTTGACGGTAGAAGAACCTGGTAAGAGGGAATGTACCTCTTAATGTACTCAGCATCGTACCAGAAACATTAAAAAATAATGTAGTATATAACGTTTTTTTTTTTTTAGAGATGTTTAATTTGTAACACATAAAGTACTTGTTAAATAGTTCATATGGTAATTTGCCCGAGGAAGATGTGCAAAGCATTTGCAATTTAATATCGTAGCTCTAGAACATTCCAGGGTATGAAGGCGTAATAGTAAATCGTTCTAAAGTTTCCATTAGTTGAAACCAACTCGTCAGTCCTCATGCATATTGTGTGCTTCATTAAATCTAGTAGCTTTAACATTTAAGCAATCATGTAATTACAAATATAGATATATTATAAAAATTAATCTAAGGAAGAATACGAAAGAGTCAAATTTATAAAACTCCGTTTCATTAGATACAAAAGAACTCCGTTTAATATCAAATCAAAAATTGTGAAACACAGGTTTATAAAATGACGAACGTTATATATTTATCTTTAATCAATAAATAATCAACATATCTAGATCGAAAGATCGTATTTTCGGCGCTAGTTAGAGTGACAAAAGTGCCACATTGCTTCCCTATTAAATAAATATTGGCAATCAACTTCACTTAATTCTTCTTACGATTCATTAAAATTTGTTTTGTTTAATTGTGTCAACTACCGGTTGACAAGGCAAATTCGAGTTGATGGACCGTGTCAACTAACTAGTTGAAAAACATAAGCATCTCTTTTTTTAAGTCATAATGTGTATTAGCTATTTCGCATTTCGATAACAGCAGACAATAGCAAAAACACCAGTTACAAAGTGACCGTAACTAACGGTGAGTATGTCGCATTAAGTTCTTTTTTGTGGTATTTTATAAACTGTGAGTGTTTATTAGTTATTATTTGTAATTCTGATTATATAAATGATGTGAATAACAATGAAAACCCTTCAGGAAAGTTTTCATTTTTAAGATATGGGCCCATAAATGCAAGAAGGACGTTTTTCACTATCTCAAAGTTTAGCGCAACATGAGACTACACAGTTTAATTATTAGCAAACATAAAAATTATAACATTTGGTAGTCTTTCATGAACATTTAAAATGCAAGAGCCACCTTTAATCTTCATGATGTCATAGTAAGTGATATTAATGTTACTTTTTAGCAGGTCGTTTACTGGTCTATCATTTTAAAGTTTCCATTACTGGGAACTATGTTAGGCCCCATAACTTGTTGACAATTGTCCCATATCGTTAGCTTCATTAAATGTACACAATTAAGTACAACGCCGACATTCCTCGTAGGGTCGGCATTCCTTTCATTTAAGTCGTTTAGTCTGACTAGATTATTTGAAACATGTTTCTAGTGCATACACGACCTGTCCAAGTTACATATGTCCGTGTGCTATATTTTTAACGCCTGCCAATGTAATAACATAAAGCTGAAGAGTTTGTCCGTTCGAACTCGCTTATTCTTTTAATTTTATAATAGCCCATTTATCGTGAAAGGCTATAGACTATACATCGTCATGTTAAGACCAATAACATCGATGCAACAATGACGAATGTTTCAAATGACATAATCATTTCCCTTTAAGAGTTCTAAAAAAATGTCAAAGATAGCATATATTTTATCTTTTAAAGTTGGCTCACTATGACCTATTTAATGCTAACCAATTGTTTTCCTTCTGTCTTAAACTTGTTATGTAAGAACAAAGTACACTTGTATGGGTATTTTTTTATGAATATTAATTTGGCAACGTTAGCTAACCTATTATAATAGCGAAGAAATAAGTTTCCATGATGTATTACTTAACATTCTTTATTTTGTTAATTTATGCTACTATGCACATATTAAGAACATCAATGTATATGCGCCCACTGTATTGTTTTAAAAAAATTGTATCTCATTTTAAGTGAATTTGTAAAATTCTTATGAGAAATAAATTCTTTAACCACAAGATGCAAATGAATCAAATATCATCGTCACAATAAATCCGAGGACTTTCCACTAATAGAAACTCCTAGAGTAACTTACTCGGGAACTTGTGAACTCTAGGGATTTAATTGTGAACTGCTCATGGACGTCGACTGAATACTGAACATATTTGAAGTTTAGAGCTAATAATTTAACAGGATATAGTAATAGAAAGTCAAAGATATTTGAAAACCCTGCTATATTTATATAGTTAGATATTTCGTTTGCGTATTAAATCTCAATGCAATCAGAAATATAATTATCTCTTACTTTTTAAGTCATAATGTGTATTATCTATTTCGCTTCTCGGTAACTGTCTTAATAAAATATGCGTAGAGATAAAACCAGACGTAACAACAAATAAATCAGTTACAAAGTGACCGTTATTAAAGGTGCGCGTGTAGCGTCACCGGTCATTAAGTTTTAAGGAAATACATACATTAACTAAATCATAGGGTATAAAAAGGCGGCCTTATCGCTAAGTCGCGATTTCTGACAGGCAACCTAAGGTATAGGGAGATTTTGTTATGAATAACACTAACATACATATATACCTATATGCACACAATATATCGTAAATTTGTTTCACAAAAAGGTAAGATAAATACTAAGTAGTGGCCTGTAACTTTTGGACACAGGCCGCCTCACAGGCCCATGTTAACTACAGATTGACATGATACCATAGTTCTGTCTCAACTCCGACAATCAGAAATATAAGCATCTCTTTCTTTTTAAATCATAATGTGTATTATCAATTTCGCTTATCGGTAACTGTCATAATAAAATTGCGTAGGCATAACACCAGTCCATAGAAAACACATAAGATAAATCAGTTACAAAGAGACTGCTACTAACGGTGCGTGTGTTAGAAGGTCGTTAAGCATTTTCTGTGGCCTTTTATAAACTATGAGTGTTAATTAAGGATTATTTGAGTTTTTGATTATATAGGTGATGTAAATAACAATGAAAACCCTCAAGGTAAGTTTTAATTTTTAAGATATGAACCTGTAAATACAAGACGGACTTTTTTCACTATATCCAAGTTTAGCGCAACGTTACGCTACACCAGAATCTTGTTTTAATAAACAAAAGATGACATTGTATAGTTCAAATATTAGCAAACATAAAAAAGCCACTTTAGCGTCAGTCAAACCGCGGGGCAACCGACGACAGAACGTCTGTGCGGGTCGGGGCAGGCGATGGTCTACGGGTTATGAAATCGATGGATTATAGATATATATAAAGATCTGACTACTAACGATTCAAAAGTGCTTTTTGAGTCTCCTTGATGTGTATTATAACAAATATTCGAGTCTATCCTATTTTGCTGATTAAAAGACTACATAAAATACACGTTTTAACATAGATATTGCAGCCATTATATAGTGATACGGAGGTCAACGATTAAGAGGAAAAATCCAAGGCATTGACAAGTTTAATATTATGAAAAGATCTAAAACGTGCACCGCAGTTATTTGTTAACGATCACTTCGGCCTTCCAGCGAGTACACCTTGTTCAGAACTGACCTCAAAAGTGATTTAACAGCTGCTCCAAGAAGTGGCTCTACACCGTATTGCTTATTTAACTCCATAACGAGCTACGTATTTCTACATTTTCATTTTACAAATTATTTTATACAGAAACATTCGTCTTTAATAAGCCACTAAACGAACTCAGACGATTAGAAAAGTTACGTCTTAAATTAACATATAATAAAGATACTTGATAGAGTATAAGTAAGTAGCAGCCATTTAACGTCCCACTGCTGGACACAGGCCTCCTCACTCATATGAGAGAGCCTAGCTCTAGCTTCTAGAGCCTGCTCCACTGCGGATTGGCAGGCATAGTACACAAGTGCACTCTCTATTCCTTCATTCTCATAGTCCGATGTAATGGGAATCCGACAGGACCGGAGAGATCAGGCCCAGGACCGACAGCTTAACGTGCTCTCCGAGGCACGGGGGTGGAACACACCGCCAATTTCCCAACTTCGGGCAAATACGAGGTGTGTTCAAAAAGTATCGCGAATTTTGTTTTTTCAAAATGTTTTTATTTATTCATGAATATCTATTGTGTCCCCTTCAAAGTAATCCCCATGAGATATTATACACTTGTGCCAACGGTTTTTCCAATCTTCGAAGCACTTCAAAAAATCATTTTTTTTTGTCCTGTTCAACTCGTATTGAGAAGATCTTAATAGAAAACTTAATATCGATTTTGAATCGGCCCGACCAGGGACTCGAACCCAGAACCTCATGTCTGCAGTCGTACCTGCTAAGCACTAGACCAATGGGGTAGTTAAAAGAGTTGAGACTTGAAAGTGTATATTTAATCGTAATTTTAAAATCAAAGTAAACTTACAAAAGTAGGCTGAAAAAGCACTTTTGTATCATTAGTAGTCTGTCCGTTGGTAACAAATCTACCGGTTCGAAAAGTTGAATCAGCTGAGAAGAAACCGGGAAGAAACTCAGCGGTTACTCCATTAAAGATGCGTTTAGTAAAAATATGTTTTTTTACATATTTCATAAAATTATGCTTATAGCCCAACTGACAAACGATTTCTGAACCTCCTTTACACTAAAGTAAAAGATTACACGGTTTTTTTATTCCTTATATTAAAATTGTATATTTCACTTTTTTACTGGATAACTGAATATTATTTCGAATATATAAGTAAAGTATATCAGCTCCTGTAATTATTAAAGGAAAGCTCATTGGAAAATCATATGTTAATTTGAAAGATTACTAAGCTAAATAACTATGTTTTAATTGGACTATTCAAAAAAGCTCTCAAAGCCTAGTTACGAGTATGTTATTGTCTTTTTTTAGTCTCGACGTTAAGAAAAGATTGGCGTAGAATTTCATTGAAATATCTATATAAAAATACGTGGAATAAAATCTCTATTTCTCTTTAAACTCGTTTAAACACCTCCGTGTATGATATTTAGAGAAAGAGTATACAAAAGGGATCTATGTGTCCAACAAGTACCTAAGTCACCTTAGATTTCAAGACGATGTCATAGTTTCCTCAGAAACCTCATCCAATCTTCAAGAAGTGCTGAAATCCTTAAACGAAGAAAGTAAATGTGTGGGTCTTCATATGAATGCAGGGAAAACAAAGTTAATAACTAGTGATAAATTCTCAATCATTATAGATAAAAAACACATAGAATAAAAAGATACCTACATATGTCTCGGAAGACAAATTTCGTTCGGCAAGAACAGCAATGAAGAAGAAAAGTTTTGGGTACAGAAAGAACAGGCAAAAATGGCGAGAGGTAGTCATGCGAATAACATCTGCCCACTCCGTTACTTCATGACGATCACCACCGCTCTGTCAAGAGCGAAACGAATAAAAAGAAAAGGGACTTACAACATAAGACTGAAAGAAATTATTGGCTGCCAAACTTGGACATATACAGAAAAGATAAGGCAAAAAATATTAACATGCCAAAGAACTATGAAAAGGAGTATACTACGAGTCCAAATAATAGAAAGCCTAGAAATAAGAAGAAAAACAAAAGTGAAAGATGCTCTAGAATTGTCGTGTATATTGAAATGGAAATGGGCAGGGCACGTTGCCAGATACAGAGATGGTAGATGGACAAAGAGGACAACAATATGGATTGGCCCAAGAGGAAAGAGAAACGTTGGCCGACCATATCACACAAATAGTAGGCAAGAAATGGATAGAAGCGGCGACCGAGAGAGACCTCGACGGCGATCGACGGCCTCGCTGGCGCAGTGGGGCGAGTATTCGCTTTGCTAGCGGAGGTCCCGGGTTCGATCCCCGGTAGGACGAATTTAGGAAATTGTATTTTCTAATTTGTCTGAGTCTGGACTGGTGGGAGGCTTCGGCCGTGGCTAGTTACCACCCTACCAGGAAAAACGTAGCGCCAAACAAAGAGATTTGTTTTCCGGTAAGACGCTGTGTAGAAACCGTACGGGGTATATCGCCTCTTAACAGTTGAGATCACAGTCAAACCCTAATCTGTCAGCAAATGGGACAAGCTGGAGGAGGCATTTACCCACATGGGGCCAACACCCACATAAAATTAAGAAAATATAACATTTGTTATTCAACTGTAAAATTGGGTTTCGTCAATAAAATGCTATATTATTATAGAGAAAGAGTGCACAAGGAAAATATATTTTTAATATTATGCATAAGAACAGATAACACACTCGTATAGAGTATATATGCGTATCTGTCAATCAATAACAGTTATGTCAAACGTCATAACGTTACATTAAAGGAGTTTATATTGTCAAAAGCACTAAGGATGTTACATTAGAACCGTTACTAACGCGGTTAAGTTTTCTTAAAGTTTCTGATGTTCTGCGTAACTTTGTTAAGTTTTCCTCTCATACAGAACAACAATAGAAATATTGTGACAACTTTTTTTGGGTACAGTCTTTGACAATAGAAACTTTATCAAATTTTAATCACTGCGACTGTTACCTAATCATTTTAGATCTACCTAGAACCCAGAGACTCGTTGCTTATCCAGGGAATATAAAGTAGTCAAGGTAAACAGAGTAATTTTCGTCGAACAGATACGTTATAGTAAAAGTTGGCGGGAAAGTTGCGAGGCGCCAACGATCGATTCATTAAACACAACCTGTTTATAGGGCAGGTGCTTGGAACTGCTTTTTGCGGACACATAGCGATGGTGGCATATCCGTTTTATGTCCAAATGCGACAAAAATCACTACTTTGATAAAACAACTATGCAAGTGAAGCTTTACCACCATATTGGCCTTGGCTGCTCTGCTGATTGCCTTTCACTTTACCCTCAATCCGCGGCTGTAATGCGATTCATGGACGGAAACCAAAGGCGATGGAAACAAAAGCTTCGCTTTAAAAATTTCGATGTTTTATTACTTTTGCCTCAGTCTGCCTCATTGTAGTGTTGAGTAGGAAGTAGATAAAAAGAGAATACAGGAAATACATATATTAACTAAATCATAGGGTATAAAAAGGCGGTCTTATCGCTAAGTTGCGATTTCTGACAGGCAACCTTAGGTTTAGGGAGATTTTGTTATAAATAACACTAACACAATATATTGTGTGCATATATCTATATATCATAAATTTGTCTCGCAAAAAGGTAAGATAAATACTAAGTCTAATAGCCTGTTACTTTTGGGCACAAGCCGCCTCACTCATATAAGAGTTTAAAGGCCCATGTCAACTACAGATTGACATTATACTATCTCACCTCTGATAATCAGAAATATTAGCATCTCTGTCTTTTTAAATCATAATGTGTATTATCAATTTCGCTTCTCGGTAACTGTCGTAACAAAATTGAGTAGGCATAACACCAGTTCACAGAAAAACAAAAGATAAATCAGTTACAAAGTGACTGTTACTAACGGTGCATGTGTTGGAAGGTCGTTAAGTATTTATTGTGGTCTTTTATAAACTATGAGTGTTAATTAGTAATTATTTGAGTTTTTTATTATATATGTGTTGGAAATAATAATGAAAAGCCTTGAGGTTAGTTTTAATTTTTAATATATGAGCCTAATAAATAAAACCGGACTCTTTCCACTGTCTCAAAGTTTAGCGAAACATGACGCTACACCAGTCTTAATTTAATAAACAAAAGATGACATTGGATCATTTAACTATTAGCAAACATAAAATCCTAACATTTGATAGACTTTCGTGAACATGTAACTCCCAAGAGATTAAAATGCATCCTTCGACCCGTAGAGCAATCTATGCAAAAAACGTTAATGCGGTACGGGGCAAGCGACTATATTTAACTCGATTTACGTTGGACAGATTACTCATAATTTTTTCCTTTTTTGGGATATGTTGCCTGGAAAAAAATGTGTTTTTCGGACAAGCGAAAGATTATAAGAGCATATTGATGATCCACTGCAAGATAGCAGATATGCAGACAGCTTCTATTATTAACTAAAACTAAATCAATATCATCGTCGTCAAATAATAGTTACCCAACTTAGTAAGGTCATTCATTTCGAATGTATTTTTTTATCCGATTGCTTAATGTGCGTGAATTTGTAACTTAATTGTCAAGCACTTTGAAGGTTCAAAGGGATTTATTTAAGGGTATTTGAATAAATAATAAATTGAGTTGCGACGAGTTCGTTTTTACGAGAATCAATGATTAAAAGAAGGACCAATTTGTTATATGGTTACATGAGCATACATGTGGACATTCCCGAATCCTTTACTATCCCAGTTGGATGAGAGCTGTAGGAGATGGAGAGAAAGAACGGGGCACATAAAACACAATGGCAACTTTTTTACAAGCTGTGAAAGCATACTGTCCTCTTTTTTGTTTTAATTGCTGACAGATTAACGCTGGACTGTATTCTCGCCTGATGATACAGTCTAAGATAGAAGGTGCTACACTCTGTGCCTGACGGTACGTCCTTAGTAGTAGGGTAAAACTAAGACCCTTCAGTGAAGAGCCAGAGCCTCGGCTAAAAACATTTTACTCTGGCAATAACTTTTCCAAAACCATTAACTAAAGATGAAGAAAGGAGCTGGGGTAAAACCCGTTACCGTCCTCCAGGCCTTCTTCCTCGGCAATTGACCTCCAGTTCGTATCATCCAGAGGCAGACAAATAAGAAAATACTCTTTCCTAAGGCTCTCATGGATCTACCCCGTCAGCACTGCTAACGAAGCGAGTAATCAAAGAGAGATTGTGGACAAAAGAGATTCAAGCCTACACGAAGTCGCAAGAAGAAGGCTAGTTGGCTGAACAGCATTTAACTCTAAACTTAACAGATTAAATTTCATATTTATTGAGTAATATTTAGCGAGAAAATCAACTATGAAACTGCTGCAGGGAATCGCTGCCAATGAGTTTTAATTAAAAATTGATTTCTTCTTAATTGGCTCTCAATTGTTGATTTCAGTTTTCAATCAAAACAAGTATAACTGTTCAATAAATATTTCCCTATAGCTATATTACATTTTACACTATCGAATTAGGATTCCTGTAAGGGTAGTGTAAGTATTTCGAATAAATAAATAAATGCGAAATAATTCGGTCTGTTGCCCTTTCACACCAAAACTACTGCACTGATTTAAATTAAATTTGCTACATAGTAAGGATATTGTCAGTCTTGTTTTAATAGAGGGAATACACTTTATTGTACGCCTGTACAATAAAGTGTTGACTGCCTCATTGGTCTAGTGGTTAGCATGTTCGACTACAGACATGAGGTCCTGGGTTCGAGTCCCAGGTCGGGCCAATTCAAAAATCAATATTGAGATTTTCTCAATATTTGCCCGAAGTTGGGAAGTTGGCTGTGTGATCCACCCCCGGGCCTCGGAGAGCACGTTAAGCCGTCGGTCCTGCGCCTGATCTCTCTCCGGTCATGTCGAATTCTCGTCACATCGGACTATGAGAGTGTAGGAATAGAGAGTGCACTTGTGTACTATGCCTGCCAATCCGCAGTGGAGCAGCGTGGTAGGTCTATGCTCTAACCCTCGCTCCTAGGAGTGAGGAGGCCTGTACCCAGCAGTGGGACGTTAATGGGCTGCTACTTACTTACAATAAAGTGTATTCCCTCTCTATAGGCTTAAAATACAAACCATTACTACAGAAGACAGCACAGTGACACGGTCGTCTCTATATAGGTATACTAATACCTACATATCGTACATTTATATGGAACTTTATATCATCGTGAAACACTTACATATAAAGGTCTGCAAAAAGTCTTACTCCCAGATATTTATATCGAAAGTTTAAGAGATATAAGTTCACTAAGTTATCACAATAAACTAGTAAATACATCCGGTTAGCAATTTACGATCCCGGGGGAAATTCCCGGAAAACAATGTTATGGTAACATTGATAGATGGTTGGATATCTACTTTTGTTTTATTCGTAGACGAATGGACCACTTGAATATATATATGTCGGAGAATAAGAAAAAAGGAGAGCATAAAGCATAGGGGCGTAGAGTTCTCCGCCGACACCGTCATCAGTGGCATCCATAATTCCATACTGTGGACTTTGGTGGGTCATTTATAAGACGATCGTAAGACCTGTCATCCTGTATGGATCAGAGTGCTGGGCCACCAAAGGGGAGAATGAAAGGAAATTGCATGCAGCGGAAATGCGAATGTTGAGATGGATGTGTGGAGTGACAAAATTGGATAAGATTAAGAATGAGTATATTAGAGGAAGTGTGAAAGTAGCACCAGTGACCGAGAAGTTAAGGAGTGGAAGGTTAGCCTGGTATGGACATGTAATGAGAAGGGAGGATAGCCATGTATGTAAGAGGGTCCTAAATATGATGGTAAGCGGCAGGGCCGGGAGAGGGCGACCAAAAAAAGTGTGGATGAATTGTGTGAAAGAGGATATGTGTATTAAGGGTGTGAATGTAGAAATGACAGCGGATAGAGTGAAGTGGCGAAAGGAAACATGCTGTGCCGACCCCACCTAGTGGGATAAGGGCAAGAAAACAGGACTTTGGTGGGTAATGTTGGTGCAATCAAACTTTTTATTAATTAACTCAGATTATAACCAATCACTTAATGTTCTCGATATCAAATTACACAAACTAATTAATAATAATAGCTAGGAACGAGACAGTTTCAAAAGTCGACCGCACCAGCGGGCCCTCACCCGAGAACTACCGAGAGACGCGCGCCGGACAGCCACTTATTGACTCTGCCCCACGCCGATAGAGAGATGGGGCCAGCGTTCGACAGACTATTGCACTCCGACATATATATAACTACTTTTTAATTATTCCAGCAGTCAGCATTTTTACAGTTTTAACTTATTTCTTACTAGCTGACTCAGGCTGAATGATAATTGCAAAATGTTTAAACTTTGGATTCAGAAATTGTTGGTTGTCAATGTCAAATGTCAAAAACAAATAAAAATAAAGGTATCCATTTAAATTTAACTTGATTTCTGAACGACGGATCGAAAATCAATGACGATTTAAAAGAGCTTGGTACTAATAAAGAATATTTTGATTATGTCGATAGTTATTGCGAATAATAAATGAAAAGTGCGTGCGTACAAAGTGATACTTCTTTGATAAACTAATTTTTAAGTCTCGTTTATATTTATACAAATGTAAAACTTTAGATTTCCGTAGACTAAGAATTTATTGAAATCTCATATGCGGAATTGTAAATAAAAATGTCAAGTTTTGTTTGTAAAACTACGTAACCTTCAAACGTATTAGTATGATAACGCTGCGCCTCTTAGTGACGCTAATAACACCCGTCAACCGTCAAAATTTAAACTCTCTTGCGCCTAAAGAAGTTTCACTTCAATTATGTACTCTGTCACACTTCTTTTTCACTTCCTCCACGTTTACACTGTTTTAAATACAATCAAGGAAAACATAGGATTTTGTGTAGAATTTACGCGAGGATATTAGTTAATAATGTTCATTTAATGTGTCATGCCTTTGAATTGCACTTCACAATGGCATATTGAAATATGGTGGCTGACCTTACGAAACATTCGCTGAATAGAATAAAGGCTAATTGTCATAAACAAACACAGCCACATTCGCAGCACATATGGACGTACATACACCTACAATTGATGAGTAATTCATCCAACAATACTATTCGACAATAGCCTTTGAATATCTAAAAAGCGAGACGTATTTCAATTGTTAATACAGTGTGTTCAAATCGATAATATTACGTTACGCGACTGTGTGGATAAAATGTACGCCGCTCCTTATTAAATGGATTAATAAAAGGAAAATGGAAAATAAAATCATACGTCTCTTACAACAAACTCCCCACTCTATATACATTTCCATAAAGAATTCCCACCTTTGAATAATTTTCAATAACAACCTCCCCCCATTCTATTTAAGTTTTTATAACAAACTCCTCAATCTGTATACGTCTCTTTAACAAACTCTCCACTCTATTTAAGCTATTATAACAAACTCCCAACTCTATATACGTATCTATAACAAACTCTCCACTCTATTTAAACTAATATAACAAACTCCCAACTCTATATACGTCTCTATAACAAACTCTCCACTCTATTTAAGCTATTAAAACAAACTCCCAACTCTATATACGTTTCTATAATAAAGTTCCAAAAAACGTTCTAGAGATGTAATTCAATAAATTTAAATACTTTAGCGATAAAAAAGCGTGGCTATGTACACGTATCAATAACAAACTCCCCACTCTATATGCGTGTTCACAACATAGTTCCAAAAGACTTACTAGAAATGTTATTCAATAAACTTAAATATTTTATTAAAAACTATTAAAAGCGTGGGACTCAATGGATTTCTGTAATTTAACATGAATAAATTAAAGTTATATTGTAATGACGATGGTAAAAATGTACAACCGACTAAGTTTGATGTGGGTTCTTCTCGGAACAGAGCGCGAAGGAATCTTAATTTTATATTTCAAGTTATTCTTCAATGTCATCATCAGTCGTACATCGATATAATATATGAAGAAAACGATATTTTACCACACAAAAGCGATTTGAATATGTAAATGTTATAAACATGTAGTAAGCCTTTCTGTTGTTTGCTATATTACATTAAATATGTGATAATTGGGTAGATGTTACATCTACACTTCATAAGAAATTAATTTAAGAATACCATAGTTAAAAACAAAATAATTACATTACGACGATGTATGGGCAAAACCTTCCCCATCAAATGGCTAAATAAATAAAAAATGTTGTAAACATGTACTAAGCCGCCGTCAAATTCTCGATGCAATGCCATCAACACATTCACATTTTTTGTTTGCTATATTACATCACATTTGTATAAAGCACACAGCCATTTGAATAAAAAAACACACTGTTATAAGAGCACTTTGCACTAACGTAGCTGCCAAGTGGAAATTGGTGGCAAAACTGACATTAACTTTTTTAAACTCACGAACGTCGAGTCGGCGCAAGGTTTCGCGGCGTACTGCCGTTTCCGCCTGTCGCTCGACGTACGACCGGCCCTAAGCACAACCTACTTACAAAAACACGCTCTTCATTCACTAACAACCAAAAGCTGATAATAAATTAATAATAGGAATGTGCAAATAATTCGATTTTTTTTTCCGAATTATTCGTATTTCGAGTATAATAAATTTAACAGTCTATTACACAAATAGAACAATTATTTCGAATGAGTTGAATTATTCGATTAGAATTTCGAATCGATTATCGATATTCGATTATCAAACATATTCGCACACCCTTAATAATTTCTGGAATGCAATTCAAAATCTACAGTGACCTCTTCGTTCATGGCTCATCTACCACAGGTTCGAAAAGTTATCTTCGCTGAGGAGAAACCGGTAAGAAACTCAGCGGTTACTCCTTTAAATACAATTTGTTTTGAGGTCGCGTCCGAAAACGATATTTAATAAATTAATGTTACTATGACATGATAAATAAATAGAATTAATGATATCATAATAACATATTTTGACATTTTAAAAATTAATTCTTAAAATATGATCATTAAATTTTTTTTTTGTATCAGAAAGTTCGTACTTTCGGCGCTGTTTTGATTGATGAAAGCGCCACATTGCCTCCCTATTAAATAAAGGCGGAATTTAGTGCGCATGACTCAAATTATCGACGCATGCGCGCTTGTTTTACATGTTTAAATATTTGACAATTTATTTTGCTGCGTCATCATAGTTTGTAATTCACTTAATTCTTCTTACAATTCATTAGAGCTTATTTTCTGTAATTATTTACAATATTTTGTTAATTTTCGCAGATATATTAAGTTTTTTTTAATCTAACTTTATTTTAAATTAATTTATTAACATTTTTAACGAACTTTCCATTCTGGTCTGATGGAAAATTGCAAACGCACCACGGGACGAAAGTATGACATTGCCACCCACGTTTCTATTACCCTCGATAATATAGTATTTAATTTTCAATATAAATATGTAAATCGTATTGGCTGTGTGTATTATAAAGTAAATTTATATAAAACGAACGACTTTGCATAGAATACTCTAGATTAGTATTTGTAGTTTATTATAAATTGATGCATTGCAATATAATGGCATTTACAATTTAAACTGATAGGTTATATAACGACTGTACTAGTTAATAACATAAATATGACATAGGGGACATTTCAATTTAAGTAAAAAGTGCGTGCGTACAAAATAAACATGTCAAAAGTGGAACTTCTTTGGCAAACCAATTTTTAATCTAAAACTTAAGATTTCCGATAGGGTCGAAAATTAATACGAATAATTTATTGAAATCTCAAATGGCGAATTTTAAAATAAAATGCCACATGTGTTTTTGTCAATATAAATGAAAAATAGTATATTGAATGATTAAATGACGAGTGGCGAATAAAAAAGCCACATGTTATTTGTAAATATTAAAACTACCAAACCTTTAACCGAATTAGCATAAAAAACGTTGTACATCTTCGTGACGCTAATCACGTGTTTTATCCGTAAAAATTTTACCCTAAAGAAGTTTCACTTCAAAAACTGGATAATTTATTCATAACGGCTAATTTTATATGATACTGTTCCCAGCGATGTCGCCCACGTATTCCGCAATCCTTTGGGATTATGGGGAAATCAGTTTTTGCTATGAGTTTATGTCGCAAAAGGAATATGATTGCCGAAGTTTAAACCAATACATGGATATTTTGTATTTCTCCAATATTTCAATAGATATTTGGTTAATTGGGACGAAGAATAAACAAAACACGACTTTATTCTATATAGAGTCCAGGGCCCGTAGACGAGTCACTTTCGAAGATTGCTAACGTTCAAATAATGTATGGGAATGACGTTTCTTATCGACACTAATCGAAATATTAAACGTCATTCCCATACATTTTTTGAGCGTTAGCAATCTTCGAAAGTAACTCGCCTACGGGCCCAGGTGGAGTCGTCGTCGTCGTCGTCGTCGCTTCAACCGATGGACGTCCACTGCTGGACATAGGTCTCACGTAATGATCGCCACAAGGCCCGATCTTGCGCCGCCTGACTCCAACGGCTACCGGCGACCTTCTTTATATCATCGGTCCACCTTGTGGGGGGTCTGCCTACACTGCGCCGTCCGGTGCGGGGTCGCCACTCCAGCACTTTCGGTCCCCAACGTCCATCGGTCCTTCGGACTATGTGCCCCGCCCATTGCCACTTCAGGTTCGCGATTCGTAGGGCTATGTCGGTGACTTTGGTTCTACTACGGATCTCTTCATTTCGAATTCGATCACGTAGAGAAACTCCGAGCATAGCCCTCTCCATCGCACGCTGAGTGACTCTGAGCTTCCGCATGAGGCCCATAGTCAGCGACCACGTCTCAGAATCGTAGGTCATCACTGGCAACACGCACTGTTCGAAGACTTTGGTCTTCAGGTGGAGTACTAAATATATATTAAATTTCAAATAAAACATGAGGTGAAATGATCAATTCGACGTGAATACTTTGAAAAGTTAACTAGAATTGATACTAGACACGCAATTCGAGTAGTTATCCAAGAAAGAGTTTAAAAGGCTGATATCTAAAACCTGTTTCCATCCCGCATATCTCGATGCTTCAAATGCTTGTTGCATATGATTTTTAACTATATTTCTTTATAACAGATCTTTTAATTTTAAGCACTAGTTGAGTCATTTAACAACAATTTTTACATTAATTAAAAATGTATAGCAGGGGTGTTCCAACTGCCTCAGTGGTCTAGTGGTTAACATGTTCTATTACAGACATGAGGTCCTGGGTTCGAGTTCCGGGTCGAATTTCTCGAAATTTGCCCGAAGTTGGGAAAAATTTGAAATGAATAGAGAGTGCACTTGTGTACTATGCCTGCCAATCCGCAGTGGAGCAGCGTGGTGGGTCTATGCTCTAAAAACCCTCGCCCCTCGGACTGAGGAGGCCTGTGCCCATAAGTGGGACGTAAATGGGCTGCTATTTACTTTTAGAGATATCCCACATCCCACGAATAATTCCAAAACTTTATAGACATATTTTTTTAATTTAATTTGAGTTCTGAACATTTTTAAAGCGTTATTTACGCTCCATTGTGTTATTACAGCTAAATGAAACGATTCATAAGCGACGGCCGCGCGGGCATCTAGAGGTCGTTGACCCGAGTGAGACGTCACATGTTAATTTTTATAGTATCATTTAGGTGTACTAACATCATCGTCGTCTCTTCAACCGATGGACATCCACTGCTGGTCATAGGTCTCACGTAATGACGTCCGCTGTGCCCGATCTTACGCCGCCTGTCTCCAGCGGCTACCGGCAACCCTCTTTATATCATCGGTCCACCTTGTGGGGTCCGCCACCAACGTCCATCGGTCCCTCGGACTATGTGCCCCGCCCATTGCCACTTCAGGTTCGCGACTCGTAGGACTATGTCGGCGACTCTGCTACTACTATCGATCTCTTCATTTCTAATTCGATCACGTAAAGAAACTCCGAGCTTAGCCCTCTCCATCGCACGCTGTATGACTCTGAACTTCCGCATGAGGGCCATAGTCAGCGACCACGTCTCAGAACCGTAGGTCATCACTGGCAACACGCACTGTTCGAAGACTTTGGTCTTCAGGCACTGAGAAGTATCGGACGAAAGTATCTGGCGTAGTTTCCCTAACCTAACCTCGAAATTGGAACTACCTAGCTGGACTAAATGTCCCAGGTATGTGTACTCGTCAACAATTTCGAGAGCTGAGTTCTCAACGATGACTGGGTGAGGTGGTACATGGATAGACATAATTTTCGTCTTATCCATCTTCATTTTCAGGCCCACCTGTTGTGTGTACGAACATAATGCTAATAAAACACACAAACTAACAATTCTTATAGTTGTGTTATTGTAACACAATTAAAGTCGTAGCAGAAAGAATTGATGCCGTACAATGGGAACACCACTCAAATATATCGGAGAGACTATATTTTTGAATTTGCATAAGTAGTTCTTCTGGGTTCCTAATTCGTTTCGATTCAAGTGACCCGATATAGCTTGGGAGCTGTCTCGGACAATAACTGCGAGGGCAAACAAACAAATGAACTCCTAGATGCCTTTCTAAGTAATTAAAATTCATGTCCGGACGAATCGCATTAATTTCAAATGCCCTGTAAAACTGCTACAAATGGGAGCGAATTTTCTAAATGTTTCATTCTTATTGCAAACGGGTTCGCCTCTATCAATGTCTGCTTGTAATGGGAACAAAACGATTCGTTTTCATAAAGTAAACCGGTGAATGCGTGACGAGAGCGTTACGCGAACGTACGTTTCTTGTGGCCTTAAAGTTTTTTTGAAGTAAAACTTTAAGCACGCTTACTTTGATAAGTAAGCTGGTAAATGCGTGACGAGAGCGTTACGAAAAGTGTGATTTTGCGACGTGAACATACATAGTTTTGTTTGAATCATGTGACCTAAACCACAGCTTTTTTTGAAGTAAAAATTTACAAGCGCTTACTTTGAGGAGTAAGCTGGAGAATTCGTGACAAGAGCGTTACAAAAAGTGTGACAAAGGCGAACGGACGTTGAAAGGCAGATTTAAGTCAGTAATGATAAAAATAATATATCCATTCGCCTCGCCCGATCACTACAAAAGACAAGTGTGAGTATAGATTTACTTCAGAAACATTGTGTCAATTGTTGCATTGCAACGCACACCGGGCATTGTATAAAATAATCTAGAAAATGAAGCTAATTTGTACATTTTTTTTATCACATTTACAATTAAATTTTTAAATAAAAAGATGTGCATAATCATTTAAATGTATTTTATTATATAGATATTACAAACATATACACGAATTAATATTTGTTTATATACAATGATAACTTCAACGCGATTACGATCGGCTAACATGCGAACAGTGGGCAAAAGAGAATGGCGTCTTAAGCGAGGTAAATTATTTCAGCGCGTTATACTGTATCCGCCTGAATAAAAATGGATATAGCGAGTTATCCTTAAAAGATAGATAGGTGTCTTCAAGAATTATTTTGTAGATCTATTAAAGAGGAACTATTCCACCATACATTATTTTCTTTTATCTCTAAGGGGTTAGGCAGCATTTTCGATGAAAGCTTTTAGGCCGTTATTTTTTGTTTTAGGAATTATTTGTCCAAAAACTTAAACAAATTGTATAGATAAAGCTTTCTAAAAGTCACTCTATGTATTATTGAAAACCTCATGAAAATCCGTTTAGCAGTTTTCGGGTTTATTGCGACCAGACAGCAGATTTCACTGCGATAAATAACTTAATAATTCCACTAACATACAGACATTTTCGTCACTTTATACATACGATGAGCGGTGACAGACAAGATGCTTATCACAGAAGCGTGTTTGAAAGCACTTCAAGGAATTCCGCGCCGCCGTGCCTCAAAGGAGCCGCGGGTTTTAGCCCCACATTCTTAGCCCATTTACATACTTGACTTGTAATGTTATACTTGGCTAATACGGAATGGAGCTGTTGAAATTGTTTATATCAAGAATAGTAATTCGTACAAATTTATATGTTTAAAAATTAATCATTCATTCATTCATTCGTTTATATCTAAACGACTGAAATGAACACAAATATATAATATATTTATTCTATCAACAGCAAGCGGACGCATTTGAAAAAATTCAATTAGCCTACAGCTATTAATCCAATGGAGAATTCGTACAGTTCACGCGAAAAACGACTGGTGCTATACACTGGGTGAGATAGCTAATACTAGGCAGACCTTGCTGAATACTAATATGGGACAAACTTTAAAAATATTTCGAAAATTCTAGGTCGGTTCTGATGAGTGGCTTCGGTATCAGGAGGAGACTGTAGATCCAGCAGAACAAGTGCCTACGTATGAATGTAGGAGCTCAGAGGTACGTCAGAAACGGCGTCATTCACCGTGACACCAGGATGACCATCGTGAAGGTATTCGTCCGGAAAATGGCATCTGGCATTTAGTGACGAACGCTATGATGACTGCGAAGACAACGCAATGGCAACGGCGATACCCGGATTGGACAACTCAATGAATTGACCTGGATAGACCTGCTAACTTAGCCGACAAGAAGCCCGTATGATTGCGGACAAAACAGTTTACCAGGCATCTACCGATACCTGAGAAAGATGTCCAAGAAGGCATTGCCTCGAGGCCTACACCCCTCAAGTCCACAAGGTTGAGAAAAACCCAGGATGAGCAATATTGTTTCTTTTTCTCGCTGGAAGATGCTCTAACGCACCTCGAACAAAAAGAAAGGAGTGTGCGTGATCGTTAAAAAGTGTACATTGTTATATAAATTTAAGATTCTTCTTTTTTAATATTTAAATGGCTTTCAGATGAGCCGGTGAGGAGAGGTGGTCGCTGACTATGGGCCTCATTCGAAAGCTCAAAGTCACTCAGCGTGCGATGGAGAGGGCTATGCTCGGAGTTTCTCTACGCGATCAAATCAGAAATGAGGAGATCCGTAGCAGAACCAAAGTCACCGACATAGCCCTACAAATCGCGAACCTGAAGTGGCAATGGGCGGGGCACATAGTCCGACGGACCGATGGACGTTGGGGCCGAAGGTGCTGGAGTGGCGACCACGCACCGGGCGGCGCAGTGTAGGGAGACCCCCCACTAGGTGAACCGACGACATAAAGAGGGTCGGCGGTAGCCGCTGGAGCCAGGCGGCACAAGACCGGGCCTTGTGGACGTCATTACGTGAGACCTATGTCCAGCAGTGGACGTCCATCGGTTGAAGCGACGACGACAGGTGAGCCAAACGGGCACACTTTATTTTGCCAGTGTCTCGTGTGTTGGAGATGACACGGAGGAAATTGTTCGGTTTAGAAGTACTCTTACATCCGAACTATAATTTTGATTACAAATATTTGAAATAACAGCATTCATAAAACTAAATGCGAAAATTATTATCAGAGTTACATCGGTCGGTTAAACAAATTTAACAGTGTTTTTACTGTATCCCAAAAGGAAACAATTCCACGAAAACTCAGACCGTTGGCCACACTAACTAAAACCGAACTAAAATATAACTTTCATTAGAGCTGAATTGAACGGCGTAATGTTTTATTCCAGTTAAGTTATATTATTTTAATTTGATTCAATAATTCAGTTAAATAATTTTTATAATATATTCTTTAATTTCCACTTTCATAGGACTTATATTATTTCCTAACCTGTCGTGATATTAATATTAAACTAGCTGACTTCGTTCTATCAAAGGATTTGAAATGTGGCAGATTTCAGTTTTACGAATGCTTTTACATTTTGTGACTATCCAATTGATTTTGAACTTTGTGCAGCGTTAATAAAGTGCAAATTGACTCTTTGACGTTAGGAACCCACCTACATTGCTTAGACAGCAGCGAGTACTTGTAATTTGTTATGAACCTTATTGAATAGCAATAAAGGTCAAATTGACTCTACATTTTAGCTAGAAAACGTTTGTATGGGTTTCCTGCAATTATTCGAGCTTTCATAGGACTGCCTCATTGGTCTAGTGGTTAGCATGTGACTACAGACATGAGGTCTTTGCTTCGAGTCCCGGGTCGGGCTAATTGGGAAGTTGGGAAGCTGGCGGTGATCCACCCCTGTGCCTCGGAGAGCATGTTAACCCGTCGGTCCTGCGCTTGATCTCCCTCCGGTCGTGTCGGATTCCCGTCATATCGGACTATGAGAGTAAAGGAATAGAGAGTGCACTTGTGTACTATGCCTGCCAATGCGCACTGGAGCAGCGTGGTGGGTCTATGGTCTAAAAACCCTCGCTCCTCGGAGTGAGGAGGCCTGTGCCTAGCAGTGGGACGTCCAAGGGTTGCTACTTATTCGAACTTTTCTCGCTGTAAAAACCATGCTTGGACTTCAACGAACATTAAAAAAAAAAGAAATTGGCAAGATTGGTCCAGTCGTTGTTTGTCAACACATTTTGCGATTCGTTTTTATATTATAGATTATTAAGGCTAAGCTATAAAATGAGGTTATACGGTTTAAAATAGTTAGATTTGCCTATACCTAAAAACTATTGTTTTAACATGATTAATTTCTTATTATTTGATTATAAATGAAGTTGAAAGCGGAAGTTCTCGCAGCTTCTTACCAGTGCAGAGTAGCTGCGAGGGCCAGAGGGGAAATACCTAATGCCGACGTGGTTAGGAGGGTCAAGATCATTGCCGACAGAGCCCTGATCCAAGCATGGAAACAGGACCTCGGGTCTCTAGCAGCCGGTGGGGCCATAATAGCGGCACTCCGCCCTCACTTGGAGCAATGGCTGGGTAGAAGACAAGGAGGGCTTTCCTACCGTTTGGTGCAGGTGCTAACCGGCCACGGCTGCATTGGAAAATACCTGCACCAAATCGTTGGCTGTGAGCCGTCGGCCATCTGCCACGAGTGTGGTGCTCCTGTGGACGCAGCGCACCACACTGTGGCCGAATGTCCTGCTTGGGGACCTTAGCGTCATCTTTTGACGTCGCAGATAGGTGCAGACCTCTCGCTGGCAAGTATTATAGGTGCAATGCTTGTCAACGAGCGGGGCTGGAATGCTGTTGCCACCTTCTGCGAAACTGTCATTTCGCTAAAGGAGGCACGGCAAAGAGAGAGGGCGAATGCAGCTGAAGCACAGTACCCCGGACGGAGGGGAATAGGAAACAGGAGACGGAGGTTTATCCAACTCCTCCCCCTGTAGTGCACTTTTGAGCCGGCTTCATTCGGAGGGGCCAGAGTGGAATGCCACAACGAACCTCTGGTCCTTCCATTCTCGAATGACGAGGGCTCTGCTGGGTTTTAGTGGGTATTCTGGTACTACCGGCTAGTCCCACACTCCCGTCTGTCTCACAGGCGGGGTGCGTAAATGCATTTCCCAGTGGAAAAAAAAAGACTCATAACATTTTTATTTTTTCATTAAAAAGGCATAACACTGTTATCATATTTCCTCGAAGCACACTCGGTTTTGAAAACCATATTTAAAATGAACCGGATAACTACTGTAGTCAGTTTTAACTATTAATTTATATGGGTTGATAGATAGCAGTTATGACTGGCAAGTGAATAACCCAGTTTAATACAAAATGGACGATGGTCACAATGCAGAAAGTTTACAAAGAGCAGGATGCGTGGGACTGAATATGAAGCAACTTTGAATAAATGTCTCCACACAATATATACACATGAACTATCCATATTTGACGCTTAACTAACTTTGCCACACCTAAGTCTCTAATATCTTCTAAGATATCCATTATAATCAAATACTGTTAAGGACTATTTTGATCTACATGAAATATGCTACATATCTAATATATTTTATTAAATACGTAGTAATACCGTATTGCATAAAATAGCTTGGTAAACTGTGTGACACATACTCTTTCGTAATATGTAAAAAAAAAATGGTTACTGTGCGTTATCTTTTAGAGATAAATATATACCATCGAGGACTTTATTATCGATCATTTTATGATTTATAATTCAGTAGTACATTAATTTGATCTATCTCGTAAGGTTTAGCCAGCGTTTAAGATTTAAGAGCACAGAAATTTTCTGTAATGTGATCAAAATCTCAAAAAAGATCTTAGATAACAGACAGCTGAAGCGACATATGTAAAGGTATGATTATAAAAAACGATGGCCTAGGTTGTGATAAATGTTAATATAATCAATAAAATAACAAAAACCGTTAATACAATTGAAACCAAATATAACGACAATGAAGGTACTGTATATTTGGGACGTTATATCCGATAGTTGTGAGAAGCAATATACACAATGAGTTTATTAATAGTCATTTGTATATTTGTAATATGGAAAAAACAAATAAAAAAGGTTATTAGGTAGTTCGTAGCCTGGACTAAGTAAGACTTTTGTTAAGTAATCGTTCTCGGGTGACGGTCCGCCAGAGCGGTCGACTATTGAAACCGTCGCGTTCCTAGCTATGAGCTTGTGTAAATCGATACCGGGAACATTATAATCTGAGTTAATTAATAAAGTGTTTGATTGCACCAACATTACTCCATCAACGCCCACAATATGGAGTTGAATTATGGATGCCTCTAATGTCAATGTCGACAGAGAACCCTACGTATCTATGCTTCATGCTTCCTTTTTTCATATTCTCCGACATATATAAATAAAATAAATAAATAGCCGATGCATATCGATATGGTTTCGTTTTTTTAAGCGATATATCGCTGTATCCAATGTTGTTATTAAACGGTATCAAAAAAGGCCTGGACTGAGTTTTGTAAAGTAATCGGTCATTTTAGTCTGAACGCTCTTTTTTAAACGATTGTCGTTATAGCCGATAAATTTCACTGCGATGTCGTTATAAACGGTATGTTTAATTATAAGTTCATTTAGAAATTTGGTTCGTTATTTTCGGTTTTGAATTTGTGTTAGGGCCATCGAAATGCAGTTCCGTAGAAAAACAAAAATTTTCTTTCTATTACGTGTGTTGCAATAATTATGACCCATTAATTAGTGTACGAAATCGTGCCCTATGCGATTAACGTTCCCCTAACACCTCGCCAATTAAAAGTAGCTGGCAACATTGTAGAAGCCAGCGTCAAGGGTCAGTTATGGTTGAAATTTTAATTGGTCACATATTACTGCATAGAGGATTTGAAAATTCCATCAGCTGTGAAATTTAACTCGCGCCACTTATATTTTTAACGTAAAAATCGGTTAAAACCAAATTTACTTATTCAAATGGGCTTTTTCAGCACTTTTGAAAAGTCAAATACGATCATTTCCTTATATTATTGCATGAGGGCGACTAATGATGTATAAATTACACAAATATAAGCATATCTTTCTTTTTAAGTCATAATGTGAATTATCTATTTATCTATTTTGTTTCTCGGTAACTGCCGTAACAAAATATGCGTAGAGATAACACCAAACAATAGAAAAAACCTAAAAATCAGTTACAAAGTGACCGTTACGGAGCGTGTGTCGCTTGGACGGTCGTTAATTTTTATTGTGGTATTTTATAAACTGTGAGTGTTTATAAGTGATTATTGATTATATGAGTAATGTGAAGAATAATGAAAACCCTTGAGGTAAACTTTAATTTTTAAAATATGAGCCTGTTAATACAAGACGGACGTTTTTCATTATCTCAAAGTTTAGCACAACATTAAAATCATAACATTTGGTAGTCTTCAAGAGCCACTTTAACGTCATTCGACCCGCGGGGCAATCGACGCAAATCGTCCGTGCGGGGCGGGGAAAGCGACGTTTATTTCCGTTAAAAAGCGCGGCAATTAAAACGCGGTCGGACAATCTAAGGGTCAGAGTAGGGTTCCTTCGCGTTATATTCTGAGATAAACCCACAACAAACTTAGACATTACCATCATCATTATAATTTTAATTATAAGTGCAATTCATTCACTCCCATGCTTTTGATAGCCTAAATAATCCTATTTTTCAATTAGCTTTCCTGTACCAAAGGATTTGAACTTGAGTGAAGAGAGACGAATGTTATCACTATCGTTTCATTACTGTTTCTAGTTTAATGAAGTATATATTTATACGAAGTCAAAACCAGATTATAATATATCTTTATAATAGACCTTCGTACCATATATAAACAGTTTTGCGAACTCATCAAAAATGTTAGGTTATGTTAGGTTAGATTTTTTTAATAACAAATCGTTGTCACGCTTTGCAGTTTAAATGGAGGCGAGTTAATACACAGAAGTTATAATAGATGGCGTTGTATTTAGTCTGCCATATATTCGTATATATAAAGCATATTTTTAAAAGATCGTGTTATAATTTTTGTTCAAACCGAAACGCATTTTTTTTATTAAACCACAACATTGTAAGATAACTAATTGTTACCTCAAATAAGGTGCAATTTATTGGATATCCCGTAGGTATTACGCCCAATTAAAAAAAAAATATACTTAGAACTAAAACTCGCAAATAATTCGTGTATATAATATTCAACGAACGGAGTTTCTATCTAGATACAAGTTTAAATTATAAGTTGTCTTCAGTGTCGTAGTTATTGATGGTCCTGAACTAAAAATAATAATGAATAAATCAATGGTTACATACCTGGTATTTGGATATGTTGGCGAATTGATCGTGTGTGGGGGGACGCGGTGGGGCATCTCTCGGGGCTTCCCGGGGAGGGACCGCGGGGGCTCCCCGAGCGCTGCCATTAACCTGCTGAATATGCCACACAGAATATAAGTACTTTCTAGATTCCAGCATAAATAATTTATATATATGTCGGAGTGCAAGAGTCTGTGGATCTCTGGTCCGTGTGTAATAGTCTGTGGAACGCTGGCGCCATCTTTGTATCGGCATGAGGGCAGAGTCAATAAGTGGCAGTCTGGCGCGTCTCTCGGCAGTTCTCAAGCGGCGGTCGGCCGGAGTGGTCGACTATTGAAACTGTCGCGTTCCTAGCTATAAGTGTTAATGAGTTTGTGTAAATTGATATCGGGAACATTAAGTGATTGAACATTATAATCCGAGTTAATTAATAAAGTGTTTGCTTGCACCAACACTACCCACGAACGCCCACAGAATAAGAAATTAAATAATGGATCCAATTAATAACGATGTCGGCGGAGAACCCTACGCCCCTGTGCTTTATGCTTCTCCGATCTCTCTTATTCTCCGACATATACATTAAATTATTTAAAATTACATAATAAATTTACATACAGTTTAACCACCATTCTATATATATCCTATTTTTGTTTTTCAAAATCATTCAGTACTTTCTATCTAAGCAAATTGTTTAACAAAAAAAAAACAAATACTTTTTACTGTTTGTAGTTGGCTCAATTTGAGGCATAGGATAGGTTTTCAAAAAAATATATATTATACACAGATAAAAAAGTAAAGAAAAAATTCTTTAGCTGTTTACAAAAGAATTATGAAAATAGTTCCAGCCATTGAGGAGGATTTCAGCAATTAATTATAGACTAGATATATATACAGTAAACCATAAACAATTATAATATACCATGTAAAAATTATAAATATATAAAATAAATAAGAATTATTAAAGGAAGTCAGCAATCGTTTGACTGTAATCTCACTTGCTGCTAAGTGTGATATGACAGCGTACTAATCTGACAAGAGCAACGCAATTTTCTTGCTTGACGCCACGTCTTTGCTAATGGGGTAGTAATAATGCTCGATTCCACCAACCTTAACTTTATTATGTCCCCTAAGTGCATTTAGGGGCCAGTTAAAGGAATTGTTTCTATAGCTGAAGGATCCTATGTGATGCTTTATGCAACGTTAGTGAGATTGGGCATTAAGTGTTGTATTTAGATCAATTTAACTCCAAGATTAGCCCTTATTACCTCCCTTCCCCTAGGAACCCCTAAGCTAAAACAACAATCCTCGAACAGACCCCTAAATATACTTTCGGGACTCGTGTTCAAGGGAGGTTGGTAAAATGAGGAATTAAGCTAGCAAATTTTATAACGTAGTTCACAATAGTATATAATGTTTATTTACTTATATTATTATCAACTGTAACTCATTTAACGAGAAGGAAATTGATTGAAACTTTATAAACATATTTAAAAACTAATCTCTGGATATTTCGACCAGATGGATAGGGGTCACGTTTTGGTTTTAACGCCCATACTTCTCAAACGATTGCGATAAAACTTTGTCAAATTATCACTTAGTATCATATATAAAACGAGAAAAACAGCAAAAATTCGGGTCATGTATATGTAAACCCTCGAATCTATCTAGCTAGGAGTTCAGTGACAGACACACATACATATATTAAATGAAATATTCGCACACTTTATAATAAAGTGACATGTCTCTAACAATGACCTCGTGACCTTCAAGTTGTAACATTAATGTCATTTTCGAGATGACATTTTGTCTAACATATTTCAATTTGTATAAAGCGAAGTATATCTTATTAATAAACCATTGTTAAACTTAATAACGAGGAACTAGACCTTNATAGAAAAAGATAATAGATACACATTTACAAGATTATTTTGAAATAGTAACAATCCCCTATTCCCTTACACATGCTAATATCAGAATAGAAATATTGTACAATAATCTTTACACTACTGGGCATGCTCTTAAATGGTATCAGTGACTGTTTTTTTTTTTAAGATTTCTTTCAATAAATACTCATCTCTTGCAAGTAAAACATGTTTGAGTTTAATTGTATTAAAGCAACTACGTAATTATTAGTCCAATGAACACCTGAGAACATTTTAGAAACAATATTTTATAGACACATACCGAACTATGATTTTGGTTAAATTAAAATAGAACAACACAAAATTTAACTCATTCAATTTTGATCATATTTACAGCATAATAAAGCATACGGCATGAATAAGTTGATTCATACATTAAAAAACTAACTTTATAGTAATAAGAGGCATATTCTTTTCGAATTCAATACAAATTCATCATAGATTGAAATGTAGAGACACCCTCAGAAATGTTTCAAAAACGGACAGATAACGCCATCTATAAGAAGTACTAAAAACTACGTCGCGAAACTTAACACTAGAGGTGTTATTATGTATTTTAATATTCCAAATATTAAGTGAAACATTATGGACAAAATTGAAAGTGTCATTTTGACATTGTTATCTTTCGTAATTAGTTATATTTTTGTTGTTAGGATCTTTATTACAAAATCAAGAGTATGGTGGTTTTATATTTAATCATAATCTATTATTAGTGTCCTAATAAAATAACAATAATAAAGATCTTTATTCACCACAACAAAACAAACAAGCACAACAAAAACATTGATACCCGAAAGGAAATTATAGATAACAATAAGTAAAATAAAAAGCTTAATATCAAAATAACAAAGCAAAGTGTATGCATGTTGGCAAAAAGGTCATGGACTCAGCTATAAGCTGCTTTTCAGTCCACGCCTAGTGCCACTGCTGCCAACACAGGAACCAAATACGTTTTGAAAAAGTGAGAGTAACGCTACTAAAGTCAGTTCATGAGATGTAATTTAGTGTTTCAGAATTACTTAGAATTACACTGAAGTGATTTAAGGATTTCTATAAAGCCACATATGCAGATTCTCTACACCAACATAACATAGTATATGACATAAAGTCAAAAACTTTGCTACCAATAAATTTGAATTTAATGATTTTGTTGAAAAACTACGTCAACAGATGGCGTTAGTAGTCATTATTTTGTTTACTATTCTATTGTAATGGAAGGTCTATGGAATACATTTATTTTAATTATGTATTTATGTAAATAGCAATGAAAATTAAAGAGGACAAAGTGATAATTGGCAACAACCATAATGTTGTAATTAACTAAATTTTAGTATGGTGGTAGATACGAGACAAACAACGAAAAAATTATATTAAGCTTAAATCTATGCGTAAAATTCTTATAAAAAAATAAATTGATGGCAACGATATATGACAACTAATGCCATCTATTGACGTCGAGTTGAGACTAAATTCACTAAAAAGGTCAACTTATTGTTTTGAATTATCAGAATGTTTGATTTTTTATAACCCACTTATAATTTAATTTTAAAATACATAATTATGAAAAAATCAGTCACCAATACTTTGAAATAACACATTATTATATATGTATATTATAATTCTTATCCCAAACTATATAACACCCTTTCATAAATATAAAGTCCATGAAAATCTGAAAAAAGAACAATTAGAACCCTGAAAGAAATGTTGATTAGTAATATCATAAGCAAAAAATACAATATACTGTTATGGATGGAAGTTTGTTAGTTTTTTGCAGATAAACTACTGGCCAGATTTTGATCAAACTTTGCAATATAATTGCTTATATAATAGGTTTTAATAAATAAAAGTAAATTTACTCCTAGCTAATCTTAATTAACTTTAATAAACATAAGTATCATTTTAACTAATTTCATAATCATATAGTTTCAAATGAAATTGAGGTTGAACATTGAATAAAAGGAAAGTGTATATAAAAATAAAATACGTAAAGTGATACACATTGAATAAATTATATTAATATAATAGGCTTTCATTATGATGCGAGAGATAATAGAGGAAATAAACACGAGAAAGTGAATGCCAAGTGAAAAATATTCTGTTTGTGGCTACGTTTTATGTTGGATCAATCTGATGTATATCATCCCGGACAAAGACGATAGAAAATAAGAGTAGTATGTTAAAAGTTTCTAATCTTGAAATATTCCTAAAACCCCTAATATTAATGAATAATAAAGTCAAAGCAATATTCTAATAGATTGTATTGAGGTAACAAGAAGAATAAATAAAAAAATTGATATTAATAATAATTCCTCAAATGTAAAAACATTTGCAGATAATTTATAAATCCAAAACAATTTATTTGCAGTAATCAATATGAACAATGAGCAGACCCACGAAGCTAATCTATAAGCTATTGATTAATCAAAATTGATTGATCATTTGTGACCTTCCACTTCACCTTTTCCTTCACTGAGAAAGCTATTCTCCTACTTATTATGTTCTATACTGAACAAGATTTGGGTCTTCTAACTGCTACGCTAATACAGATTATAAATTTTTGTTAACGGTACCAGATACGGTGCCCGGATGATGGAGAGACATTCTCCAAACAAACAAGTATTATTATATTGTAATAAATTGAAAACCGCGGACAGAAGAGTTTGGTGCAGAAAGCGTGATATTTAATGATGAACATGAAAGTGAAAATACGGCCATCGTCTTGAGGATTACATTAAGTTACTGTGATATAGTGAATAGGGATTTGAATAAAACTGTTTATTTTGAGATTCTTTGTGATATTTCTGATGACAAGATCAAAGTGAAAGAGACAGGAGCTCTTGGAGGAGGAAATAATACGTTAGCAATAATGAAGATTGAAGAAATAAACGTTAAATATGGACAAACACGACACATTTTAAGGTAATGTTTTGCAATTATCTCCGCTATAGAATGTTGGATTTCAAAAATTACTTTTACTGTTAGTTCTACTTTTAATTTTACTTTCTGAAAGACCAGAACTTAATCGTTTCTGTAATATGCTTTGTCTTAAAAACCTGGATTACTTGGAAATAGAAGAAGAACTACGTACAAGAATAGATAACTCTCTAACGGTAGTATTGTCTTTCAGAGAGAAAATTATGATTTACCCAAAAACCCAATTAAATCTACTATACCAAACCCATGTCCCAAACCAATGTGATGCCGTGATGCATGCGCCTGTGTTTACCTGCAGCGGTACACTCTTTCTGTCCACGGTACCGGGGTACTTTGGAGTGGTTTTCACGATCTGCACAAAGCTGTCTGGTACATCGACCGCCACCTCCCTCCCCAGCAACACAGGCGTCGTGTCAAAACCAGGAGGCAGTTTATAAGAGGCGTAAACTGCTTCTCTGATCAGCACCGAGTCCGTACGCGCTGAATAAGTGACACCTTCCCTGCAGTCTAACAAAGAATCCTCTCCATTAGAGATGAGCAGCTGTATCTTGTGATCGCTCAAATTGTGGGTCATATTTGAAGCTACTGACTCCGATCTCTCGGAGTTCAAGTCGCATTTCGCCGTTTCGGAGGAGCCTTTGCTCTTTTTACTGCCGAAACTGACACCAGATCCGTCTGAGCTTTGTGGTAGCGAAAGGAGTTCCATGGTGCTGTTGTTTTTGAAGCTGCCTGATCCGTCGGAGCTGGGCCCGGATATGTCTATAGTGCTGTGGAGGACGGTGCTCTGTTTGCTTCCGAAAGACGTGCCGGAGCCTCCGGAGGATAAAAGAGGTTCATCGTCCCTGGTACGGAGGCGTACCTGTGGGGGTCGAGGGGGTGGGTAGCGAGGTGGCGTCTTGTTCCTGGCGATGAAGCTGTCCGGGACGTCCACCGGCATCTCTCTGTGGGGTCCTGAAATGAGTAAAGTTTCAATTGTAAATTATATCAACGCCAAGGTCGATAATTATTATTACATTAATATTTTCTTGATTAAGACTTCGGGGTGTTATAAGTGATGATATACGCTCAACTATGTTGTAAATCAAAATACTGGCGTAAAAGACTATACTCGGGATGTTAGGCTTTTGCATCAAAATATTTTCTGTTATCCCGAATGTTCATTATGTCACTTTTCAAACCCAAATCTACTGCTATCAAAAGCTCATTCAACTGATACATCATCACCTAATAGGTATCGGAGGAGCTGTTAGTTGAGAAAGCCATAGGGTATTAAATAAAATTATAAAGCACAACAACACGGTCAGCCATCAAGGTCCACATCTTTTCTATTCCACCTTATAAATTCAATGCAATATAATATTCACAATGACATCATATTTTACATATGCTATCACTTAGTCAAAGTATTGCGGTAGGTCATATTGCATACTAGAGGTCATATTACAGAACAATGGATAAATATTTATAATTATTATGAATAATAACTTCACACAAACAATTCATAATAACTGGTGGAAGTCTTTGGTCGTGGTTAGTCACTATCCTATTAACAAAAACGAGGGGCCAAGTGATCTGATGATGTATAAGGTAAGGTAAGTAGCAGCCCATTTACGTCCCACTGCTAGGCACAGGCCTCCTCACTCGCATGAGAAAGGGTTTTTGGAGCATTGATCCACCAAGCTGCTCCACTGCGGATTGGCAGGCATAGTACACAAGTGAACTCTCTATTCTTTCACTCTCATTGTCCGATGTGAAGGGATCCGACACGACCGACCGCCGAGATCAGGCGCAGAACCGACAGCTTAACGTGCTCTCCGAGGCACTGGGGTGGAACACGACGCCGACTTCCCAACTTCGGGCAGATATTGAGAAAATCTTAATAGAAAACTCAATATTGATTTTTGAATTGGCCCGACCCGGGACTCGAACCCAGGACCTCATGTCTGTAGTCGAACATGCTAACCACTAGACCAATGGTAGGCAGTTATGATGATGTATAGGATCTATTAAAAGCAAAGTATAGTTTATAACCTTAACGAAGTCATGTTATAGTAATTATAGCAACAGTTGTTATTCGTTTACGACAGATGGCATTAGTGTGACGAAGACGAAGTTGTGTTCAAATTCTATGTGATTAATATACACAAGATTCTGCATACTAATTCTAGGTCTGATTTACTATATTTATATTGTTATTTGCAGGGTATGGAGCTGAGAAACAATGGGCAGGCATTGAAGACGGGCTTGCGTGTATGAATTTGATAAATTGGCATAATATCGTGGTCCGGACGACCTTCGCATAACAATGGAACAAAAAACGAGGAAAATTATGTGGCGTACTGTTAATTATATTTTATTTCTTGCTTTTATGAATAATAATTGGTTACCTTCAAAGAAAAAAAAAGAAGAATTCCAATTTGTTTGTTTTAAGTTGATCGTTTTTAAGAACTCGACATCGGCATATTTCAGTTTATTGGTTTTTAATTAATTCGATTTTCTGTTCACTTTTAAGATCCAAAATCTTTACTAAACTTAATATATTCAATATGCCGGAGAATAAGAGAGAACGGAGAAGGCATAAAGCACAGAGGCGTAGGGTTCTCCACCGACATCGTCATTAATGGGATCCATTATTTAATTTCTTATTATGTGGGCGTTCGTGGGTAATGTTGGTGCAATCAAACACTTTGTTAATTAACTCGGATTATAATGTTCAATCACTTAATGTTCCCGATATCAATTTTCACAAACTCATTAGCAATAATAGCTAGGAACGCGACAGTTTCAATAGTCGACCGCCGCTCGAGAACTGCCGAGAGACGGGCCGGACTGCCACTTATTGACTCTGCCCCCATGCCGATACACAGATGGCGCCAGCGTTCCACAGACTATTACACTCGGACCAGCGATCCACAGACTCTTGCACTCCGACATATATATTAAGTTCGTCGTTGAAAAATTCCATATCGACGTTGGCATACCCCAAAAGTGTTTTATATAAACTCGAATATATTCAAGTTTACTCTTATGATCTCGACTTGAGAAAATATGAAATAGTTGTTTCAAGTACATATACTAATTTATTTTAAATTAATTTGAATATATTGAAATGTTTTACGATCTCGACGAAAATTCCATTTTGATTTTTTTATATTAACTTAAACACATTCAAGTTCACTTTTGTGTTCTCGAAATCGGGTAATTCCAAATTGTATTATAGGATTTCTGAAAGTTTTCTGATCCAGTTATCATCTTATGTATACGAAAGCTTGCTGTACGTCCATAAAATACTGACTCTTTTACAAAGAAAATTGAATGTAGCACATGTAACTTAAGAAATAGAAAACAAATTCTCATAAATTCTAGTAGGATTTATAAAATTCACAAGTCATTCCAGGGTACCTGTATACGTTTACTATGATAAACTTACAGAAGAAGTTACGAAACTGTCACTGGGAAATAATCGTTCTATCATCAAAAACTCAAAATATTATTTATTCAAGTGAGCTGAAAAAGCACTTTTGAACCGTCAGTAGTCTGTCCGTTGGTAATAAATCTACCACTGGTTCGGAAAATTGATTCCACTGCGAAGAAACTGGCAAGAAACTCAATGGTTATTCTTTTTAATTTAGTTTTTGTAGGTTATAATGTGTTTAGCTTTCATGTGCAACTGGAATGAAGTTCAAACATCTAGCCTTTTGTAATAGGACATTTTAAACATATTTCTTAAAACTATATGGGGGAATACCCAAAAATCTGAAGAACTATCTAGAGGATAAAAATCTTGGGAGTGAATGAGTTGCTCTAATCGAAATAGGGCACGAAGGAACCCTCGTAACTTGAGATAGTAAGTCGTTCTTTATATCATCATCAGTCGCATATTGAAAAAACTATATTTGACGATTCAAAAGTGCTTTAATGGCCTACTTGAATAAAGAATTTTTCAATTTAAATTTGAGTATATTGTCAATCTTATTTAGTTCTCCGCAATAGACAAAGATGGTAATATTTCGGCAATAGAAAGCCTGTCTAATTGCAGTTATTAATATGAGAACATAACTTTCCAAATGAAGCCAGTTTTCGTGCGTCTCACAGTACGTACAGTTTTCTCTCACATTGGATTCGGTCGCACTCACAACACTGACTATTTTTTCGTAAAACAACTTACTTTCGACTTCAAACTCGCTCGATCATTATTATTTTATTTGTGGATTGCTATGAAATTACTATATTTGTTTATAATTCTTAGGTCTTTGTAATTATATCAGTAAAAGGTTTATATGTGCTACATCCGGTTCAACGCTATTTCAGAAATTCTCTTATTTAATAAACACTTGTTTAGTCGTCGTTTTCACGACGACTGTGATTGGTGGACTTATTACTTTTGAATGGGGCGTTTGGTATAAGAAATATAGCACATGGTAAATATAGCATATGGTAAATGGTGCTTATGAATGGCCAGATGGTGTCTCAAAGGGACTAGACTGGCTTTGCATGGAGGAATGTTGGTGTAAAAGATGTAATGACAAAATTTGAGAAGGGTATGCTTAAATGGTTTTGGCACGTAGAGAGAATGAATGAAAGGAGACAAAAGATTTATGAGTGAAGAAAGAACGAGAAAGTCGGAAGGAAGACCAAGGCGAACGTTTCTGGACCAAATCCAGGACATTTTAAATAAGGGTCAGGTCAAGAGTACTCTAAACCGACGAACTTATATGAAAGGTTTAATGAGAATGGAAGAAGCGAAGGAGATATGCAAGGCTCGTGGCAAATGGAAGGACGTGTTCTCTGCCTACCCCTATGGGAACGACGCGTGATACTATGTACTCGTATGTATGTAACTGTCGCACTATACATGAAAAAAGAAATGTGACTTTATTTTTTCTTGTATATATGTAGTTTATATCATACAAGTATTGTACTGTACACATGAGTGTTTCCGATACTGACTCAGTGTCCGTACGTGCGTGCGGGCGTACGTGCATGCTTGCACGTGTATGTTTGAGTGGGTGTGTTATGTGTGTTCCCGGCCAAATTAAAATGTGTATCAATATAAATATTTCAGAATAGAATCCCTCACCGATGTCGGAGGTAAGCGGGAGCATGGTGAGCATGTCGGGCTCGTCATCCGGCGGCGGGCGCTTCTCCTCCTCCGCGCCCAGCACCACGATGCTGGACCCTGACCGCCTGCGGGGCCTGCAACACATCATTACATTTTTATATAGAATTAATTATGAATCCTCATCCGTCAACCTGATGATAATTGTTGTTACATCCCAAATTGGTACTGGAATGAAAATTCTTTTGCTTGACGGCACCTCTTTGTTAGTAAGGTGGTAACTTAAAATTTTCTAAATTTCATCACTAATCGAATCAAAAACTTAGTACACCCACTATTGTATCAGCGAGACCGATTATTTAAAAAATATATATATATTTATTAGGAACATAATCAACTACGGTTTAAAACATGCGTGGCCATGACAACTGCGTTAGTCAAAGACTGAGTTGCATTTGTTAGGCCTTCCGCTTACAATGATCTAGGCGTTCCGAAAAAAGTAAAAACACTTAAACAACAATTTTCATTAAATTTACAACTATTGTAATCACATGCATGTATACGTGCGTGTGTGTATTTGTGTATGTGTGTGTGGATGCTTGAGTGTGTGTTAGAATTTGATTTGTGTTGTTACATAATATTTATAACTTATTAATAGTTAACAAATTTTCTATATCATTTAGGAAATAGACGTCGAGATAAAGATGTTTTACAATAATAAGACCCACAAACTGAGTCAGACGTTCGTTTGTTTTCAATACGACTTGGATTACAGGGCAATTGTTTGTTTTGACGGAGTACTGTATGAAGAACATATACTTTCCTCACAGTGAGGACATCGCATCGCAAGAGTCTTACCAGCTCCTTCCCATACAGGAATACAATACGTAATTATAGACTGAGCTAATTATATTATAATAGCTAGACAATTTTCATGAGCGAAAGATCAGCTACCTGACGAAGACTTCTAAAAATTAATATGAGTTTCCTGATTCGAGTAACAATCGAATCTATTTGATACCTCCAATTTAAAAAGCAATCTATTTGGAGTCCACGAAATTTTATATGATCAACTCGCTCAATGGGTTTACAATTGCATGAATTTATAGGGTTTTGTTGGCATTCATGGACTTTGAGAAGGAAGAATGACGAGGGCAGTGATGGGCTTCTTATTCCAAACGTGATATACTTTGTTTCAGTTTCAGTTCAGTTTCAGTATTAAGTGTAAGTAAATTACACTTCAACCAACTAACAACAACACTTAACGCATTTTCAGCATTTGTTTTATTTTTTATTTAATGATTTTTATACAATCCAAATAAAACCAATAATCAAACTCGGCAAGAAATATATCTAGACGATATTAAAAAATGATTTAAACCAGAAGTTAAGTGAGTGACTTCACGCTGTACTCTGACAAGAATCCAAAACTTTTTTAAATCACCAGCATAATGCCAACAGTTACATTAAAGTTAAAGCAATTCACTTATTTATCATTTTATCCTTAAAATTATAATATGATATTCAATGGGTTTTCTTTTAATAAAGGTTCTAATATAGTTAATAGAACTTAAAGCTTTCGAGACTAGTGGCCCAAGAATTTCTATAAGAGACCGATAGAGACGTATATAAGACAGAATCGTGGACCATCAGATATCTGTGTAGACCTCTATAACTGGGGCTGGTATTCATCAATAACTCTTTAAGCGACAGTCAAGCACATTGTGTAAAATATTATATACTGTATAATATATTAAACCTCTATGAGTGAGAATAGGCGTCTCTGTACTTTTATAAGGGTTATTAAGGACGAGAGCCAGATAAGATCTCGATAAGGCAGAGTCGTAGACCCTCAGATAACTGTCAGTCTCAGTTAAAGATATCGACAGAGATCTGTAGACGTCTTTAACTGAGACTTGTAATTATCATTACCTCTATAAGCGAAAGTCAAGCATGTTGTGTATATTCTATAATACACACACATTTATTCACTGCATCACTTATTGAACCTCTATAAGAAAGAATGGACACTCTCGAAGCGAGAAAGGTATGGCGATCCCTTGAACAACCTCAATGATGGCAAACCATACTGTGGCAGAATGCCCAGCGTGAGGATGGATGGGAGATGATGAGAGTTGACTTCTCGATGGCTAGCATAGTGTGATGGTCGCCAGCGAAGTAGGTGAAGAACCGTAGCCTCCTTTTGCGAGGCCGTTATGTTGCTAAAGGCTTGTGAAAGGGAGCGGGAGTTGGCACCCGACGTCCCTGCTATCCGTCGCAGAAGGCGCAGCTATGCCCGCTTCCTCCCGCCGCCTGGAACCTCGATCCGGCTAAATCCGGTACAACATATTAGACTACGCAAGCGAACCTCTGGTGTCCCACTTTAGGATAATGAAGGTACGCTGGGTTTTAGTGGGTAGTCCCATATTCCCGACTGTATATATATGTATAACTTACAATTAAGTTTAACCCAAAAGTTGCCTTACAGACATCGCTTTATAAAGCCGCATTTCGTAACAATCATTTTTATCTATCCTTTCTTTTTGTTACATATTACCAGTGTGTACAATAACGTATAGTCTGTCTATCTTTTTTAAATTTAGGCACTTATTATCATCTGTAGTAACGCTGGAGAGTTTGCGTGCGTCGACGCGAGACGTCACGCAGTGTGCACACCGCTTTATGTAACGGCTTATCATTACATAGTTATATTTTTATGTTATCTCAGCGCATCGTGGCTGCACTAATGACGGAAAAGTGGAGTTACTTTCAAGGATTTTTCTTTAAGATATCAATCTAGACGTGAATCTAGTCCACTGTTAATTTACTGTCCTCTAACACCGCGGCATCCATGTCCAACGACAACCCCAACCATAGATGAAACCACCTTTGGTAAGCCGTCAAACTCTTAGTATATTTGTAATTTTAATTGCACGCAGTACAAACGGCGAGCTTAAAGCTTAGCTTTATTTACCAGCCAACCCTCACGGTGTAAGAAGTTGGTAGATGTGGTGAAAAAAGGCTAAAAGAAATTTAAATCCGATAAAATAACATGCAAAATAAAAAGAACAAAGCAAATTAACAAAATTAATGAAATGGTCAGCTGTGATGTACTTATTAAGGAAGTGAAGACCTGTACGATGAGATGTCACCAACAAAATCTCAACAGAACGCAATTCTCTTTGACAATGATAGAGAAATCAAGTTACTTTTAAAGATTATTATGTATCGACGAAACAAATATACCTTTCACCTGATAATAAGCCCAGATATTTGCAGGGCTTTACTGTTACAGTTGCCTTTGTTTATTTGGCTAGACTCAAAAATGATATTTTAAATTCATCTTATATATATGCGAGTATATGTTCTCACACATACGTGCGATAAGAAGTTTCACTTGAAAAATATGCGTTCCGGTACGATGCTGTGTAGAAACAATTAAGATGTAAATTACGTGCTATCATCGACTGCAACATCTCTTCCTATTACGTGGAAATACCAATAAAAAGCTACTCTGTACTCAATAAAACGTCTCCGCAAGCGAAGCCGCAGGCAAAGTGAACATAAAAAACAGACCACACAATTTCACATTAAAGCAAATCCTCTGGTTGTTTATTCAAGCGTTTCGGAAGCACATTATGAAATAAAAGCTGATTATATGGGCTAATCTCTGCACGGTTGCTCTCACAGTCCAGCCAGGACGTGGTGCGAGTATCAGCGGATGTAATTCTGTATTATTTCGTCGATATTTGGACCAAAACTTCCTCAAGTTGAATAAATTAAATAAAAGCGTATTTATATATGAGTACCATAGCCAGGCATAGACAACCTTCTTTATATACGAGACGGTTGTAAGACCACAGACCCACTACGTATATCCACCAATACTATAGGCTATAGATAACCCATTACTCTCGAGATATGCAGGTTTCCTTACGTCAAATAAAAGAACGTTGATGAAATTGAAAGAATAGTCAAATAATTCAACAACTGTAAACTTTTTGTAAGCTGTTTTAGACTTAAATTATCGTGGTTTATTAACATATTGACTATTTGAACGGGCACATACCACGATGGCGTTTTTTTTTAATTTTGCCGATATTTCGACCCAGTTGCATGGATCGTGGTCACGACGTTACTGCTGTGGGCGGTTGTGTCAAGCTGTCAAGGGCAGAATCTGTCTACCCTACGTCTGATTCTTTTATTTTTCACGGCACCCACATCCATTTGTCGGCATACTACACTCACAACGTCACGTTTTAATTTTGAAAAATTGCGTCGTTTGTTCATTTGGCATAGCTTCACCACTGGATTCCACGTATCCGCCAGCTTAAAATCAACATCGCGATAGAAATTAGGATATTTTCAAAATAAAAACGTGACGTTGTGAGTGTAGTATGCCGAAAAATGGACGTGGGTGCCGTGAAAAATAAAAGAATCAGACGTAGGGTAGACAGATTTTGCCCTTGACAGCTTGACACAACCGACCACAGCAGTATCGTCGTGACCACGATCCATGCAACTGGGTCGAAATATCGGCAAAATTAAAAAAACGCCATCGTGGTATGTACCTGTTCAAAGTTTTAAAAAATATTATTTTGTAAGGTCAAATAACGAGCTGATAGCTTATCATAAAACAATCATACAATGAAAGTGCTATATTTAATAGCAAAATACTAAAGAAAAAAGAATATATAGAGTAAATATGGAAATTCTACTTTGCACTAAGTTAAATAATACTGTAATGTTCTTCATAAAGAAGATACCATAGTGGGTTTGTAGAGGGTTTTCAAAGCAAACGCGGAAGATATTATTTACGGGTACATACAACGATTATGTTTTTTTAAATCGTGGTATATACCCGTAAATAATATATTCTTCCAAAAGACATTTTCTTTGATAGATAGCTGATATTATAAGGAGTCACTTAGGCAACTTTTATTGTATAAAAAAAGGCTTTCGGAATTACGCGGGTAACACCGCGAGCTATTAAATAAATAGGACATAAGTTCATGCCTTACACCAACCGCCCAAAGCAATATTCCCAATTTCAGCGGCACACATAAACCCAAATCCTGACTAGTGTAGCCATGCTTCCACAGGTTTTATTACTTTCCCGTGCGATCACAAGTCGTAAAGTAATACTAAAATATATCGTTTGAATTTAATATCCATACTTTTACAATTCGATATAAAACGAAGAGGAAACTATTGCAAATTTTTCATAATTCTTTATGATGGTTTTATAGGAAAGTAAATTACGGTTAAAAGTTAAATGTTGTAATTGATATTTGACATTATTTAATTGTGAAGGTAGGTTAGTAATTATTGTCGGCTTACTAATTATCTTGTTATATTTAGGTTCCAATTCGTGTATTCTTCTTGTAACTTAGGGGTTCCCTATATGATGATGAAGATGTCGGTGAAATAAGGCATTTCTCTCTTTGTATGGAGTAAAACAAGAAGATTGTATTATGTAGACTGTGACCTCGTCAAGCTTTTTAAAAGCCTTCCAGGCGTATTGTATCATAGTTATCAAGAATATAAAAAACACATTATAAGTTTACCCACCTTTGAATTATTTAGTAATTATTATTTGTACTTTTTAAGAACGGATTTTACCACTTCCGATGTATCGAGATATCTGTTATCAAAGCAATTACATGTAATGAAAGAAAGAAAGAATTTTTTTATTTGATCACATACATAGGTACTTATACTATACAATTAACTTATCTATATTTCGTGATCAAACAAGGTCTCCTGTGTCAGCATCATGCTGCAGAGAACTGCGGCGCTGGTTTTCAACGGGAGCCTTAAGCAAGTGATATCACGGCCGTGACTATGATTACCGTGTCAGTGATTATTTTTTGACTATTTTGTAAGGAGTATATTACACACAATAAAATTCATCCATATTCTGGAATGAATTCGCAATGGAACATTATAGTCTAAGTTCCACAAAACTTTCCAATAAGATCGTAGCCATGTACCCGGCAGTGGAACGTTAATAGACTACTACTGACTACAATTTTTTATATACTCTTTATTATATATCATACAAACACTGATAAATGTATAAGAGAGGCACCAGTAATAAAAAACCAAATGCACTTTTACCTTTTCACTTTTTTTAATACTTTCTCAAAATTATAAATAGGATACACAATATACACCAAATCTACTAGTCCCCCTAGTGTCTAACTTGGAGCAATATGTAGCTCAAGAGCTCAGTAGAGTGCCGATGCACAATTGATTCACTTCAGTTGGCAACTAGACTTTATTGTCAAATACACTATATAAAATGTTAAGAACAGCCTCTCAAGGAACCACTACCGCCTCATTAATCCAGTGCTTAGCATATTCGGCTAGACATAAGGTTCTGACTTCGAATCAAATGAGATATTGACATCTATTAAGATTTTCTCATGTTTCCGAAGCTGGGAAGTTGCCTCGGAGAGCACGTTACGCCGTCAGCCCTTCGCATGATCTCTCCACTCGTGCCCAGCCGTGGGGCGCTAATGGGCTGCTACTTACCATACTTCAGTCATTCTTATAAAGAGCCTTTCTCGAAATATGTAACATCCGACCATATACAAATTTAATAATGTTTTAGCACGTTTTGGTAGCAGAGATCCATCAGCTCAATTCCAGACGGGACAAATTTTCTAACGAGTCTGGTAATAGTAGGAGCAAAAACCTTAAGTCAAATTATTTTTGCAGTGAAACTTTTTCGGACGCATGAGGGTAAAATTTTTACGGATGAAACGTCACGAAGACGTGAAGCGTTTTTTATGCTAAATCAGTTGAAGGTTAGGTAGTTTTAACATTTACAAAAAACACCTGCCATTTTTATTGACAACTAGCAGACCCAACAGATTTCGGTCTATCAAAAAGATTTGGAATGTGACAGATTTCAGTTTTACGAATGATTTTCGAAAGAAAATTACTGTGACTGTTCAATTGATTTTGAACTTTGCGCAGCGGTAATAAAGTGAAAATTGACTCTTTGACGTTAGGAACCCACCTACATTGCTTAGACAACAGCGAGTACTTGTAATTTATTGTGAACTTTATTGAATAGCAATAAAGGTCAAATCGCCGGTCAAATAATCGGTCTCGCAGTAAAAACCATCCTTCGACTTCAACGAACATTTAAAAAAAGAATTGTCAAAATTGACCCAGGTTTTGTTGAGTTATGCGCTTACCAAACACATTTTGCGATTCATTTTTATATTATAGATTCGCAAATTGAGATTTCAATAAATGATATGTATTAATTTTCGACACTTAATATTTTAATGACAATTAAAATCATTAAATTCCTAACATATCTTCCTTTTTCCCTTCCTCTAGGTCCCGTAAATCTAAAGTTTGACATTTGGAAGTTTCACTACTGATATGTACTTTGTACGAACGCACTTTGTAATTTTTTAAATCGTATATAGACCGCTGGTAACAAATCTACCACCGGTTCGGAAAATTGATTCCACTGAGAAGAAACTCAGCAGTTACTCTTTTAACACACTTTTTGTAGGTCACAGTGTGTTTATCGTGTATTAAACTTAACTTTAACTCTAAAATATGGCATTGTATACCATTACGGATATATATAATGCGTCGGTATCGTGAGAATTATTGCGTCTTTCAATATTTCTCTTGTAGAAGCACGAGGTCCTAATTTGGTCCATCTTTTTCTCCCACGTTAGACAGCATCATCAAGAGATCACAGTCAATAAAAATGCATTATTGCCGTCAAAAATATTACCCGTTTCGTTATTAAACCCGATTAATTTAACATTCGAGCGAGCGACACAATTTAATGATTCCACCGTAATCGCACTGCGGCCGGTGGTTTATCGAATTTATTGTTTGTTATAACAGTTTATCTGCATGGACGGCTTCATAAAACACCGCGATCACTTGAAACGTAAATCAAATGGTATTTAAAGCTTTCACAGATAAATAAACTTCACACCCGATTTGAACTGAATCTTTAGAAAAACAACTGGTAGACACTTTTGGCGGGCAACCCTCCGTGGGAGCTGCGGGCTGAGGTTCTTGCGGCCGTCTACCGACATAGAGAGGCGGCGAGAGCGCAGAGCCTTTGGACTGATGCCGAAGAGGTTCGGAGGACCAGAACTCTGGCTGACCAGGCCCTGGTCCAAAAATGGAAGGAGAACCTCGGGCCCCCAGTAGCGGGCGTGACCATTGTGGCGGCGATCCGACCTCATCTGGAACAATGGCTTTCCAGAGAGCACGGATCGCTCTCCTATAGATTGGTGCAGGTTCTGACCGGGCATGGATGCTTCGGAAAGTTCCTGCATCGAATTGGCCGGGAGGAGTCACCCGTTTGCCAACAGTGTGGTGCAGCAGTCGACTCAACGCATCACACTGTGGCAGTGTGCAGCCTGTAGATCTCAACGTCACCTCCTGGTGGCGCTGATTAGCGGTGATCTCTCGCTGGGGAGCATTATAGGTGCGATGCTCTCCAATGATAGGATGTGGGCCGGAGTATCTTACTTTTGCGAGACCGTAATCTCGATTAAGGAAGCCCATGAGCGAGAGAGGGAGATGCAGCGGATGCTCACCCCCGATGACTCATCTGAGGTACCAGGGACAAATGCGAAAGTTGAACACCTGGTGCCTCACGGATGAAGAAAGTTCCGCTGAGTTTTAGTGGGTATTGCGAGGTCTCCTCTCTCGCCGAGTCACACACTCCTGACATGTAGGTCGGGGTTCGTGCCTAAATGCATTTCCCAGCAAGAAAAAACAAGGCTGGTTATAGAGCTGGCTGAAATGAGGAAGTACCACGATACATTATATACTAGTGGAAACTAAAACATTTCCTTTCTGCATTACATTGCTCTAGCAACTGAAGCCATACCCCAGGCTTTTGGGAAGAGAAAACGCTGGCAATTTTTTAGCCTTTTAACCAGAAATGCAACGATGTTTCCACTGTTCCGTAAGTATTGTTAGCGATCATTATTATTTTAATCACAACTTCTGTTTAAAGTGATTGGTGGACTTATTCTTTTTATTGGGGGATTTTACAAATGGGGGGTATAAGAAATGTAGCGTAGGGGAATCAAGGTACAGTCTAGTCGTATAAAAATTACCGAGCGACTCTAACAAGTATGTATAAACTAATGTTAACAATATTTTTGCCAGTGGTACTTGTATTCGAACATATGTAGTCATTCTTAAAGTAAAAGAGGTCTAAGCGTGAAGCTTTTAGAGGAAAGGATAACGGCAAGGTGAAAAGCATCACTGTTTCGGAAGTATAATGACATAATCCAACATTATTTAACTTTTTTTAATTACTCCATCCAGAATAGTCAATATTTTACAACCTTTTCATCACTGTATCTAACGGTGATGCAAAGATCGGCAGGACAGTTAAATTTCCACATGTCTGAGTTAGAAATTATCACATAATAACTGCAATCAGTCAAAAAGATATGTTATATCTTTATACAAATATAAAGCCAAAGTATCGCTACGCTATTCAAGACTCAAAAATAGCTAGAAACAATCAGTTAATGGGAAATCCCACAAAATATAAGACCGAGTAGCAATACCCCTCGGTTTCACCCACGTATTTGAAAAGTATTTTACAGGCATTGAAACGTTCTTTAATAAAATATCAATAATATGATAACGATTACTAAGTAGGTAAGGTAAGTAGCACTCCTCTCTTCCGGGCTTCTAGAGCCTGCTCCACTGCGGATTGGCAGGCATAGTACACAAGTGCACTGTCTATTCCTTCACTCTCATAGTCCGATGTGACGGGATAATCCGACACGACCGGAGAGAGATCAGGCGCAGGGCCGACGGCTTAACGTGCTCTCCGAGGCACGGCGGTGGATCACACCGCCAAGTTTTTCCCAACTTCGGGCAAATATTGAGAAAATCTTAATAGAAAACTGAATATCGATTTTTAATTAGCCCGACCCGGGGCTCGAATCCAGGACCTGATGTCTGTAGTCGAACATGCTAACCTCTAGACCAATGAGGCAGTTTATTTTTAGAAAGTTATATAACCCATGTCGTTCAGTGAAAATGCAGCTTACATACAAAAACACAAATGTTTCTTTTATATAATATTAATTTAGATCGACTGTGAATTCGACATACAAGTTCCTTTCGTGTCGTTGACACTTAATAAACGCGTAACGCCGCGGGGATTGAGTTGTTGATAAAAAAAGACTATTTTCTAGTAGAATTTCTTGATAAAGACAGATAAATAACCAAGAATTGTACTATGAACGGTTCCCTTCCCCTAAAGCGGAAGTCGCAACGTAGTGGATGCCAAACAATGGCTACCTGCTCGCATCGAGACAACAGGTAGCTGATGCCTTTGTGTGCGTTTTACCCCTCTTGTAGAGTATTCAAATACAAACAGATGGAACGTCTCTTGATGTTAGATGTCTGACTGAACGATTACGAAACTTACAAGACCGATTAATCAAGAGTTTTGTCCATTCGTCTGTTATCTATACTATAGTTTAATATATACATACATAGCATCACGCCTCATTCCCTTCGTGGTAGGCAGAGACCAAATCCTTCCACTTGCCACGATTCTTGCATATCTTCTTCGTTTCTTTCATTCTCATGAAACCTTACATACGAGTTCGTCGGTTTAGAGTACTCTTGACTCATAAGTCCTTTTTGTCAGTCTCCTTTCACTCATTCTCTCTAAATGCTCAAACCATCTAAGCATACCTTTCTCAATTTTAGTCACTACGTCTTCTTTTATACCACAACATTCTTTTATCACACCATTTCTTACTCTGTCACTCAGTTTCAATCCACTCATACTTCTCAACGCTCTCATCTCTAGGTGCTTCTTCTGCCATACCCACCATCTGGCTATTCATAAAGGTAAAAAAAAGTAAGTAACAGCCCATTAACGTCCCACTGCTGGGCACAGGCCTCCACACTCCGAGGAGCGAGGGTTTTTAGAGCATAGACTCACCACACTGATCCAGTGCGGATTGGCAGGCATAGTGCACAAGTTCACTCTCTATTCCTTCACTCTCGTAGTCCGATGTGACCGGAGAGAGATCAGGCGCAGGACCGACGGCTTAACGTGCTCTCCGAGGCACGGGGGTGGATCGCACCGCCAACTTCCCAACTTCGGGCAAATTTTGAGAAAATCTTAATAGAAAACTCAATATTGATATTTGAATTGGCCCGACCCGGGACTCGAACCCAGAACCTCATGTCTGTAGTCAAACGTGCTAACCACTAGACCAATGAGGCAGTTTGAGGCAATTCATAAAGGTAAAGGTAGTCTTTTGTGACGTGGTTATTTTAAGAGAAGTAGTGCTAAATTATATAAATTCAAATAGTGAAGTAACTATTAGTATAGTTCAAGTTGTGTTTATTTAAATAGTGAAGAAAATAAAAGTCGTTAGTTAATGTGAGTTGGTGTTTTTATAACACACTTTTACAATTCAAACTTGTAAAAAGAGTTTTTTACACAAGCTGTTTTCAATTTTCAAATAATTTTGAGCAACGTGTGAAGAAATTATCTTAAGTGGAATCTAATCCAGGAACTCGTAGCGAGTTAGTTTACCGTTGGTTAAATATCCTCGTCACAGTCTACTTGGTACGGTTACCCAACGGTCAAGGTTGAACCGTCAATTCGTTATTTGTTAAGCACCCAACCCAAACATATACATCTATTAAATTCGTAATCGTGTCTACAAATTTAATTGTTGTATTGATAAATATCTTGTGTGTGACTCACAGACGCAAATCCCATTATATTGATGTGATTTTTTTTGGAGATGATAAAAAGCTTGAAATTATATCACAAGAATCCATGGATGAGTCTGTAGTAGGTTCTTTCAACAACAAGTTACAAGAAGACAAGAAGGAGACACTGGCTTCCCCTCTGATAGTAGAAAGGGTCTTTAGAGCTTAGAATTACCCCCGGGATATTAATATGATTTTTATAATCGGAAAGCACAATGATGGATTGGAAAGAATCAAGATCAAGCAAGTCAGTTAGTTCCATTTTATTAAGATAAATTTAGCAATAGGATTCGAGTCGCTTGTTCATCACAATTTATATTAATTAAATTAAGTTAGTAGCAATGTTGGCTATAAAAATGTTTGCCAACTGAGTTTTCTATGGATTCCTCTCTTAATGCTGGATTATGCTTCCTCTTCTTACGCTTCGATGGCTTGGGCACGTAGAGGGAATGAATGAAAGACTGAGAAAAAGAATTTATGAGTAAAGAGTGAGTAAGGAAGTTAGAAGGGACCAAGGCGAATGTTTCTGGACCAAATCCAGAACATTTTAAATAAGGCCCAGGTCAAGTGTACTCTCAACCGACGAATCTGTATGAAAGGTTTAATGAGAATGGAAGAAGCGAAGGAGATATGCAAGGATCGTGGCAAGTGGAAGGACGTGGACTCTGCCTACCCCGAAGGGAATGAGGCATGATGCTATGTATGTATGTCTTCTCTTAAACAGGACCAGGAGCAAATTCGTATAGACTTTTAAATCGGTTAACATTAAAATATTATCATCAGTCATAAATAATAGAACAACCATTACTTTGACGATATAAAAGCGTGCAATGATTATAGTGATAAAGGACATACGACTGAGTATATAGTGGGTAATTCGCGGAACATCAGTCAGAGACATCTTTTCACTCTGGGAAAGACATTTATACATGTGGACTGTAGGCTCCATTTAGTTAGGTCACACTTCGAAAAGGAAGTCAACCACCGAATCCAACTCGGATGGGCAGCGATCGGAAAACTACCGCACATTTTTTCGTCCACAATTCCTCAGTGCCTGAAGACCAAGGTCTTCGAACAGTTCGTGTTGACAGTGATGACCTACGGTTCTGAGACATGGCTGCTGAAGATGGGACTCGTAACCAGACAGCGTTTCTACGTGATCAAATAAGAAATGAGGAGATCCGTAGGAGAACTAAAGACACCGACATAGCCTACCAAATTGCAAAGCCGAAGTGGCAATGCGCAGGGCATAGTTCGTTGAACCGATGGACGTTGGATCCGAAGCTGCTAGAATGGCGGCCTCGCACTACGGCATACAATCAAATGATACAAGAGGCGCACGATTGGGCCCAGTGGAATATCAATTTGTCTATCAGTGGACGTCCATCGGTTGATACGACCACGATGACTGCTGTAGGCTTCGAAGTGTAGGACTCAACGAGGTTGGAAACAGTAAAATCCGCGATAACCCCAAAGAAATCCCTTTTAGCTTTTATTAGCTCATCCCAGGATTACACGAGTATTTCTCTCTAATCCCACCCCGGCAATGTCTCCTCCGGCTGTGAGAGCATCCGCTGTATACTCCCTCTTTCACTTGTGAGCCTCCTTCAGTGAGATGGTACTAATTCTTAGTTATTATCAAATGGACCTTAATACAAAGTGGTTAGGGATAAAACACAACAGCATGATAAACAGAAAGATGAAACAACGGTGTGGGAATTCTAAACACGGGATGTTATGGACTACACAATGGCCATTGTGATATTCAACAAGTATTTCGGATCACTGTTCACTTGTCTGTCAATTGACTATTTCAAATCGCATCATATCGAATCAGCAATTCATTATTTAAGTAAGCTCCTTCATTACATGTATTCTGATAAATGCTTACATACTTAAGTTGATAAGCATTATTATTTAGAAGATAAAATTTATACTTTACTTACTTATCTTTAAAAGACAGATATTCTAACATACATTATTTTGCTATATCTCTATAGGATTCGTCGTCGTCGTCGCTTCAACCGATGGACGTCCACTGCTGGACATAGGTCTCACGAAATGATGCCCATAAGGCCCGATCTTGTGCCGCCTGGCTCCAGCGGCTACCGGCGACCCTCTTTATATCGTCGGTCCATCTTGTGGGGGGTTTTCCTACACTGCGTCATCCAGTGCGCGGTCGCCATTCCAGCACTTTCCGACCCCAAGGTCCATCGGTTCGTCGGACTATGTGCCCCGCCCTTTGTTTCTTCAGGTTCGCGATTCGTAGGGCTGTCGGTGACTTGGGGTCTGCTACGGATCTCTTCATTTATGATTTGATCGCGTAGAGAAACTCCGAGCATAGCCCTCTCCATCGCACGCTGAGTGACTCTGAGCTTTCGAATAAGGCCCATAGTCAGCGACCACGTTTCCGATCCGTAGGTAAGCACTGGCAACACGCACTGTTCGAAGACTTTAGTCTTCAGGCACTGAGGGATATTGGACGAAAAAGTCTTCCGGAACTTCCCGAACGCTGCCCAACCGAGTTGGATTCGGCGGTTGACCTCTTTCTCGAAATTGGACCTACCTACCTATCTCTATAGGATTAGGACAAGGTTTTTAATAAAAGCTCTAAAGAAGCTTGACTTTTCCGACCCAACAATTAGCGTTATGTTTTAACTAATTCACAGATAACCTGTACAAATTATATATCTAAATCTTCCTCGTGAATCACTCTTTCTATTGGCGATAACCACATGAAAATCCGTTCAGTAGTTTTTGAGTTTATCACGAACAGACAGAGAGGCTAAGTTTTATAATTTGTACGGATTTTAAATACGGTAACGATATCAGAAACTCCTTAGAACGAACTAAAGTTGCCAGCATGCTTTACCATCTTATTCTAAGAATAAAACCCTGCTACGGCGGGCACAGGGGGTAATAACGATTAGGGCTATACGGGGGTACCGTACAGTATCTTGGACGGCAGCCACACTCCTGGCAGGTGATCCCCCATGGGAGCTCAGGGCGGAAGTTCTCACGACTGCTTAAAAGTGCAGAGTAGCCGCGAGAACCAGAGGGGAATTACCAGACGCTGATGAAGTAAGAAGGGTCAGGGTTCTAGCTGATAGAGCTTTGACCCAAAGGTGGCAGGAGGATCTCGGGTCCCCAGCGGCGGGCGTGGCTATAGTAGAGGCGATCCGCCCTCATCTGGATAAGTGGCTGGGCAGAGAGCACGGATCGCTCTCCTACAGGTTGGTACAGGTGCTTACCAGTCATGGTTGCTTCGGTAAATACCTGTATCAAACTGTTGGCTGTGAGCCGTCGGCCAGCTGTTACGAGTGTGGTGCCTCGTTAGATACAGCTTACCACACGGTGGCAGAATGTCCCGCCTGGGGTTCTCAGCGACTCATTTTGACGTCGCTGATCGGCACAAACCTCTCACTGGCTAATATTATAGATGTAATGCTCATCAGTGAGCAGGCCTGGAGAGCGGTTGCCTCCTTTTGCGAGACTGTCATCTCGCTTAAGGAGGCACGACAAAGGGAGAGGGTGAATGCCGCTGAGACACTCCGGCCCAGACGAAGGGGAGTAGGAAACAGGAGGCGGAGGTTCATGCAACTCCTCCCCCTGTAGAATATCTGTGAGCCGAATACAACCTAGGGGTCAGAGAGGAATGCCTCAACGAGCCTCTAGCCCCCCACTCATGGTTAACGACGGTCCCGCTGGGTCTTAGTTCGTATTGCGAGTTCTTCCCCCTCGCCGAGTCCCACACTCCCAACCCTACAGTCGGGGTGCGTAAATGCATATCCCAGCGTCAAAAAAAAATACGAACTTCAAATATAAAATTACAACAATTCCTTCGCTTGTCGATTTGAGAAGAATCCCCAACAGATTCAATAGGAGATTCTTTTGCGTGCTTCCTCCCTCCTCCCTTATCCTTCAAAATAGGATAATCTTAATCACGAGAAGACGACTAACTATATCCGATTCTTTTTGTTAGAACAGCAAAGATAAACAAGCAAAGAAAAAACAGCCTTTGAAAAAGATTAAAAACAGAGTCGGTATAAGAAAAAAAAGCTTTCAGCTAAATCACGGACACTCGGAAGCGGAAATACATTTAAATTTGTTATTGAAGACGATTTACTAAAGATTCATTTATAATGAAGTTTTGTACCTAAATCTTTTGAATGCTAAATTATAGTTTCTGTCCCATAACTTATTTCTAACTTTTGACAAAGTATGACTATAACACTGACGTTATTATAAGTCCAAGAACTGATATATTATGAAGTTATTTGTTACTGAAAAGTATTTTTTTCCAAAGACTACAATTTGAAATTGTTTATAAATTAATCGGAGTCTTTACTAGTTAAACTTTAGATTTATTTTCGTTAACACAAACGTTTAAGTGTTTAATTATATACATAACTAATGCAATTTGTTACATCATTAACGTAAAATGTCCGATATTTAAAAATTCTCTACAGGTATTGATAAATTTTTAGGTTATAGATATATAGATATAGCAGCCCATTAAAGTCCCACAGCTGGGCACAGGCCTCCTCACTCATATGAGAGAGGGTTTCTAGAACCTGCTCAACTGCGGATTGGCAGGCATAGTACACAAGTGCACTCTCTATTCCTTCACTCTCATAGTCCGAGGTGATGGGAATCCGACACGACCGGAGAGAGATCAGGCGCAGAACCGACGGCTTAACGTGCTCTCCGAGGCACGGGGGTGGATCACACCGCCAACTTCCCAACTTCGGGCAAATATTGAGAAAATCTTAATAGAAAACTCAATATTGATTTTTGAATTGGCCCGACCCGGGACTCGAACCCAGGACCTCATGTCTGTAGTCGAACATGCTAACCACTAGACCAATAAGGCAGTTATTTTTAGCTTGATTATTATAAATTGTTAAAAATAGAAACAAAAATTCTAAATGTAACATTTTCTTCTATATAATATTAGTGAAGAGATTTATTTGTAATATTTTATTCTCTTAAAACTTCCCATTACACGAAGATTGAGATTTTTAAATTGGTTATATCTTTTCCAGTTCCTTATAGTCATATCTTTAGTATTTATGTATGAGTATATGTATGTTTATAATATATCTTAAGCCTGTATGTATGTTGACATATTCTTAGCTTTTTCATATCTGTGTACCTACACCACATGTTTTATAAAATTCTTCCACTTTCTGGGGTTCCTGGAAGGGGTCTCTCCAAGGGGATAAGGTATCCTATGTATACTATCTTTAATTTCTTATTAATGTGACTTCACTTTGGTGCATAAATAAATATGCATTAAGTAAACTACTCACGGACCGTCCAAAATAGCCTTGTTTACGGTTTAATAACTAATTAGGTGCGAAAAAAGTTCAAATCAGCTGATAACTAAGGCCAAGGCAAGGTCTATCGCTCGCCTAATGGCGGTCTTGTGCGGAAGTGACGTCACCGAGTCAACCGTCTACATCCGGTAGAACCTGAATTACTCGTCTCTAGAACCTATTTGTTGTAAAGCCATTGTATTTACAGGAAAACCTATTTTTTGTACTCGAATTGTATTTACAAGATGACTCGCGAAACTTCGACTTCACAAAAGAGAGAGAACAAACTTGATTAACATAAAAAAGATTACAGCGATCTAACTTTTATTATAAGTAAAGCCTTCAAAAATGTTAGCTTCATTTATATATAACGTGGAATGACATTGAAAACATTATCTAAAGCAGCACATAGTTAGGGGACCCCTTATCTATAGAAACTGACTCCAAAACGTGCTTAGAGGATGCCTTAACTATAGAAATAACAAACACTTCATGTGTCCGTATTTACTGTCGCTTTTTCGTTTCATTGACTTCCAAATAACAACGAAATGAAGAAGTTTCATTACAAAATAATAATAAACGTTTAAAGAGGAATAATTCCGCCATACGTGATCATTCCGTAATTTTAACGTTTTCCGCAATATTGTTTTGAATGACGTTTTTCTTTATATATAATTAAAATACGTTTTGTACTACCATTTATTATTTACGGTTTTATACAACAAAAAACATACGAAATACTTGATAATAGACTTGATTCACGTATAGAATTTTAATCTTTCTGCGATGGAGATTATCAAGTACCATTTCTATAATATATGGTGCCAACGCTTATGTATGGTAGTGAAAGTTGGGTATGGCAGAAGAATCACAAAAGTAAAATAAATGCGGTAGAGATGAGAGCGTTGAGAAGCATGAGTGGATTAAAACTGAGTGACAGAGTGAGAAATAGTGTGATAAGAGAACGTTGTGGTATAAAAGAAGACGTAGTGACTAAAATTGAGAAAGGTATGCTTAGATGGTTTGGGCATGTAGAGAGAATGAATGAAAGGAGACTGACAAAAAGGATTTATGAGTCAAGAGTGAATGCGAAAGTTGGAAGGGGAAGACCAAGGCGAACGTTCCTGGACCAAATCCAGGACATTTTAAATAAGGGCCAGGTCAAGAGTACTCTAAACCGACGAACTTGTATGAAAGGTTTAATGAGAATGAAAGAAGCGAAGGAGATATGCAAGGATCGTGGCAAGTGGAAGGATGTTGTCTCTGCCTGACCCGAAGGAAATGAGGCGTGATGCTATGTATGTATGTATGTATTTCTATAAAAAAAATAATCTGAATAATTGTCAAAGTTTGACATAAGCTTTCGTTTACAATTTAGCTCGTAGAGATAGTGTTTCTTAAATATTGTCAATCTAAAATATTCTTCATCACACACAAAAAGTTTCACATACATAAGAATAATATTTACTAAGACTATTTACTGACAACTGTTTGACGGCCTCACTGGCGCAGTAGTGCGAGTATTCCCTTTGCTAGCGGAGATCCCGGGTTCGATCCCCGGTAGGACGAGTTTGGGAAATTGTATTTTCTAATTTGTCTGAGTCTGGACTGGTGGGACGCTTCGGCCGTGGCTAGTTACCACCCTACCAGCAAAAACGTACCGCCAAACAAAGATATGTGTGTTGCGGTACAATGCTGTGTAGAAACCGTAAGGGGTATATCGCCTCTTAACAGATCAGCGCGCTTCCATCTTAGATTGTACCATCACTTACCATTAGGTGAGATCACAGTCAAGCGCTAATCTGTCAGCAATAATAAAAAAACGATAATAATTTGACGTGATAACGTCATAAGGAGACTTTGATGAGAAATTATTGATGTATTAAACAATGGACTGAGGCTGATGATGCCTCTCTATCGCTTCTTGTACACTCGGTTCAGGCGTAACGGGACAAAGAGTCATGCTTTGCAATGCAATAAGCTTTCACGTCAATATTGTTTAGATGGTTCAAAATCTTTAACAGACATAAGTACAGGCATTTTTTGTGTGTTATATATGGATAGATAGATATGTCTAGATTACGCTAACCACATGTACACACGTACGGTGGTACGTGATGTAACACATAGGTATTGATACACAAACCGTGAGTCATGTTTCGATAATAGAATTACCTTATAATTGGATTGGCTAATACCTACTCTGGTGAAACCAAACAAATCCACGATTAAAGATAAAATATACTGCTTTATGGTAAGCTTACTAAAATATCATTTGTCTAATCTAAACAGAATGAATTAATATTCCAATGGTGATAATTATGAACGCTTTTACGAAAACAATATTAGACGATTCAAAAGTGATATTAAATTTGAATTTAAAATATATATAAAGGCATGTAGCAGCCTATTATTGTTTAATTCTGGACCCAGGCTTCCTTATTTATATGAGTGAGGGTTTTTAAAGCGTAGTCCCACCACACTGCTTCAATGTCTTAAGCTTTGACATAGGGATGCCGATTCATTCCGAAAAAGATCGATTATTAAATCGATTCTATTCCTAACCTGATATATCGATTTCCAAAAAATCGAAACAGTTCAGAGAATTCGATAATAATAATAATTTTTATTAGCATATCAACATATCCGCTCAGATATATAAAACACGTTTATGATTAAAGAATATCGACATAATACAAAAACGCCATCGTAGTATATACTCGTTAATACAGTATTCAATATATCGTTAAATAAAGGCATACATAAACAAATGAATGATACAGACGCAATATCAATCAAGGAACAAAAGTCAGTCAAACGTAGTTTTAAGTAAAGATTAAACTAAGCACACAGTAATCACGCGAAATTTTGGATAATTAACCCTTTAAACCAATGAAGTTGTAATATGTGTTGGTGCCAACACTTGTTTGGTAGTGACAATTGGGTATGGAAGAAGAAGCGCGACAAAGTAAGAGGTAGTCTGATAAAAGAACATCGTGGAATAAATAAAGATGTAGTGACTAAAGTTGAGAAAGATATGCTTAGATGGTTTGGGCACGTAGAAAGAATGATTGAAAGGAGACTGACACAAAGGATTTATGAGTCAAGAGTGAATGGGAAAGTTGGAACAGGAGGACTGGACCAAATCTAGATCATTTTAAATAGAATTAGTCAAGAATACTCTAAACCGACGAACTCGTGCGAAAGGTTTAATGAGAATGAAAGAAGCGAAGGAGATATGCGAGGTTCGTGGCAAGTGGAAGGACGAGGCCTCTGCCTACCCGAAGGGAATGAGGCGTGATGCTATGTATGTATGTATTTACCAAAAAAAGTAAGAAAATCGAAAATCAATTTCAATTTCAAAGGCGAAGTATCGATTCACTAAATCGATTTAGTAACACATATTGATCAAAACAAAATTTGTTTGGCCTGAAAAATCGATTCTTCGCTTAATGACATTCAGATCGCCATCCCTACTTTGACAGCCTCGCTTTAGTAGTCGGTCCTTGGGTCGATTACTTAAGAAATTGTATTTTCTAATTTGCGTACTTACATATGCGTATAAAAACCATCAAAAAGCAAACACCTCTTATTAGGTAAGAGTGCTTCTATCTTAGACTTAATAATCACATTACAAAAGACAAAGCGACGCTTTTTATTTGCCTACTCACTTTAAAACAAAACTTGACATCAATCTAGCTAACTTATCGAAACGATATCCATTAAAAATAACTGACAAGTTGCAAATGAGTAACTCTTTCCAAAATATCGNAAAATCGATTTTCAAGGTCGAAGTATCGATTCACTAAATCGATTTAGTAAAACATATTGATCAAAACAAAACTTGATTGGCCTGCAAAATCGATTCTTCGCTTAATGACATTCAGATCGCCATCCCTACTTTGACAGTCTCGCTTCAATAGTCGGTCCTTGGGTCGATTACTTAAGAAATTGTATTTTCTAATTTGCGTACTTACATATACGTATAAAAACCATCAAAAAGCAAACACCTCTTATTAGGTAAGAGTGCTTCTATCTTAGACTTAATAATCACATTACAAAAGACAAAGCGACGCTTTTTATTTGCCTACTCACTTTAAAACAAAACTTGACATCAATCTAGCTAACTTATCGAAACGATATCCATTAAAAATAACTGACAAGTTGCAAATGAGTAACTCTTTCCAAAATATCGTACCTAAATATCGTAAGTTAATATAAACGCGTTATACATTTTTTATAACAAACGGATATGTATAGATATTTCGATTGTTTAGTTATAACCTTATTTGCAAGCACAAAAACAAATTAACAATAGAGTAATTAAAATATTACTCAATTCTATTTCCGGTCTCTATCTCTACACATTTAAAATTTATATTTATTCTAATCATTTATGTATCACTTTTGTATATTAATTGATTATTGGATTCGATTGCTGGCATAAAGAATTACTATACGACTAACTGAAGCCTTGAGAAACATTTTAGTGTCATTAGAAAGCTATAATACTGGGAAAAGATTATTTATATAACACCATATAAGAGGTTTGCAAAGGCAAAGCCCTTGATTTAAAAAAAATATACAGACAATAAAAAAGCTCTTTCAAGAAGCCGTACAATAATTTATTAAATGTGTTCAATATTTACGACTCATAATATATTTGCACTATATTAAGTAACCTATCTAAGCCAAGATTGTTCAATAAAGATTTATTTACATACGTAATTACAAATTTAATAGCAATTAAATATTCTCTAATTTAATAAAAAATCAATCGATTCAAAGAAGAAATAACTTAAGAATATAATAACAACAAACCTGTAACAGTAAACGAGGAAACTTCCAAGGACACGCCATATCACAAACACAATGAAACAATCAAGTTTTCTTGTTTCACATGAGTATAAATTATTTATATCAAATATAATAAAACACCTTTGAATTAAACAACAACGTCATTAATCATTTTTAATATTTCTCTCAGAAACCATTAAATTTAACACCTTTAAAAAAATGACGGAAATATAACGAATTAATATAATAATAACACTTATTTATAACCACAGATAATACCTATAAACGTTTATAACACTTCACCATAGACTAATAGTTAAAATATTTTGATAATATTTTAACATAGATTAAACCTAAATCTGAAACATAACTTCCCTATTAAAGATATTCCTATTAAAATAAAAAAAAAGAACGCGGAGCCGTCAATATTATAAATCAAACAATAAAAACAACATTTCACTGATGATCAACTTTATGAGAATATATTTATGCTACGTGTAAAATTAATGGATTTGCCAATAAAATAATAAATAAAGACATACATATATCAAACGAAAACAAAATGTTAGAACCCAAGGCCGTGATAATTTAAATATGACAGCTAATTTTTGATTTTGTTTTTAGTTTTTGATTATAAAAAGAACACTTCACTGAGTCACAATTTTACGTAAAAAAGAATTATAAAATTAATAAAACCAAATAAATCTAGTCTAAAACCTAGACTTTTTCCGTAAATTTAAATATATTTAATCTGTTGAAAGCCCGCGCGAAGTAAACAGTGGGCGTACGTTTTTCGGAATGCAACAGCGCGTCGCTGTGACAGGTATGTTGACTAATTATTGTACGACAGATAACGAAACAGGCCAATGGTCTGCGAGAGTGTTACATTACGTAGGCTCATGTGATTTACCAGATTTTACTCATTTCAACTTAAAATATTACACTCATTTTTATATTGAACTTGATGTAAATGAGGCGTGACTTACCACGAATAATATTTACACTCCGTTAATGTAACTTAATAAATGTATCTATATATAAAATTCCGATTTTCCTTTGAACAACTGGACTTTTTTTTGTCGTTATAGTAAGGAGAAGATTGTTATGAAAGAGATATTCAGGAAAGTAACGTAGAACATGAGAAACTACCATAGTGATTGTACTAATATAACATTAGTGCTTTTGACAAAACAAACTTTTCAATGTCGTCATTGATTGACTTATAATTAGCATTGCACATAAATAACTAATAGTATTATATAACTACATTAATCTATATATATAAAAGAGATATCCAGGTATCTATAACGCGTAGAGACTAGAAATTTGGAAGAAATATTCCTTTTGATAAGTAGAGGTCAGCTAAGAACAGATTTTACGCAATTAATTGAAATTTGGTACAGCGATAATCTAGAACCTGAAAAAGGACTATAAGGTCTTTGCAATAATAATAGCTCATTGAAATATTTATACGTAGATTTTTTATTTGTAAGGCAATTTGCCTAAATTAATGAATATGCTACCTATTTAAACCAATGAGAAAAACATTCAACGTAGACGAAGGTTCAGCTTGTATTATATAAAGGAAACATTTGTGTTTTTGTATGTAAAACACATAAAAACTACTGAACCGATTTCAATTTTTTTTTCACTATTAGAAAGCTGTATTTTCTGTGAGTGACATAGGCTATATTACTTGTTCAAAAATCATACGCATCCCTAAGAAAAATTCGTCGTCGTCGTCGTCGTCGCTTCAACCGATGGACGTCCACTGCTGGACGTAGGTCTCACGTAATGACGTCCACAAGGCCCGATCTTGCGCCGCCTGGCTCCAGCGGCTACCGGCGACCCTCTTTATGTCATCGGTCCACCTTGTGGGGGGTTGTTACTCCAGCACCTTCGGGCCCAAATGTCCATCGGTCCGTCGGATTATGTGCCCCGCCCATTGCCACTTCAGGTTCGCGATTCATAAAACTATGTCGATGACTTAATGAAGAAAAATTAATGTAACCCAAAGTGTAACTCGAAAAAAACAAAATAAAGTTCTACAATATTATAGAATTTATTCATATCTAAAAAAAGTCCGCGATACCATATGTCCAACTACTGCAGTTACGCCACTATAACCGATTTTAAAAGTTAATATAAGTATCTACAATAAACAAACCATATTATTAATACCTCTGTATTAGTCCTATCCTATTAAAGACCGTTTCAATATCTGTAAAATACTTTTTAAATTATTAAATCGGATATTCCATTTAAAAGATATAGCGAATTTAAAAATGTCAATCTGAAAACAAAACTGAGTCCGACAGTAGACTTTCCATGAGATCGGTATTTACGTGGATGAAACCGCGTGACATTGCTAGTATTAAATAAAATAATATCGAAACACATGTCGATAATTAAAGTTCAAGGGCAGTCGCTAAGTGTTTATGACATGTTGCCTATTCCCATGTCGGTTATGTTGTGGCTAGATTAGAATAATAGAATACATACTATGTTTTTGAATAATTATTTTTTTTCATCAATTACACCAATTGGAATTCAACTTTCGTAATTAAGACAAAGTCTGTCGAATCATAAACGTTTAATTTAAAAGGAATCTCCTAAAAACTCATTTAAAGTATATGATGTAAACGATCATAATCATGTGTAGAAGATGAAAATGGTGATGATATATGTTATCTCGATGATTTTTTGTTAATATATAAAAGAGTAATATCCCACTATGTATTATATTATTAAGGGATTAAATACCGTTTGCAATAGAAGCTCGCCGGTGGTTTTATTTTTTTGCGACACTTTAAACAATTATCGTTATATTTTAAGCTATTTTTTTTATTTATTAGGACACCAACAGGTTACAATTATATATTGATATAACAACAAGATCTGAAATACTAGTTAAAATTGTATACCTACTTATAGGTAGTCACAGCATGCTAATTCTTACAGTTAATAATTTGAACAAACTACAAAATCAAAAAAAGGAAAAAAAATACATACTAAAAAGAAACATCGATAAGAAATAAGACAAACTAGCATATAGCTAAATTTATGGTACCAAGTACTGGGCCAAAAGGTATATCCTTAATTATTTTTTTTAAATTTAATAAAGCTGTCACCAAAAATGTCTATATTAATGACTTTATTAATAATAATAATAATAAATTGCTATTTACACAAAACCTAGATAAATTATATATGTCGGAGTGCAATAGTTTGTGGAACGCTGGCGCCATCTGTTTATCGGCGTGGGGCAGAGTCAATAGTGACAACCCGCCGCGCGTCTCTCGGTAGTTCTCGGGTGACGGTCCGCCAGAGCGGTCGACTATTGAACCTGTCGCGTTCCTAGCTATTATTGCTAATGTTTTGGTGTAAATTGTTATCGGGAACATTAAGTGATTGAACATTATAATCCGAGTTAGTTAACAAAGTGTTTAATTGCCCCAACATTACCCACGAACGCCCACAGAATAAGAAATGAAATAATGGATCCAATTAATAACGATGTCGGCGGAGAACCCTGCGCCCCTGTGCTTTATCCTTCTCCGTTCACGGTTATCTCTTATTCTCCGACATATAATTATTCTCGTAGATTAACTGATTTCAAAACAAAAAAGGCACGGTACTTCGTGATTTAACTAGTTTAGTATAAAAGTTTCACTCTACATGGCGGTAATCAAACATACAGTAATTGCATCCTGCACGTTCATTACCACATTTCCACTGGATATATAACCCTCATATATTTGCAATAATATATAGGGTTACTCACGATAATTGACTCTAATTACTTCATTTTTTGTGGTATACCTAGGCTTAGTCATAATATTTGACACAATTGATACATATTTGTCAACTTGCAAGATTACTTACAATATTTCACTTTATCGACTTTATTTATTGTCAACTATATGAAAAGTTAGTAATAATATTTAACACAAGTGGCATATTCTCCTCAATGTCTAAGATTAGTCACAACATTTGACACAAGTGGCATACTCTCCTCAATGTCTAAGATTGGTCACAATATTTGACTCTATTGACGCATATTCTGGTTAATTTGTGAGATAACTTAAAATATTTGAATTTATTTTTGTCGTCAATTCAAAATATTTGACTGAAATTATTTTTTTATTGTGGTCAATATAGGACTAGTCATAATATTTGACTTTAGAGACTTTATTCTTTGTCGTCTATCTAGGATTAGTTACATTATTCGACTCTTGTGACTTTCTGTCGTATAAAATCTATGTAAGAGTACGGTGAGGGACCAAAACTGGGTCAAAACTATAGTATTTAATTTTCCTAATAAACGACAACCCTACTCATACATATTACGCAATAACATTACACACTTTGTCTATGTAAATAAATACGAATGAGAGACAATGCAATACTGTACTTCTGACGTTTTCACAAATAGAAGTTTTTATTTGTTACTGGTTTGCGATTGACTGCAATCTCACCTGATGGGAAGTGATGCTGTTTAGAATGGAAATAAGCTATATAGCAACAATATGTTTCGTGGCAAACCTTTGTCGATAAACTCGTAACTAGCCACTGCCGAAACCACCCAGCAGTCCAGACCCACATTAATGCTCTCCAGTGAAGTTGGGTGGAGGGTGGTTGCCTTCTTTTGCGAGACCGTCATCTCGTTGAAGGAGGCAAATGGCAGGATACGGGAGCAAGAGGCTGGAGCTTTCCCTCGCCGTCGGAGGAGGCTTGGTGGCAGAAGTCGCACTTATGCACTTCATGCCTCACTCTATTGAGTGGCAGATCTTCATAGTCGGTACCATCCGGGTCACTAGAGTGGAATGCAGTTAGGGAACCTCTAGTGATCTCACTCATGGATGGGGAGGGATCCGCTGGGTTTTAGTGGGTATTCTGTTATCAGTGAGTCCCACACTCCCGATGGAATTAAGCTTTCATCGGGGTGCGTAAAGGCATTTCCCAGCGCAAAAAAAAAAGTCCAGACCCACATAAATTACAAAGAAACATTGCTTAAATTGCGCTGGCAGATATCAAACCCATGGGCTCTGATACAAATCATACATTTGCGATTACCTTCCGTTTTACGTGAACTTTAGATATTGAAGTTAAGTAAAGAATATTCTAGAATTGGTTGTTAAGATTTCTTGAATTAATATAAGTGTAAAATCAAAATTCGCGACTAATTTCATATCAGTTGCCTTATATATGTAGGTACCATTATGTTGTTCTTTAAAGATGACAGCATTTCTAGAGGGAGTGAAGGATAAAAGACCGTCCCGTGTGTAATATGTTGCTGTGAACTTGACGTGTTGTGTAAAAGCTTTATATCAATTGTATTCAGGGAGTATAAAGATGTCACTCAGACTCTCGTATTTCTCTCACAATGGCCACCTGATTTCCCACAAGGAATAAAACAACTGCCTCATTGGTCTAGTAGTTAGCACGTTCGACTACAGACATGAGGTCCTGGGTTCGAGTCCCGGGTCGGGCCAATTCAAAAATCAATATTGAGTTTTCTATTAATATTTTCTCAATATTTGCCCGAAGTTGGCAAGTTGGCGGTGTGATCCACCCCCGTGCCTAGGAGAGCACGTTAAACCGTCGGTCCTGCGCCTGATCTCTCTCCGGTCGTGTCGGATTCCCGTCACACCGGACTATGAGAGTGAAGGAATAGAGAGTGCACTTGTGTACTATGCCTGCCAATCCGCAGTGGAGCAGCGTGGTGGGTCTATGCTCTAAAAACACTCTATCCTATGAGTGAGGAGGCCTGTGCCCAGCAGTGGGACGTAAAGGGACTGCTAGTTACATAAAACAATTGATATAGATGCCGCTAAATTATGGGACACTCTGCGAATGGGTTCACCGACACATCCAGTGCATTTACTTAAACGCATCTACAATTAAAACTCTGAACGTAGAGTACAAAATTGCCAATCTGGTATATGCAGATGGAAATGAAAATGGAAAGTGTCAGCCTAGATTTTGGGTTTAAGATAAACCACAACAAAACCAACACGATGACTGACGAGAGAAGCAACAACAACTTACCAAACCTCAGAAAAATAGCACACTAAATTAAACATCTACTGGAGCTCTTATATCAAACCGAGGAGGTTGGATAGAGGCAGTTAAGAGGCGCATGGGTGCCATAACTCAGGAAAATATGGAGGGACAGAAAAGCCACAAAAGCAACAAAGGCTCGTAAAATCGAATGTGTTTGCCATATACCTGAACGATGCTCTGACATGGATTTACCCACTTCGTAGGCGTTTTAGGGATGTGGTATTGGAGGAATATGCTCGGAGTTCCCTGGACCTAGTTCCAATCAAACTATCTACTCAAGTTAGCAGTCGGATCTCAAAATAAATTTTTTTGGGCATGTTAGCGGCGTTGTGATCGGCGTGTGGGTTTTAGCAGTATCTCCCGGTTTCGTTTAATGGGAGAGACCTCTTGCTGTCCAGCATAGGACATGCATTGGTCGCCAGCGAAGCAGGATGGTGGAATGTAGGATCTTTTTGCGAGAATATTGCCTCACTAAAGAAAGCACTCGAGAGGGAACAGAAGATTGCTCGTGACGCCCTTGTTTTCCATCGCAGTAGTTTTGGGCAGTGCTTCACTCCCGGCGTTTCCCGACACTTCCCGTTGTTATAGAATTTTTATCATTGAAAAAAGCCCATGAGATATCAAAATTTTACACTCGCGCACAACGTATTAACTAATTTACCATAAAAACAGTAATCTGTTACGAATGACGTGCGTTTCAATGAAATATTCATGTATATCTTTTTTAATTTCCGTCGTTCACACACCAGTGACCACCGCCCACCGTTCGGACTGACCAAGCACGTCGAACAATTACATAAACAATTTTACAAGCTTATCTCTAGTGTATACCAATTGTATATATATACTTAAATCTCCGGGGTTGAATAACACATTTAAAATGAATTGACAAGTACATACCGCGATGGAAACAATATGTATTTTATCGATATTTCGAACCATTATGGATCTTACGAGATTAAATAATAAATTGACAAACTCTTTACTCAGGGAATGAAGCAATCAATTAGGTCTAACTCAGACCTATTTAGAACCAAGTTTGATTTGGAACTGTTATATCAAATCACTTATAAAAATATGTTACGTAAGCATAAACAATTACGTATAATATTTGAATATGAAAGTTGTCACGTTAATGGCCTCTAACCACGGTTTTACGGCTTCTGTATAACATTAATGCGGGTCAACGGAACCATTTTTTAATTCAAATAGGAGAAATTTATGTAATACTAAACACGTGGCTTCTTAATATGTAAGATATACCTTTTCGAATAACCAGATGGTGTATCAAAGGGCCAGACTGGAAGAAGAAGTAAAACAAATGCGGTAGAGATGAGAGCGTTGAGAAGTATGACTGGATTGAAACTGAGTGACAGAGTAAGAAATGGTGTGATAAGAGAACGTTGTGGTATAAAAGAAGATGTAGTGACTAAAATAAAGAAATGTATGTTTAGATGGTTTGGGCATGTAGAGAGAATGAATGAAAGCAGATTGACAAAAAGACTGGACGAAATGCAGGACATTTTAAGCAAGGGCCAAGTCAAGAGTAATTTAAACCGACGGACTTGCATGAAAGGTTTAATGAGAATGAAAGAAGCGAAGGAGATATGCAAGGATTGTGGCAAGTGGAAGGACGTGGTCTCTGCCTACCCCTATGGGAATAAGGTGTGATGCTATGTATGTATTATATTATTAGCAGATAACATTACATACATATTATCATATTGGCTGCTACTATGATATACTATCATTTGTGTTATTGGTAGCTGGTAACACTCCCGAAGTTTCAAATTTGTACTTGTATGGTTGGTTATATTGATAACTGAACTTATAACGTAATCGGACAAATCGTCAAATATCTGTGTTTTTTCATATTTAATTTAAATAAAAGACAGATGGTAACAATAAAGGAAGACTTACAATTTAAGGTAACGAGGGTTGCTCAAAAATCATATGCATCCCTAAGAAAAATTCGTCGTCGTCGTCGCTTCAACCGATGGACGTCCACTGCTGGACATAGGTCTCAGGTAATGACGTCCACAAGACCCGATCTTGCGCCGCCTGGCTCCAGCGGCTACCGGCGACCCTCTTTATGTCGTCGGTCCACCTTGTGGGGTGTCTCCCTACACTGCGCCGTCCGGTGCGGGGTCGCCACTCCAGCTCCTTCGGCCCCCAACATCCATCGGTCCTTCGGACTATGTGCCCCGCCCATTGCCACTTCAGGTTCGCGATTCGCAGAACTATGTCGGTGACTTTGGTTCTACTACGGGTCTCTTCATGTCTGATTCGATCACGTAGAGAAACTCCGAGCATAGCCCTCTCCATCGCTCACTGAGTGACTCTGAGCTTCCGCATGACGCCCATAGTCAGCGACCACGTCTCATAACCGTAGGTCATCACTGGCAACACGCACTGTTCCAAGACTTTGGTTTTCAGACACTGAGGGTTATCGGACGAAAATATGTGGCGTAGCTTCGTTGGATTCGGCGGTTGACCTCCTTCTCGAAATTGGACCTACCTAGCTGGACTATATGTCCCAGGTATGTGTACTCGTCGACAATTTCGAGAGCTGAGTTCTCAACGATGACTGGGTGAGGCGGTACATGGATATTAGACATAATTTTCGTCTTATCCATGTTCATTTTCAGCCCCACCTGTTGAGAAACTCTGCTGAGGTAATTTGCTTTGCTTTTGCCCCAGCAAATTACAATATATATTTAAAATTTATTCTATATACATATAGAGCAATTCATCACTCCCACACTTTTATGTCTTCTAAATATTCCTTTAAATTATAGAATGATTTCTCCATTAGCTTTCTTTTAATGAAAGATTTAAATTTACTCAGAGACATCTTTGTAACTTCTTCTGGGAGCTTGTTTTAGGAACGTATACAGTTACCTTTGAATGACAATGAGGTCTGTGTCAATGGCAAGCTTTCTGCGGGGTCTGTGACAAAAATGGTAGTCCCACAGGGTTCCATACTAGGACCATTTCTGTTCCTCATTAATATNATATTAGACATAATTTTCGTCTTATCCATGTTCATTTTCAGGCCCACCTGTTGAGAAACTCTGCTGAGGTAATTTGCTTTGCTTTTGCCTCAGCAAATTACAATATATATTTAAAATTTATTCTATATCCATATACATATAGAGCAATTCATTCACTCCCATACTTTTATGTCTTCTAAATATTCCTTTAAATTATAGAATGATTTCTCCATTAGCTTTCTTTTAATGAAAGATTTAAATTTACTCAGAGACATCTTTGTAACCTCTTCTGGGTGCTTGTTATAGCAACGTATACAGTTACCTCTGAATGACTTGTCAATGTTATGTAGTCTACTAGAATTTACAGCATTTAGATATCAAGTTTATGTTAATTTATATACTACTAACATCTACATAGGTGTAAGCACTAACAACTGGACTTTGATGACTTTAATTTATATTCTTGTGTAGTATACCATAACAGAATTAACTGAATCGTCAATTTTCCAGTAAATTACATAGCGATAAGTTAATTTGTTAGGCAGTTAACATCTATTTTACGTCACTTACAGTATCGTATCGCAGTCTGTTTGCTTGGCGACACATCTCCCACCAGTCTAGACTGAGACAAATTAAAAAATGCAAATTCCTCAGATTGCCCAGGCAGGAGTAGCACTCGCACTAGCTCAAAATAACGAACCTGAACAAGCCTTTATAATTTCATAATAACGAGCAAACTCCAGCAATCAAAGCTCTAAGCCATCCAATTAAATGCGATGTTGCCGGAATTTTAAACATTGGCCACACACGAAATCCCCACAGAGAGCTGAATAAGTGGAAAGTTAATCTTTCCCAATTAACAGAAGCCATTTACCTGTTTATTTTGTTATTACTAAAATGGTGTTAAACGCAAATATAAATAGGTTCACAAACGACAAGGCACCTATTAAACACACAATAATATTATTTTTATTCTCAAACTCATACGCCAGCAAATAAAGACACACGTACACACAGCACATACTCATGTGAGGGCGCACTGTGTGTGCAGCAGCACACAGTCACTCACACGCAAAATAGACCTTTTATTGTAAAATTAGACAGATTACAGAAATCTATGTACTTAATCTAATTGGTAATTGTTTTTCAACTAATTAGTATCAATTTATTTTAAACTAGCGATGCCCCTTGGTTTCACCCGCGTAAATATCACGTGGCAGTGGAAAGTCCACTAAATCGTAGATTTTCGGTTATTAGATACACAGTTACACTCATAATCTAATCAATATACAGATTTTACTTTACAACGAATATATAACTAATTATTAAACTTGCAAGATCATTTACGTAGAATGTCCGACATTAGCAAATTTAAAAATGCTCTACATATCGGTATCCTTGGCATATGAGCTAACTCACCAGTCGCAGGCCCAGTTGTAAGGGTCGCTGCATTTTGATTAGTAGTCTTTAATAATATCATTTAATAGGATAACGATTAATACGCCTCGAAAGAGGCGGCCCAACACGTCCTTGATGACCCAGACGACCAGATTACTATTGATAACGCTCACTTTCAAACATACACAAGCATGAGAAGCACAGGGAGAACGCTGTGAACGCTCCTTTACTTCGGCACAGGAGGTTGGGAGGTAGGAGGCGTCGATTTGCGCTTCTTCTTAAGGAATCTTCCGGAGTGTCAGGGTAGGTAGTTGCGTCTACCGATCCTCTGGTGCTCCAGTAAAGGATGCGGAGGGCATCGCTGGGTTTTAGTGGGTATTCTGGTTTACCAGCGAGTCCCATACTGCCGATAACATTTTACTCTGATCGGCGTGCATAAAGGCGTTTCCCAGCGTAAAAAAAAGGACGAGGTCCCGACAATCTGACGCAGCCCGACCGCGCCCCCCGGTCGTCAAGCACTGTCAGTTTACTGCTTTTCAGCAGGAGCAAACGTTGCTCATTGGTCTAGTGGTTAGCATGTTCGGTTAGGTCCGGAGTTCGAGTCCCGGGTCGGGCCAATCCAAAAATGGATATCGAGTTTTCCCGAAGTTAGGAAGTTGGCTGTGTGATCCACCCCCGTGCCCCGGAGAGCACGTTAAGCCGTTGGTCCTGCGCCTTATCTCTTTCCGGTCGTGTCGGATTCCCGTCACATCGGACTATGAGAGTGAAGGAATAAAGAGTTCACTTGTGTACTATGCCTGCCAATCCGCAGTGGAGCAGCCTGGTGAGTGTATGCTCTAAAAACCCTCGCTCCTCGAAGTGAGGAGGCCTGTGTCCAGCAGTGGGACGTTAAAGGGCTGCTACTTACTTTAAACGTTGCTCTAAGCCTAGGTCTGAGACTCACGGGAGGCGCCCTTAGAGCAACAGTTCCCCCACGACGCAGTACGACCTTTTACGGGCCCACCCTCGGCGGAGCTTCTGCGCTCGCCATCCCTTTTGGTTACGCTGTTAAAGCCAGTAGGGCTAACAGCAACTACACCCTTCAAAAAAAGGGTTCTGTACGCATTCTTAGTGACGGCGTCGGGACACAGACCTTTGTCTTTGTGATAACCAGTACTACTATAATAAATTCACAACACTTCTGCCCTCGTAATATAACATCGTATTCTAAAAAAAATAATTATATTCGTTCTAATATCTCACTTGAATTCATTAATTAACATAGTCCTACTCTTATAATCTACGATTGCTTCTGAGTCCGCCTGTGATAACCTGTTATAGAAAAAAGAGTAAAAAAAGCAAGATACAAGATCCTTTATCACATTTATGTTATTTTTTTATTAGATACGAGATATTGAACGTTTTTATGGCGTCATTGAATAGCAATGGGTCTCGGTTCGGTTAAAATCACAATGGCACATCGTCGGTTATTGGCACACCCAGGCAGGGCGTGTCGCGTGGGAAGCCTGCATAATAAGCCTGTCTGTACATTCCCTACGATATTATAATATAATATAATTATAATTAAGACGATCGTTACTGTCAAAGAGAAAACTTTATCGAAATAGAAATTCTCAATGCAGCCTCACTATAAGTATTTTTATTACATCACCCTGTTCAATGAAAGCTAAGAAGTGTTTGTAACGTCGGGGTATCATGCTTTTACAGCAAAAAATAAAATAAAACTAACAATTTTAATATTAGAAAGAAAAACAAACTTGTAATGCTATATTTTAGATTGAAGAAGCTTCAGAAATCATTTGTCGTGTTGAGCATACGCATTTTTAATAAGATACGCAGTTTTAGATTTGTCTCCACATAATGTTAAATACATTTTACTAAACTAATATGATATTGTAATGAGTTTGTTGTGGGCTCTTCTCGGATCAGGGCGCGAAGGAACCCTCGTAACTTTAGATTTTAAGTCGTTCTGGAGTATCGTCAAAAAATATTTGACGATTCAAAAGTGCTGTAATATGCCTACTTGAATAAAGATATTTTAATTTGATTTGATTTGATTTTACAAAAGGCATATTTTTATGTTGAAGATTATTTGAGCGATAGAAATGTTTGGACTTGATTCCAGCGAAATATTACACATTGTACATACAGAACTAAATCTAAAAGAGTAACTGTTGAGTTTCTTGCCGGTTTCTCCTCTTTTTTTTCCGCTGAGAAATGCATTTACGCACCCCTGCCACGAGTGTGGGACTCGCCGGCACGGCCAGAATACCCACTAAAACCCAGCGACACTCTCCTCACCCTGAATTGGGGGTCTCCCTTGCGCATTCATCCTGACACTCCCGGATGAAACCGGCTGAGGATGTTCAAGGAGGAGACAAGAGACTCCTCCTGCTGCCCGAGCATCTGCTGCAGCTTCCGTATTCGCTCCATTGCCTCCTTCAAAGAAATGAAAGCTTCGCGCCGGTTTCTTCTCTGTGAAATCAACTTTCCAAAACAGTGGTTGATTTGTTACCAAATGACAGACTACTGACGATTCAAAAGTGCTTTTTGAGCCTTGAATAAAGAATATTTTGATTTTGATATTTGATTTTATCTTAAATAAAAATCAGTGCTTTATTATCTTACAAAAACCAATGAATTCCATGTGTACTTAAATAGTATATTTATAATACAATTTATCATCACATCGAATGTTCGATAACAATGTAAATTATTAAGTTATATATTAAATCAATAGCTCACATTTAACTACGTAACTAAGCAACGAGTTGTTTACTCATTTATTTATGACTTTCAAACACAAACTATATTACAGCCGAAGCAGAAGAATTAACTGAATAAAGTTACAAATTTCCAAATATTTTGAAGCATATGCACTAAATTACACATTTATTTACTCAGAAAGCAATGTGGCACTTTCGTCACTCAAAATATCGCCGAAAGTATGAACTTTCGATACAGGTATGGTGGAAAATTGATTTAGCATAAAAAGACGGAGAATTGTAATATAAGATGAATTTAAAATACAATAGAACACACACACAAACCTATTTGATGATACTTCTTTAGACGCATGAGGGTAAAAGGTTTACGATTGATTAACGTCACGAAGAAACGCAGCGTTTGTTATACTAATTCGTTTGAAGGTTAACTAGTTTTAATATTTCCAAAGAACACGTGGCATTTTAATTTACAATTCGTATTTGTATTAATATTTTAATGACAATTAAACCCCTAACACATCTTCCTCTTTCCCTCCCTCTAAGTCTTAATATAAACGAGGCTTAAAACTTAGTTTGACAAAGAAGTTTCACTTCTGACATGTGTACTTTGTAAACACGCACTGTTTTCTACAAAAAACCTAAATTCCTTGTTACCAACGACAGACATTTTTCTAAATGATTAATAGGACGCCGTTGGTGTAAAATTGGAGATAGAAATTGGGAGCGTGCTTAAAATCCAAAGGTTAACCTAAAAGAATGAATTTCTAGGCCTTCAAATTAAAGCTGTCACGCAGCCTGCTTGATAAATGGCCATCATTCAAAAAGGAAAGACAATTTCCTCCTGCCAGCAGCGCCTGCCGAAAGTAATTCTGTTAAAAGATGGCTATAAAACCGTAATCCGTTTTCCCATGACTAGAATTACTAACAAAAACTGACTTTGTACAATTCATTTCAATGTTTTCACGTACGCCTTGTTAAAACGCTACAAAATTGGAAAGAGAGGATACAGCTGATATCGTTCATCTCCGCGATGTCAAGGTCATTGGAGCTGAATGCAAAAGTGACCATTTGGTGGTATCACTTAAACCTAGTGTGTTGTCACATGCTTGGCAATGAGGTAGGATGGAACGCAGTTGCCTCGTTTTGCGAGGCTGTCATTTCGTTGATGGATGCAATGGAGACAGAAAGTTAAAGTGCAGCAGATGCCCCTTCGAAAGAGAAGGTCGTTTGGTGGGAGGCGCCTTTTTGAAAGCCTCTAGCCTCCTTCTTAAACCACTCTTTGCCGGTTGCATCCGGAAGTGTTAAAGCGAATGTGTAAGGGAGCCTCTGAAAACTCCAATTCAGGTTGATGAGGGTGTCGCTGGGTTTTAGTGGGTATTCTGGCTAAGCGAGCGAGGCCTACACTCCTTGTCCGGAAAAAAAACGTCATGGGTTTAGTTTTCTGTTAAGGTTTTCTCAATATTTGCTCCTGATCTCTTTCCATGAGTGTCGGAATGTCGTCACACCCCACTATGAGAGTGAAGGAATAGGGATTGGACTTGTATACTATGCCTGTCAACCATATACTCTAAAAACCTTCTCTCATATGAGTGAGAAGGCATTTAATGGGCTGCTACTTTAAGCGCAATCTTATGAGGATATTCTGGTTTTTACAAAGTCCCAACAGGGAGTATGTCTTCCATTAGGGCAAGAAAAACATCTAAACATGACACTGTCTCTAACTCCTTTTTAGTTAATATAAGTTTACTAAAAAGAAACCAGGGTGGTTTAAACTACACGATGGAAAATAAAACGTTACTATTGAAAACTGTTTTGTTTGATGATGGCGTTTTTGAATTTTTCTCGATATTTCGACCCAGCTGCATGAACCGTGGTTACGACCTAACTGACCAATTCATAAACCCGTTAAAGTCGTTGTCAATCTGTCAATAAACTACGAAAATTTAAAATTGAAACAATTAAAACGTAACTCTCTATCGCCACTAACTTATGTTCGCAACGCCTGACCACAGTAACGATCTCGGCACGTAACCAGCTCGTTCCCCAATTCAAGCGTAGTTAAAGAAGTTTTACTTCAACAAGATTGCAACAAACATGAGGGTAAACGGCAGGCATTCACAATATTTAGTAAAGCATGTAGAAAACGAAAGGCATGCAGCGGCCGGAGTGGTTAAAATTCCATATGAGCGCATTTTGAAACAATGGCCGCCTCTTGTGTAACCCAAACGTAGAAAGTACACGAATTAATTCCGGCCGACTCTTTCCCCGCACGAGACAAACCTGATACTTTCTTCGCGATATCAACACATAGAAAAGCGGATACGTCGTCACTCGATAGATATGCGACGTGTTTGTTTGTCTGTCGTAAGAATGTCTGAGCTTCTGGCTATAGAAATGTTTTGTAAGCATAAACATTGAAACTTCCGACTTATTATGATCGTCTCGTAACGTTGTGGTATAAAAGAAGATGTAGGGACTAAAATTGAGAAAGACATGCTTAGATGGTTTGGGCACGTGGAGAGAATGAATGTAAGAAGACTGACAAAAAGGATTTATAAGTCCAGAGTGAATGGTAAAGTTGAAAGGGGAAGACCAAGGCAAACGTTCGAGGATCAAAGGTTTAATGAGAATGAAAGAAGCGAAGGAGATATGCAAGGATCGTGGTAATTGGTAGGACGTGATCTCTACCTACCCTGAAGGGAATGAGGCTTGATGATATGTATGATCGTCTATTACAGAGGGCAGGGATCTAGAAAACAGGAATAATCCCAGCATAAATTGTTTTGTTACATCTCTAAGAGTTTAGGCATCGTTCTCCATAACCTTCCTTAATCTGTAGATGTAAACCATCTGCCAGGGAAAGTCCCGTCAAAATTATACCAGTATTTTTAGAGATTAGCCGGTTAATAATAAAGGCTACTTTCATACAGGAAGTTTGATACGTATAAGTTACATCAGATTGGACTACAGTCAAGCGTGATCATTTTTCGCTAGTGTAGCAATATAATACAGTTAGGACAGTGACCTATACGATATTCCCACCTTGAGAAAATCAGATGCTTCTACTAACCGTGAACACAAAGCTCGCATAACTCCAAGACAATTACAACGTCTCTCAACAATAAGTACTTTACAGCCAGAGGTCGCAGGTTCAATTCCTGACAAACCATATTTAGGAATTATTGTGAACTTTCTCGAAGAATTGACTAAATAAAGTGATTGCTGATTTCTTCTTACGCCAACGCCACGAAGCTAGCGCACGGAACAGAAAAAATGCGACTGACAAACGTTTGTATTGTAACAAGTAGGCGCGTTGGAGACGTGTCACTATTATTCCATACACTATTAATCTTTGCAATCAGTACTGTCTTTGCCTATTTAGAGAATAGTTAATCCTTTTTTTTACATTTATATAAAGCAAATCAACACATTTATATATACAACTCTTACATAAATTTTCTATTACTCAAAAGTCGTGAACGAATATATTCAGGGCAGTCTACTGGAAAGTGTATGAAACGTTTCAATCTTGACCCACGTAACTTTATCTGCGTTCAATTCAATGATCCATCATTAATCCATTTGCCTTTTTAACTCTCTCTACCAGCAAAGGCTTACCGCCAAGCAAAAAAGAAACCTGCTGTGTAGAAACCACTTATGGGTACCATCAGATGAGATTCCAGTAAGGCGTTGCACCTGTCAGCAATAAGAAAACCCTATCAGCAAGGTGTGCCAAGCAAAAAAAACTGCATTCCAGTACCATGTTGTGAAGAAACCTAAAGTAAATTATCCTTAACCATGTTAGTGCGATTATATCTTAGACTGTAACATCACTTATGACTCTGATAACCTGGAAAACCCTCCTGGAGTGCTCCAGGTATCTACAAGGATTTAAAATGGGGGCGTTATTATACTTCTGCACTTTGAAAACGCTGTTTAAATAATTCTTCATGGATTTTCAATTTACGACCACAAGCAGCTTACGGTAATATTTTATCGCAGTGCAGTGGTTTCATATATTATTCATTTAATCCGATTAAAATTTATTCGGAGCTTATAGCGTTTATACCTTACTACACGTATTGAGTAGATTTATATGTAACGATCTCGTAATAGACAAAAATGTGTATACTTGCTAAAAGAGTAGCGCGTTCGAGTCCTCGGCAGACTCTCCTAAAGAGGACTTGTATCTTTTATATACTCGTATATAAAATTCTCGTGATCGTTACGTAATGCGGTACGGCGCCAGCCTGCCTTCTCTTTCTCTCACGCGGTAGGCAAGCCCCTTCTCTCTCTCTAACTCTGCGCTAACAGCGCTAGCCGTCTTACAGACTGACAACTATTATCAATAGTTATGTTATCAAGTAAGTCACATAAATATCCGTGTGTACTTTAGATTTCAGGTTTACGGGGTTTAATTTTTTTTATTTGGTTCGATATACGGGTGAAATCTGTTAAAGTGTTTTTAAATTCCATTGGACTTGTAATAGATTTCACCTTCTAGAAACGAAGACGGCTTGCTCAAACTACAAGGAATGTTAAAAAATGCTAATAAAATGTAAACTATATAAAAATAACTAAAGTTTAAAAAAAAACCCGAAAAAATGACACAATCGTTTCGAAATTTGTTTAACAAAGAACTTATCCTATTAATGGCACTATGTTTAACCAAAATCGTGCGACAAAATGGCAGAAGCGACTCTCTGAGCGAGGCATAGTAAAAATTATGCGTTTTAAAATGTCAAAAGAATCTATAAGGCCGTTGATAATTTTATAAAACAGAACCATATCCAGCAATTCTGCTTCCTAAAGACAAGGTTAAAAAATTCTAGACGTGAGTTATGAATCGTTAAAATACACTTATTAGCATCTTGATGGGTCTATGCGTTAAAAGCCCTCTCTCCTACGAGTGAGGAAGCTTGTGCCCAGCAGTAGGACGTTAATGGGTTGCTACTTATGTATCTTTAGCGTAACAGGTGAAAAACGCAATGAAAAAATGTACTTGTATCATTGAACACGTGAAGGGAGTGAAATATCTTTGGCTTATATCGTACTAAATTCATTTAATTTCATATTTAAGTGTAATTTCTTCTAAGTGTGACTGAGTGTGGTAAACTTCTAACAAGCTCATTCAAACTGACACATACGTTCAGTTAATTCGGAATTTTTTTCCGAATTAACGTGACATACAAAGTTTGACTTCAAAAAATGCCTTTAAAAACTCTCCAAACTATTTTCATAAATGATTTATTCAAGTAGGCTTTTGCAGCACTTTTATACAACCATTAAATACAATTTAGATTGAAATTGTTTAACTTGAGAAAATATTAGGATGTTACTAAAATTTTATGATAATACAAGGTAAGATTAATTATTAATAAAATCTTTTATTGATTAAGATTTATGCCTGTCATTGTTAATGATATGTATCTACTGCACACTTAACATTGGATAGAGAGAGAAATAAAGAAGCGTCTGTTCGAAGTACGGCTAGCGCTGTTAGCTCTAGGTTAGAGCGAGAGAGGAGGAGTATGCCTACCGCGTGAGAGAAAGGGATGTCAGACAGACTGGTGGTAACGCGGTATGCATTCACATGAGTTATCACTTCAAAAATATATTTATAATACTATATTTATTGTAAGAGATATACAGATTAATGTATTTATTTTTTATTTTTTTATTTATTATNGTCATGATCAACATGAGCTGTCTTCATTACATTTTAATCAGTCATTCATCTTGCTATGCAACTCATAATATTCTGGTTCCGCATACATTCTTTTAATAGAGGTTTTAACGTATAGACTTCTATTGAAAAGGTGCGTCCATCAGTGAGCCTTGTACATCAAATTGTTATCAAAATATTCGCGAATGTTGGCCAACATGAAGTCTTGACATCGATAGTTTTTGTAAATATTCTATTGTATTGTCTGTCCGTGGTTTCAAAACACTAAACTTATCGGACAGTTTGGTTTTCAACACAGCGTCGTTGAATATTTCACAATCAATTTAATGAGAAAATAAAACATTAACAAATCCATTATTAGTGAGCATCTACAGCACAAAGGAAATATTTTCGTATATCATATCAATCATGTGCATAAACCCGAGATCTGAGTGATGGTTTATGGCTTATAGATTCCGATCCCGTGGGAATATTGGTAATTCCATTCTTAGTGACCGTCTACATTGTTAAATGATCATGATATGTTAAATTTCAAGACGATAAGGCAAATATTTGTGAAGATTGTATAATAAACTAGTGAATGATTGTTTAGATTACCAATTGGTTTAAAATTTGGGATAGGGACTCTTTTTGCGATGTAAACACTCACAAAGGAGGGGAAGCAATGAAAAAAGATACCTGACTGCTTTTGTAATGGGTACTTTTTAAAACAGGATGCAAAGGAAACCTCGTGACGATATATTTGAAGTCGTTCTTGACATCACTACCAGTCTTAACACATGGAGAAATGAATGATTTGTCATTATACTTGATTAATGGACTTTTATTGATCAACTGGTATCTGAAGTGGACTCAGACGCAGTCAGGGACAAAAGCTATATGTAAAGGCCTTGCTCCCTCCATTTGACACCACGTCTTACGTTACGCGACACGATGCGTTTCAACCTGCGATATTCCTTACAACCGCTTTGGGGAAATCAGACTGTGACTTTTGACACGCGTGACGAGTAACCTGAGAGATATTATAAGCCTCGAGGTTATTATAACAAGGAGAACCGTTATGTTAAAGGAATCCATACATAAACTATAACCACGATAGCGGTTATAGTTTATGTATTGATTTAATTCAACTGTATTTTTTCCTACGTTGTCATGATACTTTGTCATTATACCGGATATATCAAGTGCAAAGTCTGTGACATAAATAAACTAGTTCTCAGTTGATGGGGGCTTTCTTTACCATTTCTTTTATATTATTTAACTATTTATACACACATTTATTGTTTAACAAGTTGCTTTATTATATAAAATTAAAATAACTATGAAACGATCACGAAAAACTGCCCAATAGCGACATTTTGAAGAGGTGGCAAATAGATAACGTGGAGAGAGCTCAGGTTAAGACGTGTTACAAATTATATAATAGAATAAAATGTAATAATTGTAATTTGTGAAGTAAAAGTGTAATAACTGTTAAACATTTAATTGGAGTTTGATTGCTGTGGCTGTCCTACATTATACAGATGTCATCAGGTATCTATTGACTCATCACGATATCTCTGGAACCAAATGGCGTAGGGACTTCAAATTTGGTAGGATTATTTCTTTTGACGAGTAGAAGTCAGCTAAGAACCGATTTTACGGAATTCCACCTGCAAGGGAGGTTGTGGGGCGTTAACCATAAATCTGGTACAGTAATAATCTAGAGCCTGAAAAGGACTATAAGCTCTTTGCAGTTCTACACAGCAAATGACTCATTAAAGTATTTACACGTATGTTTATTTGTAAAACAATTTGCCTAAATTAATGAAAATACTACCCATTCAAACCAATGAGAAAAACATTCAATGCAGACGAAGTAGAGCGTCCAGCTTGTACATAATAAAACAGGTAAGTGAAGCTAATAAAAGCTCGTTAAAAACGATATATTTTTATCCATAAAACGTTTAGCAGATGAATTACCAATTGCATTAAAAAAAACACAAATTAAATCTACATTTTTACGTTACCTGATCAAGTGGTACCTTAAGTTCCTTGTGACTAATTCCTCCACTATTTGAAAGCATCAAGCGACCGATAAGGGCTTTGTTTACCATATTATCGTGCGAGGCATAATCTTGTCCAGGAATGTTATGGCGTCTACAGACGAAGCGAGTGTAAAGTTACAAGCTTTAAAGCTCATATTTCAAATTACGAGAAAGACTTTGGCATAGGAGTTAGCATTCCTTTAGCGTTATATTATTTGAGATTGTCAATTGACTATTGCGGAAGTATCAGTGTTGCTATGATTAAATTGTCAATTGAGTATTATGGAAGTATCTCTGTAATGTTATTATTAAGATAGTGTATTGACTTATTCTAAATTATTGCACCAATTGATGTGAACCCTAGGCTTCTTCTTGAATGTGGGCAATTGGAAAGTGAGTCGTTAACAAATACTGGAAGAAAAGTATGCGTTGCATTATAATAAATTCGCTGTCTAAAATGGCGCTGTTGCTGGGTTAGACTATAAATTATTAGGTGGTAACACTGATAGCTCAAAAACATTGCGAACTGTTATCCTATACAAGTTAACTTTAACGAGCAGAACAATCTTGTGAACAGTCTGTTTGTTGCCGTACGGTGCTGATGTTTTAAGAGAAATAGTGCTAAATTGTATCAATTTAAAAAGATTAGAGGTTAAAAGTTGTTACTCAATGTGAGGTGTTTTTATAATGGTGAAAATTACATAAACGTTAAAAACGTTTGATTTTGACTACATGAGCAGATGAAGATTCAATCTCACCTATGTCATCATATTTTTCATTAAATTACTCATTAACTGACAGACTGATGACGATAAAAAGAAACTTTAATAGGTTTGTTCCCAAGTAATTTACCTTAAAAAGGTTAAGAAAACGTTTAAATATTTTGAGCAATAAAAACATTAAATAACATTAAATCAAATAAATATATCATTTATTCAAATCGCTGATATAAATGGCAACCTGTCCGTTGGGAACGGATCTACCCAAGTTACAGAGTTTATTCTGCAAACAAGGAATTAGCAGGAAACTCTGTAGTTAAGCTTTTTTATGTGCAACAGAAATCATTTCCAAATATTTTCGTCTTAAAATGCGTGTTCGAATTATATTATTATCTGAGATTGTCAATTAACTGTCAATTTAAAAGTCGCTCGTCGCTTCAACCGATGGACGTCCACTGCTGGACATAGGTCTCACGTAATGATGTCCACAAGGCCCGATCTTGCGCCACCTTGTTCCAGCGGCAACCGACGACCCTCTTTATGTCATGAGTTCACCTTGTGGGAGTCGCTACTCCAGCACCTTCGGGCCTAAATGTCCATCGGTCCGTTGGACTATGTGCCCCGCCCATTGCCACTTCAGGTTCGCGATTCGTAGAGCTATATCAGTGACTTTGGTTCTACGGATCTCCTCACTTCTGATTTGATCATGTAGAGAAACTCCGAGCCCTCTCCAGTACACGTTGAGCGACTCTGTACTCGTAGGTCATCCCTGGCAACACGCACTGTTCGAAGAGCTTTGTCTTCAAGCAATGAGGAGTATCGGACGAAAATATCTGGCGTAGTTTCCCGAACGCTGCCCAACCGAGTTGGATTCGGCGTTTGAACTCCTTCTCGAAATTGGACCTTCCTACCTGGACTATATGCCCCAGGCATGTATATTCGTCTACAGTTTCAAGTGCTGAGTTCTCAACGATGACTGGGTGGAGCGGAACATGGATATTGGCCATAAAAAGTATTCGTGTTGTATATTAGCGATAGTGTAGCTTATTTTGAATGGTTACATCAAATCACACTAGTTTTCTCGTTGCATTTGGGTAATTGGAAAATTATTCCTTAACGAATATTGGAAGAAAATAATGCTCCTGGAAACGGTTCGTTATTTTATTTGACCATCCCGTCATGCGTGTGCTTAATCCGGAAAATGATTCCTGACTCTTTTTATCCAAAATTAGGGCGTTGCAAGTTTGTTTTTATCTAGTAGAACGTGTCGTCTGGTGAGACCATAAAACGTTATTAACTTTCAGGCATATTTATGTTATAACTTGTCCCATATTAAATCCCCTTAGCTTCGTTACACGGGATTACCTAAAGTTTTGAGTTATTGCCATATTTAGGTGGACACAACCTCCCAGGCGCAAAGTTACTCAATTTTCTTATTAGAGAAGTCGCTGGTTTGATAATATAGCTAGCTGTTCTAGGTCCCATTCTAATCTATAGCAAAAGTAGTAGTAGTAACATCAATTTTACAATATTTACGATTCGTGGCCGGTGAAATTTGTAACAGTATTTTCTAATTTGTCTGGATCTGGACTCGTAGGAGGCTTCGGCCGTGGCTAATTACTAACCTGACCAACAAAAAATTTGTGATGGTGGGTAAAATATAAGATGTAACACTAAGTTAGCTGGATTCTATTTTAAATTGTATCACTTACCATCAGATGAGATCATGAAGCGCTAACCTGTCAGAAAAAAAGATAAATGACCAATTAAGGGTTAGAGCGCCGTTATAGTAGACTGTGTTACAACTTACCATCAGGTAAGCGCAAACTTATCAGATATAAAACATATATATGTCGGAGTGCAACAGTCTGTGGATCGCTGGTGCGTGTGTAATAGTCTGTGGAACGCTGGCGCCATCTTTGTATCGGCGTAGGGGCAGAGTCAATAAGTGGCAGTCCGGCGCGTCTCTCGGCAGTTCTCGAGTGGCGGTCGGCCGGAGTGGTCGACTATTGAAACTGTCGCGTTCCTAGCTATTATTGTTAATGAGTTTGTGTAAATTGATATCGGGAACATTAAGTGATTGAACATTATAATCCGAGTTAGTTAACAAAGTGTTTAATTGCACCAACACTACCCACGAACGCCCACAGAATAAGAAATGAAATAATGGATCCAATTAATAACGCTGTCGGCGGAGAACCCTACGCCCCTGTGCTTTATCCCTCTCCGTTCACGGTTATCTTCTATTCTCCGACATATAATTATTCTCGTAGATTATTTAGTATTTCAAAACAAAAAAGGCACGGGACTTCGTGATCTATATTTTATGACGTGATGAAAAATACAATATAGGTTTCCTTCGTGGCGACGCATGCCGTGGCGACGATACGTCGGTCTCAGGCTTCGTTATACCCGTAGATGTTTCACATCAAAAGTTGATCAGTGTTTTGTCGGGCGTTACGTCATCGTCAAAACCAGTCTACCTGCCTTTTTTTCGGGAATCTCCATCGATTACTGAGGAATGCGTAGGTTTTGCCCTTTTTAAGTTTCCCGAGGCTTTTGTGGGGATTTATTTAATAGTTTCCAGGTAGCGTTTTGCGATGCCATTGTTATTTCGTTCGCTATTGAATATCCGGTTTTAACGTGTTTCAGATTATCTTTATTGGCTAACTGTTTATATGAGTCAGGGTTACTGTTTACAATTGCTTTAGTTAAATACTCAACGGCTCTTTAAACCGGAGCGTTTAACTTATCTATATCGCCCTATCTATTAACCTAAGTTATTAAAACATGATTCTTAAAAAAAACACCTAACTCTGTCCTACAAAATTATGATTTATACACAACTTTTATTATTAAGCGTTAAACCAAAGTTGAATAATTGGCTAATAAATAACACTTATTACTTATTATAAAAGAAAAACCAATAAATAATTTCTATGGGCAGACGCAGTTCTTAAATAAACTTTTAGCATATTGTGACGTTTTATCCTAAACTGTAATATTCTGAGACGTGGTCGCTGACTGTGGGCCTCATGCGGAAGCTCAGAGTCACTCAGCGTACGTGGAGAGGGCTATGCTCGGAGTTTTTCTACGTAATCAAATCAGAATTGAGGATATCCGTAGAACCAAAGTCACCGATATAGCTCTACGAATCGCGAACCTGAAGTGGCAATGGGCGGGGCACATAATCCGACGGACCGATGGACATTTGGGCCCGAAGGTGCTGGAGTAGCGACCCCCCACAAGGTGGACCGATGACATAAAGAGGGTCGCCGCTGACCCCTGGAGCCAAGCGGCGCAAGATCGGGTCTTGTGGACGTCGTTACGTGAGACCTTTGTCCAACAGTGGACGTCCATCGGTTGAAGCGATGACGACGATATAAATGTAAATATCTGCCATGCAAATGACCAAGGGCGGAATAACTTATTAAAAAATGGTCGGTTTCATATTTATAATGCTATTTCACGCCATTATGTGGTAGGTTGTGTTTTGAACACTCGATCTTGAAATAAAATATATTTCATTTGAAAAAAAAAGACACATAGATAATAATAAAAAGAATAAGAATATCGAAAGTTAATAATATAATACACGAAATTAATAATATGTAATAAAAATTCACAACTGATTTTATTGTGTGTGTGTGTGTGTGAATGAAGTTGACCTGAGATGAGATAATCTATCTCTTACGGTTTTTTCACAGCTTAGTACTAACAATTTTGTCGGTACGTCTTTGCTGGTAGAGTGGTCAGTAGCCACGGCCGAAGCCTCCCATCCAAACAGAATTTCCTATCTGCCGTAAATTGAATCTAGAGCCTCTGCTAGCGAAGCGAGACTGCCTAATTTCTAGGTAACTTTCATTATCATCATAAATATAGTTTTGATTTATATTATTGAGCTTGCCCTATTTTATTAACCTTTCCTATAATCTTAATAGAACTCCAAACTCGATAAAATCTTGTGTTCTCTTCCCTTTAAGCACCAGAATCTCCATTGCTCGAAATTTACAGTTTGTTCGCATTAAAAATGCAATGAATCATAACTCTAGAGTTATGATTCATTGCATTGAAGTTGGCTAAGGGGCAGGGCTAGCCCTGCCCCTTAGCCAACTTCAACTGGTCACTGTGAACTTGTCTTTCTATTTTGACAATATTTGATTGGTTAGGGGCGAAGTTAGAATGATGGCTCACTGTATTCTTAACGCGAACAAACTGTAAACGCTCTTTATGACGAAATAATCAGCAAATCTCTATAAGCAAATTCAATACTTATTTTTCATCATACCTGTACGAATGTCGAAGCATACAAGCTATTGATTCAATATCTAATTCCATTTCATAATATATTAAACCTTATTTACGTTTTTATCAAACTTTCGATCCCGGTCTGATGAGAAATTGTGTAAGCTCCACAGGACGAAAGTATGGCATTGCTACCCGCGTTTTTATCATCGTCGTCGTCGTCGTCGTCGCTTCANTATATCGAAAACTCTGTAACTTACATACATCTTAAAGGGAGCTTCAAAGCTAATATTCATATAAGTGTCGTAAAATGGAGACATTTAATCAAGAGTTTCTTTACATATTTTAAGTGAAAGCCACAAATCTTGGCCAAAGTACACGAATCAAGTATCAACTTAAAAGCCTCTTGAAACACGTGTCAGGAGTATTGGATAATAACGAACAAACAGTAAAAAAAGGTCTCAGGCAGAGTTTCAAAAGTTGAGGTTGTGAAGCAGAAACCTTAGTTACATTGACATCTTTAATTTGTACCATTGAAATAAAGTAAAAACTTAATACACATGAAAAAAGACTTGAAAACACGATAAATACCAAAACGATAATTTTTAACTTGGTTGAGAAATGGTAAAGTGGCAACTCGCCTCCCACCATTCCAGACGCAAACAAATTAGAAAATATAATTTCGTAGATTTGCTCTACCGCGAATCGAATCCGAAACCTCTGCTTGCAACGCTACCTGTAAATCGGTCCGGTGACTCTATTAACAACAAGGTAATAAGTAAACCGTTGACAATAATTATGAAACTACCTTCACAAATATACAATGTTAAATGTACTTAGAACAAAAAATTATTTAAGGTTCCTTTTTGTAATACAAATTATGCTTAAAGCTCATTTATTTTAACTTTTTATGAAATTTTTATATGATGGAAGGTTTTTAGTCAAAAGAAATATTAATTAAGTAAAAGAAACTTTAATGACGTATGTCTTGTTTATATTTATACAAATGTAAAACTTTGTAATTTCCGTAACATTTTCCAGGAAAAGGAAAGATTTTTTAGGAATTTAATTGTCATTAAAATTTTAAAAATGTTGAAAATTAAAGCAAATAATTTACTGAAATTTCAAATGACGAATAGTAAATAAAAATGTCACATGTTATTTGTTAATATTAAAACTAACCTTCGAACGAATTAACATAAAAAACGCTGCACATCTACGTGACGCTATCCGTGAAAACCCTCATGCGCCTAAAGATGTTTCACTTCAATAAATACACAGATCCGATAATGTACTTAGACAACTTCTTAATCGTCAGCTCATTTTACAGTACAATTTGGTCGCGTTAAGAATGCATCGAGTCATCACTTTAACTCCGCCCCCTGACCAATCAAAACTTCAACTGGTCACTGTGACTAGGTTCGAAGCTAGAATGATGGCTCACTGTATTCTTAACGCGAACAAACTGTAAACCATCTTTAAGACGAAATAATTAATAAATCCCTATAAGCAAATTCAGTACTTATTTTTCATCGTACCTTTATCGAAATTCGTAATTTCGGGATTATTTTGGGGACGAAAGTGCCTCATTACTTCCCGCTTAAATAAATGAGTAAATTATAAATCGGATAACTAACTCATTAAACGTAGGTTGTACAACATATTTGTATTCTTTACAAAAATTACTATACAATTGTCTACAATACATATATTTATATGACTTTACATGACAATCAAGTTGACGAGACAAGTTGTTATTCAAATGGACATGTTTCGAGATGAATATATTGACTGTTGTTGATTATTAGACGAAAGGTAGTAGAGGAAAATTTCCATTATTTCGAGCTATTGCGGTGTCACCAGCGCAGTTCCCAATCCCGTTGGAATATGGGAAAATCTGTTCTGTAGATGTGTATGTATTTGAAGTGTAAACGGCTCGATCTACTTTGATGAACTAGTTTTCTGTAATCAGCTGGATTTCCCCAAATTTTCACGGGATCTCAAACTACGACAGTGCTGCATGAAATAATTAACATATACTTGTCGGAGTGCAAAAGTGACCTTCCGGCGCGTCTCTCGGCAGTTCTCGAGTGGCGGTCGGCCGGAATGGTCGACTATTGAAACTGTCGCGTTCCTAGCTATTATTGTTAATGAGTTTGTGTAAATTGATATCGGAAACATTAAGTAATTAAACATTATAATCTGAGTTAATTAGTAAAGTGTTTGATTGCACCAACATTACCCACGAACGCCCACAGTATGAAACTTATGGATGCCACTAATGACTATGTCGGCGGATAACCTTACGCCCCTATGCATATGGTCCTCCTTCTTTCTTATTCGTCGACATACTTATATTATGTATCAATATGTAACATTTATGTTTACTTTTGTAATAAGACCCCCTTTGCTTGATGCAGTTTCTTAACTATTTACTTAAGTTAGTATTTTTCTAACTAAAAATCATGTGTTGCTTTCACTTACAGCATATCATAGATTTTATTTCAATATAAAATATTTTGATTCTTTTTAAACTGTAAGTTCGTTAAATGTGAGTTCTAGAAATAAAGTAAGACGTATATTTTTGTATAACCTCGTATATATCTACACTAATATTATTAAAGAGGAAAGATTTGTATTTTTGTATGTAACGAATAAACTCAAAATGTACTGGACCGATTTCAATACTTCTTTTTTCGTTAGAATGCCACATTATCACTGAGTAACATAGGCTATATTTAGTACTAAATTACTATAGAAATCTTTAGAAATTCCTATTAAAACCAACCGAAGGTGTCAAAAAATTGGCCATAAAATGTTTTTCATCGCATACGCTGTGAAGAGTATTAATGATAGAACAAAAAAATGTTTGACAATATTATAGAATACGAGTATATCAAAATCTACAAAAAACTTCGCGAGACCATATGTCTAACTATTGTAGTTACGTCACTATAACTACTTTTTGACATTTCACAAATCGATAGAAATGCCGATCAAACACAGACCGTGTTATCCATACCATTTATTTAAATTTACATCCAAATAAATAATTTAATATTCAAGACTGCCTCAATATCTGATGATTACTTTTTGAATTATTGAAATCGGATATTCCATTCAAAAGATATCATGAAATTAAAATAAAAATACATGCCGGCGGCGGCCGTCACGCAGCGCATCGAGTAACCAACTCGACGACAGAGGGGCAGTGCGGGCGAAGGGGGTGCACCATTATGAACTAGGATATTGTTTTTAAACACATTTTAATGCTTCACTTGAAAAGTTCTTTTCAGAGCTACTTAGTTTTAGCATTAGGAATCACACTTTTTAATAATATTTATCAATTCATGGTCGTTTTAATTATCATGCTTAAAACTTAAATATCTGTACCTATTTATGTCTACCCGTGCGAAGCCGGAACGGGCCGCTAGTAAAATATATTTTATGTTGTAAAAATAAAACGTGAGTTTTAACGGTTTTTTTCTTCACAAACATCTAAATTTTTTTTTAATTATAAATCCATCATCATAGTTATAGTATAAGCTTTGGATTACACTTCTGAAGTTTTTATAGTCTCAGGGTATAGTACTATAGTATAGATAATACCATATATCGAGTGAATTCTTATTAGATTGATTTTCATCCAACCTAAAGATATTATTTTATAAAAATCGTGCACAAAAACCTAACAGTGATCTCATGCTGTTTCATTAACCAACATTCAATGACTTCGTAACATTTAAACTAGTCATAACAAAAACGCTAATACCTCGCAAAGAAACTTCTAATTGACTTCAGCCAGCGAAACATCATTTCGACTCGAACAAATTGCTTGTCTACTATAAAAACAATCTTCTTGGAAAACATCTTTACAAAATTTCATTGTAATGATATTTTCGATACATACGTCTCTTATATGCCTGTCTATCTAAACTAATGTTATAAAGAGTAAACATACGTATTTTGTATGTTTATAACGCTTTCATCCAAAAACTACTGGACCGAGTTCAATATTCTTTTAACCATTACAAAGCTGCATATTCATTAAGCGACATAGAATAGACTTTCTTTAAAAAAAAAATAGGAATCCAAAAGAAAAATGCATTAATGTAACCCAAGGTGCGAAAAAATTGGTCACATAAAATCTGTCATCGCGTGCGCTGCGGAAACTATTGAAGATAGAACAAAAGAATGTTCTACAATATTCTAGAACGTATTAATATCTACAAAAAAGTCTACATTACCATATGTCCAACTACTTTTTTTTAAATTTCAAAAGACAATAAAAGTGCCAACATGAATCACACCACACTATTCACACTTCCGTATTAATCCTTATCCTATTAAATGATGCGTTTGAATACCTGTTAAATACTTTTTAAATGATTAAAATCGGACATTCAAAAGATATAAAGAAAAGAAAATTGTAGCGTAAAACGTATTCGTGTCCCTTAAATAATTTATAACTCGAGCATGACCTGTACGAAGCTGGACCGATTTTAACGGACACCGATTTGTTGGAATATTCTCCAGCCTGAATAGCAGAATAACTAATAAAATATCGGAGACTTAAAATGTAAACAATCTGAAAATGGTATTGAAATACGAAATCAATACTCAAATATAACAAACAAGCCAAACCCGCGACTTTGGAATGGGTAGGTTTGAATGGGTTGCATTCTCATTAATTTAGGCAAATTGCTTTGCAAATAAAAACATACGTATAAAAACGTCATTGAGTTATTTGCTGTGTATTACTGCAAAGAGTTTATAGTCCTTTTCCAGGCTCTAGATTATCGCTGTATCAATCAATTTCGTAAAATCCTTTCTTAGCTGACCTCTACTCGGCAAAAGGAATGTTCCTACCAAACCTCAAGTCCCTACGCCTTATAGTTAGAAATATGGTGATAAGTAAATTGATACCTGGATATCTCTTTTAAATATATAGATGAATCAACTCGGTCACCCCGGTCTGCTTTGTCGTTGTAGCGCTGGTTGTTTCCCGAGACACGATGTCATTAACGACATCATCAGAAGGATCCTTATCACCCTTAACGTGCTGGTTACTCTCGAAAAAGGAAAGGTCGTTGGTGTGGGATGCTACATGTGTTGATACGCTCGCACCATCTCACATTGACGCTAACTCGAAAGAGGCGCAAATATGAGATCCTTACCTCAGAATACATATTTGTTCCTTTCGGCGTGGAGACATTGGGACCGTGGGGTCCTGAGGCTAAGTATTGCAGTCCAAAGAGGTAACGCTGCCAGCCTTATGGGCACCCACCCATTTGCCTCTGATGGCGCGTTTTAATGACTTTTATTTCTGTTAATGTTAAGTTTATACAATAAAGCTAAAAAAAAGACAACCTGTCAAATTGATTAGTTTGCAACACTCCAGAAAATTCGGTGCGAATACATATTCCTCCTTTAACGTAGGCATTTACTAAAACAGGTTTCTCTCTATTTCCACCAAATCTTTGGTCTTTAATTTGTGAATTTTCAAAAAATTCCCTTATGTCTGCTATGTATTATTTTAGTTATAAGAATACCATTTCTCTTTTAAGTTAAAAGCCATTCGAACCCCATTTATATTTATCCATATTCAAATTATTCACATAAAATGTATACATTTAATTTTGTGTAGATATGCAAATATTCTAGTCTAAATATTACACAGATAAAACAAAATTTCCAAAATGAATCATCTTTAAAAGACGTCATTTTATACAAAGTAAATAAAATCAATTTGGACCATTTAGGAATTGTTATTTGAATAACCCAATGAAAACCCTTTCATCTATGAGATAGGTGGTCTGTGCCCAGCAGTGGATCGTTAGTAGGCTGCCACTTATCTTACCAATACATTTTTAAATCAAGCTTTCTATACAGATAGCAAATATAGACAATAAATACGAAGTGAAACTCTCTTTCTACCTTCACTATCCTATATCTCTAAGTCCTTCAGCAGCTTACTCCCTAAATCCAGTGGGCATAATTAAGTTGATTACTTCAATAACATATTAAACCACTAAAAACTAAAAATACTGCCGCATAATCTTATCCAATCCAATTATTCGACTTCCAATAACTTTACAGATTTAGTGAACGTTTATTTATAAGTGCGTTACAATGAGAAATATATAATTTCCGAAACGTTTACTGAATCGAGATTCTATAATCCGACAGAGCACGAATATTAAAGATATCGCGGGAAACGGGTACGGCTCTAGAATACAGAACACTCCAGCACACCCATTGTCTTACAAGTGCAGATCATGAGCGATCAACGATAATGGAAAATATGTCCTATCTCGTGGCAATAAATCACGTTTTTACTCAACGCTTTTATGAGTTACATCATTCATTCAACAAAGCGTGCGATGAGCAGGGCTGCCAGCTGGCGATCTCAACACCAAGTGTATGCTTTGATGAATCCACTTTGTGTAACGTGTGATGATTAGAGGAATTAACTGATGTCAAGATAAATAGAGCAATTCAACAACTACCGATGTACTATTTTTACAGTAATGTAACAAACAGCAAACGATTATAATTTTAATCTTCTTTAAATTTGCAGAGTGGTATTGCTAATGATTTACCAATTAAGAAGGGGAACCAATATAGACCAAGCATATGATTCCGCAATTTCCGGGTTATTTACGTATATACATAGCATCACGCCTCACTCCCTTTGAGGTATGCAGAGACCACGTCCTTCCGCTTGCCACGATCCTTGCATATCTCCTTCGCTTCTTTCATTCTCATTAAACCTTTCATACAAGTTCGTCGGTTTAGATTCTCTTGACCTGGCCCTTATTTCAAATGTCCAGGATTTGATCCAGGAATGTTCGCCTTGGTCTTTCCCTTCCAACTTTCCCAGTCACTCTTGACTCATAAATCCTTTTTGTCAGTCTCCTTTTATTCATTCTCTCCACGTGCCCTAACTATCTAAGAATTACCTTTCTCAATTTTTATCACTACATCTTCTATTATACCACAATTTTATTTCATTTATCATAATTTTCTTGCCCTTATCCCACTAGGTGGGGTCGGCATAGCATGTTTCCTTTCGCCACTTAACTCTATCCGCTGTCATTTCTACATTCACACCCCTTACACACATATCCTTTTTCACACAATTCATCCACACTTTTTTTGGTCGCCCTCTCCCGGCCCTGCCGCCTACCATCATATTTAGGACCCTCTTGCATACATGGCTATCCTCCCTTCTCATTACATGTCCATACCAGGCTAGCCTTCCACTCGTTACTGTTCTTTCATTTATATATACATTAATATGGGGTAATGATGTAAAGATTCAGATTGTTCTTGTCTCGGTATCGTAGTCATCATGAAGCCAAGATCTAGAAAGACATAAATCATCTATCTATAGTATTTGGCATCTGTGAGAGTGGGTAAACTGCAAGATGACATATTCAAGTACATTTTCGATTTTTTAACATTCAGCTATCAGCGAATAGTTTCATGTATGTAAAAGATCGTTGCATAATTTCTAATAATTGCCCTGTGATGGACTATATTACGGAGAAGAGGTGTTTGACAGAAATAAAATAACGGGTATGAATAATATAACTGTGGTGTAGATAATATGTGCCTTGTGTTTTATCTACAATTATTAAATCGATGAGGTAACAAAGATGTCTCTTTGTAAATTTAAATCATTTATTATAAGGAAAGCTAACTGAGATATCATTCTGTAATTTGAAGAAATACTTAGAAGACAAATAGTGTGCGGTGAATTGAATTGCTCTATGTATATCTTGATATAGAATAAATTAAAAATATATATTGGAATAATAATGACAAAAACACGTAAACCAATCATTCATTTAAGTAATATTTGAATAAAACGATATCTGACGATTCAAAAGTGCTGTAATAGGCCTATTTGAATAAAGATATTTTGAGCTTTCTTATATAACTTTCATTTAATAATACGAAAGTAAAACATATCAACTGGCAACCCTGCCGCCGCTGCTTCTCAAAGTAGTACCCATTCGGCCGGGAGACAATGTCAGTTATGATACAAACTCCTTTTGTTAGAATTTGTTATGGATGCCTTGAAGTCGGGGATGTTTATACACCGGAAATTATTGATTATACTTGCACGTCTACGTGGATTATTCACAACAACAACGACATATTTTGATTTACTGATAACGTAACCAAGTGAAACTACGACATTACGAAAACATCGTCGCTTCAACCAATGGACATCAGCTGCTGGACATAGGTCTCACGTAATTATGTGCACAAGGCCCGATCTTGCGCCGCCTGTCTCCAGCGGCTACCGGCGACCCTCTTTATGTCGTCGGTCCACCTTGTGCCAATCCAGCACCTTCGTCCCCCAACGTCCATCGGACTATGTACCACGCCCATTGCCACTTCAGATTCGCGATTCGTAGGACTATATCAATAACTCTGGTTCTACTACGGATCTCTTCATTTCTGATTCGATCACGTAGAGAAACTCCGAGCATATCCCTCTCCATCGCACGCTGAGTGACTCTGAGCTACCGCATGAGGCCCATAGTCAGCGACCACGTCTCAGAACCGTATGTCATCACTGGCAACACACACTGTTCGAAGACTTTGGTCTTCAGGCACTAAGGGATATCTGGCGTAGCTTCCCGAACGCAGCCCAACTGAATTGGATTCGGCGGTTGACCTCCTTCTCGAAATTGGACCTACATAGCTGGACTATGTGTACTCGTTGACGATTTCTACGAAAACATAGTTACAGGAAATTTCAGATAATAGTCAAAGAACAGCAGCTTGAAGAACGTTGTGGTATAAAAGAAGATGTAGTGACTAAAATTGAGAAAGGTATGCTGAGATGGTTTGGGCATGTAGAGAGAATGAATGAAAGGAGACTGACAAAAAGGATTTATGAGTCAAGAGTGAATGGGAAAGGTGGAAGGAAGACCAAGGCGAACGTTCCTGGACCTGGAGATGTGCAAGGATCGTGGCAAGTGATAGGACGTGGTCTCTACCTACCCCGAAAGGAATGAGGCGTGATGTATGTATGTACTATGTATGTATGTACAAGCAGCTTTAGAAGACTGTCTTATTGCAAGGGATCTTCTAACCGATAATCTGTGGTTGTATGACAACAACAAGAAGAGTACATAAGATAACTACATACCATACGAAAACTATGATTATAAATATTAATACAAACCATACACGATAGGCAAATTTATATAAAAAAAAACTAATACAACAAAAACGACAAGTGCCACGACAACAAGTAAAACTGACATATTCCTATAAGCACTTAGAATTTTTTTAACATACATAGCAGCAACATCTAACGAGCAAATGCAAAATTAATCATCAGAACAGAAATTCTTTATTTGTCGCATGTTCGACTACAGACATGAGGTCCTGGGTTCCAGGCAGGACCTCATGTCCTCATGCCTTGGTCCCGGGTCATGCCAATTCAAAATCGATATTGAGTTTTCTACTAAGATTTTCTCAATATTTGCCCGAAGTTGGGAAAAATTTGGCGGTGTGATCCACCCCTGTGCCTCGGAGAGCACGTTAAGCCGTCGGTCCTGCGCCTGATCTCTCTCCGGTCGTGTCGGATTGCCGTCACACTTGTGTACTATGCCTGCCAATTCACAGTGGAACAGCGTGGTGGGTCTATACTCTAAAAACCCTATCTCATATGAGCGAGAAGGCCTGTGCCCAGCAGTGGGATGCTAATGGGCTGCTGCTTACCTATCGTATTGATTATTTTACTAAACAGATAGACTTTAGCGGCGTTATCTTAAATTTTTGTACTAATTTTGCGATTTACCACGTATTTATCACTCGTACGTAATATAATATCATTGAATAGGATAAGGATTCACACAGAGGTATGAATAATATGGTTCTATTATGGTTGGCACTTTTATTAACTTTTAAAATTTAATTAAGTAGTTAGTAGTATAGTGTCATAACTACAATAGTTGGACTTTTTTGTTCTAACATCAATAGTTTCCGCAGAACACGGGATGGCAGATTTTATGTGATTAAATTTTTAACACCTTTGATTAGATTATTGCATTTTTATTGGGGATCCCTATTTTTTATGACAAAGTAATACAGCCTATGCCGCTCAGTGAAAATGCAGCTTTCTAATGGTGAAATAATTTTCAAAATCGGTCCAGTAGTTATTGTGTTAAAATGTAACACAAATACATACATACAAAAACACATATGTTTCCTCCTTTTATACCTCGTAAGTAAGTAATTAAGTAAGTATCAGCTCATTAATGTCCCACTGCTGGGTACAGGACTCCTCACTCCGAGGAGCGAGGGATTTTAGAGCATAAACCCACCACACAAGTACACTCTTAGTACACAAGTGCACTCTTTATCCTTCACTCTCATAGTCCGATGTGACGGGAGAATCCGACACGACCGGAGAGAGATCAGGCGCAGGACCGACGGCTTAACGTACTCTCCGAGGCACGGGGGTGGATCACACCGCCAGCTTCCCAACTTCGGGCAAATATTGAGAAAATCTTAATAGAAAACTCAATATCGATTTCGAATTGGCCCGATCCGGGACTCGAACTCAGGACCTTATGTCTGTAGTCGAACATGCTAACCACTAGACCAATAAGGCAGTTTATACCTCGTAGTAATTATTTATTGTTTCTAGGAATCGCTAAAATGCTGCAGATTACTAAAGTGTCTATTTCTAAGAAGTAATAAATATTTTAACGGGGTTTTTCACGACATATACATTGTTTTATAATTATTTCACATCTGTTTCACGCAAAACAGGATGCCTCTCCGATATTTTTAAGTAGTGGTAAATATAATAAATGAATTGCTCATTATAAGTTCTCTTTGAGTTACTAACTCGACAAATCTACCCACCAGTTCAAGAGTTTTTATTTACCAAGAAGATACTGGCTAGAAACCCAGTAGTTACTCTATTAATAAAATGACTTTTTACATATATACATTGATAGAACCTATGTATATGTTACTGGATCCAAATGCAATTATTGAAATAATTATCAAGCTAGGCTTGTTGCAAAATATCGATACATCGATATATTTTTTTTCAATGTATCGATATTTTGGGACGGAGTCTAATACTGTATACTAATCTATACTAATCGATGTATCGATATAAAATTCCAAGTATCGAAAAGGAATGAAAGTCGATATTTTTTCTAGAATAAAATATCCTAAGAAGAAATACTTTTTATAGTCCCTTCTTTGTTACAAATTTATTTGGTCGAATGGATTTGCCGTTTTAAAAATTGGATTTTAAGTTGACAACCTAAACTGTCAATTTCAACTTTATCTGCCCGTTCGTATTGTATCGATAAATCGATATTTTTTAATAAAAATATTTATATCGATATTGATACTTAAAAAATATATCGATTCTTTATTGCATTTCTGACATCCCCATATCAAGCATAAAAAATGACTTCTGGACTTTTTAGAACCTAGTTTAGGTCGGTGTCACTTTATATGTAAATATTTTGATTTGGAATTATAAAATATAGTTTAAGAAGACGCATTACCGAATTATTCAATTATAATTTTAAAAAGAGAAAGTGCAACTATTTTATAGAATTAATAATCGACCAGTTGACAGATTGTCAACGGCTATTGAGGTTAAATGTTGCGTTTATAATTGCACGTGAAATTGATCGCAGATAACGTTTTTCATTTGTCATATTCATTAATCATTTGTTGGATTCGTTTTCGCCTCGACTAAGAGATATTATAATTAGGTAACTATTAAAATAGATAGAAAAAGAGACCTACAAAACTAAGTCGACGTTGTAGACGCTCAATCAAAACGGATCCACAGCTATTAAAACATCACATATATTTTATAAACAATAAATAATATCCATATTTTGTATAAATAATCTATTAGTTGCTATTTTATAATGGGAAGTATCTTAAGGGAAATAAATATACACACATAGGTCGTAATTTTCAAAATATAAATACTCTGTGGGAAAAAGAAAGGCGGGTTACTCTGTGGTCAGGGATTTTTTGCATCGTAAAAGAAAATATACATCAGTTATGATCAAGAAGAATTATTTTTTCCTATCACAAATCTGAGTTCTACATCGTCATTAAAGTACCTATATTAATGCTAATATATATTTACATATCTCTTTATTTTAATAGAACAAACACGACTCATATCAATGAATATCAGACGATTAACGAAGTATTTATGATTTGAAAAAAACCGTTAAGGCTTTAAAGCAACGTTAATAAGATCTCTGGTCTTCTAGGAACAAACCTACAGTAACAATTTTTACCAAATACATTTAAAGGATATGACTGCACGTAATCCTTGAACTATAAAACTTTAGAACCAAACGGGATTTTCAGTTACATATTATCAGGAATATCATAAGTCACAACAGAAACTGGAATTACCCGATAGCAATATTAGACCGAGATGCAAAACGCGGTCTGGTTTTTCTAGTTCATTAAATATAAATCATAATTAACTGTAGAAATGTAATCAACGATCGTTGAAATTAAACTTGATCGCGATTTTCTAAAACCGGTTGTCATCCGCTCACTGTATTGCAGCGTTAAATTTACCCTAGTACAAATTATAATCAAACAATTCAGCAATAATGGATACACGAATTAGTTGTATACCTACGCAACCTGACTACGTATAGTAAAAACATTGTGACAGTTGTACAAATGAATTACCTTTTGAAGAGTTTGTAATGCATCCTTACGGGGGTTTCTCAAACACACATCTCACGACACAATGCACTGGCACAGACTTTATACACTGAGGATTTACAAAAAATACACAAAAACAACACTCGCGGCGATCGACACGACCGTCCTTGCGCGGAGTTGAAAAATTCTGACTTTAAATGTATAACGAGCGAAGAGCGGATAACGAGCGGTGTAACCTTGCGCTCGGGGGAAAGAGATGCACTGTGAACGGGTCGCGCTGCGCCGGCGCAGGTGGGGACAGGTATCAAACAACCCTGCCTTCGCGGGACATTCTTTCCTCAATATCAACACGGACCAACAGGGATGCGTTGCGAGGAATCCATAACAGCCAATCTCATGCAGAGATTAACCCTTTGAGCAGGAGATATTATAGTGTACATGGACTTCATTCGAAAGCTTATTATGGAGAAGGCTATGCTTGGAATTTCTCTACGCGATCATATCAGAAATGAGGGGATCCGTAGGAGGGTCGCCGGTAACCGATCGAGCACAGTAGGCATCATTAGGTGAGACCTATGTTCAGCAGTGGACGTCCATCGGTTGAAGTGAGTGAGTGAGAGAAGTGCACTCTAATTGTGAAGAACGGCTCCGAGGCACATAGGTGGAACACACCGCCAACTCACAACTTACGAGGAAATAGTGAGAATTTCTAATAAATTCCTTATCAAATTCGCCTCGAATGCGGAACTCGAACCCAGGACCTTATTTCTGTAGCCGAACAAAGTAACCGAGTCGAACCGAGTGTAGCACTGACTAAAAAGTCAGAATACCCAGGGTAGGATTGGACCGGAAGAACCCAGGGGGCTGACAAGCCCGGGGCTCGAGACTAGATGATGGTAGATGGGATACTGTCGCAAAACACAAATTGAGATAAATAATTTAAGTTGCCACACCAAGCCAAGTCCTTGGCCATATAGTCGAAGTGGTAAACGCTTTGAGTGGCGAACCAGAGATATGCATGCGCAATCCACTCTGGCTCCCCGGATGTAACGGTCTCATTACCATTCATGGACGAGGAAGATGCGGATATATACGCATCATGTTACCACGCCTCCTCCGTTGAAGCAAGGGAGGCGACGGCATTCTACCTCTTCCTCTCCATTGCCTCCTTCGGCGACATAACAGATTCATTGTTTTACAGACACATGTTAACCACTAGAACAATGACGCAGTCAATGTACCATCCACAATCATGTATCTATAATCTATAACACCATAGATAGCATGCTCAACAAGCACATTGTCAAATGTGGTTGCGAAGCTTTTATGCTATGCTTTGTCAGAGGTGAAAATTACACTGCCACAAAAGTACACTTGACAAATCCTGAAAAAGCCCTATAACAGTGATATATTAACAAACTGGTTCGTCTTCGGAGAATGTAAAATAAGTTGATACACGTGCCACGAGTTGCCAATAATACATACATTTCCATATAGACCTAAGACTCCTCTTTATAGAAACATTACGTACTCCGAAGTCTTTATTGAGCGAAAAGTCATCGTAACTTCCTGATAGTGAATGATGGTTCTCATAACAGTTTCATCCGAACATTCCATCTTGAAAGAGATGGGCAAAAATACCCAAATGACCAGATTAGGACAGACAAATCACTAAATGAAGTAGTCTTCCTTGGATTTTCGATGGGAAATACATTAATGGACCTCGACGACGAGGTACCCTGTCGTAGAAATCATCCTTTGATCTGATCTGATCCACTTATCCATCCGAGCTCAACACTAGTCTAAAAGTAATTATATACCAAGATCTGACATCAGAAGACGAATCCTAAAGCCCTTTATTCACAAATTTTACGGCAGTTTCTGCTCTTACCAATTCTCAAACTTACTAGAAGATTCTAAAAGCAGTATGTCATACACATGTACAATAAAAGTGAAGAAACTCATGCTTCCACTAAATTTTGGAAGAAAGGCCTTATTTGGGAACCCTTGTACAGTACTGCTTCGTGTTAAATTCCGACAGCAATATCATCACGTACAAAGCTCGGATCACGCTCAGGTGATTATAGAAAAATTCGTGTCTATGATACCAATTCATTATCATAATTATAGATAAAAAAAAACCATAAAATTGATTTCATTTTAATAATATTCATCTGGTAAGATTTGCTTTTTAATTATCCGACATAATTCAATGAAAATATTTTTATTGGTGCATTAGTAAACAAGGCTTTTTGATTAATTAGAATTGTTAGTGAATAACGATTCCAAATGTTTTTACCCAGAAGGGACAGGTAAATAACCCAATAGTTATTCTTAAATTACATAAAGATATATCATATATCAGGGAGGTTTAGAAGTGGAAAATATACCATCTAAATTGGCCTGATGTTTCTACGATATTTCACAGGAATTTATCAGGGTAAGATAACCAGGCTTTACTCTATAGTTAGTTTTTCCATCGCAAATAAGATTAGAAACAACACCTGGAACAATTCTGTGATACTAACCTGCCAATTGGCTTTAAGAAAGTGTGCTGAATCAAAACTTTGAACCATAAGCAGGTAGCAAAGCCTGTCTCCAGACCAAAGTCTTCGAACAGTGCGTGTTGCCAGTGATGACCTACGGTTCTGAGACGTGGTCGCTGACTATCATGGGCCTCATGCGGAAGCTCAGAGTCACTCAGCGTGCGATGGAGAGGGCTATGCTCGGAGTTTCTCTTCGTGATCGAATCAGAAATGAAGAGATCCGTAGTAGAACCAGAGTCACCGACATAGTCTTGCGAATCACGAACCTGAAGTGGCAATGGGCGGGGCACATAGTCCGAAGGACCGATGGACGTTGGGGCCCAAAGGTGCTGGAGTGGCGACCCCGCACCGTACGGCGCAGTGTAGGGAGACCCCCCGCAAGGTGGACCGACGACATAAAGAGGGTCGCCGGTAGCCGCTGGGGGCCAGGCGGCGCAAGATCGGGCCTTGTGGACGTCATTACGTGAGACCTATGTCTAGCAGTGGACGTCCATCGGTTGAAGCGACGACGACGACGACGACGAAAGCCTGTCTCCAGCAATGCGAAGTCACTAAGCCCTTACATGTAATCACCTTTCGCATCATCATAAAATTACGACCGTATAACTTAAAACGAAGTACATTATTCATAATTATCATAATTAATTGAACTCGTAGTACATATATAAAACAAGTGAAATACACATTAATGTGTCGACGTACAAATAAAGAACCTTTTTGTTTTCCACACACAGGTGCTCGAACAATGTGTGGACAAATAAAGAAACGCGTGCGCATACGCAGTCTGAATTTCACGTCATTGTAAATATAAAACTGTATAGCATTTAGCATTTTGTGTAATTTATTCAAATTACAATTATTGAATCGATATAAATGAGTCTCGCGATAATTGGTTTCCTTTTCTTAATTCTACTGGGAGTAAACTCATGTTAACGTGTACCCAATAGACGCCTAACGGACGTGACGTAGTTGCCGCATAATTATTAGAAGATACTGTTTATGTCCATTTAATTATTTCATTTATATTCTGATAATGAATAAAAGGTAAGGTAAGGTAAGTAGCAGCCCATTAACGTCCCACTGCTGGGCACAGGCCTCCTCACTCATATGAGAGAGGGTTTTTAGAGCATAGACACACCACGCTGCTCCACTGCGGATTGGCAGGCATAGTACACAAGTGCACTCTCTATTCCTTCACTCTCATAGCCCGATGTGACGGTAATTCGACACAACCGGAGAGAGATCAGGCGCAGGACCGACGGCTTAACGTGCTCTCCGAGGCACGGGGGTGGATCACACCGCCAACTTCCCAACTTCGGGCTAATATTGAGAAAATCTTAATAGAAAACTCAATATCCATTTTTGAATTGGCCCGACCCGGGACTCGAACCCAGGACCTCATGTCTGTAGTCGAACATGCTGACGACTAGACCAATGAGGCAGTCGATAATGAATAACTTAATAATAATAATAACTTTATTTATTTGGGCATAAAAAAAGAACGGTATATAATTAGAATACCCTGGACCCCTAAACTAGGTAAGCCCGTGACTTAGGGGTCAGAGTCTTCCCAATTTTATACACCTAACCTACTTATATAATACTAAATGAAAACTATACTTAAAATTAATCCATAATATAAATTATAAATACAATACACATGATTGTGTGTGTGTGTGTGCTTATATATATATATATATATGTGTGTGTGTGTGTGCGTAATTAAATCAACATATTTTCTGTTGCATTATAGTCCAGATCTTTAAGAAAGATTTTTTTTTTCAGTGTGTGATTGTTTAATCTTATGAAATGTTCTGTTCTATTTATTTTATTGTACAGCATTTGAGACATGTAGGGAAATTGGAGGGCAAAGGCACTTCTTGTCCATTGTACTCGTATTTGTTGTGGATGTCTTCGTGCCTGCACATGAGTCGGTGATTCTGTGATAATTAGTGTTTTATGGGACCGGATTACACACCTTTCTATGTACAATTTCCGTACAGTGAGTAAATCAGTTCCCTTATTGAGTTCCAGTGTTGGAAATCTGCGGGTTTTCGCAGCATTGCTTTTATAACTGCTCTTTGTGCACGTTCTAGTTCAATCATGTGCGACTACGACTGCGCGCTTATGAGTTAAGAGTGAACGGGAAAGTTGGATGGGGAAGACCAAGACGAACGTTCCTGGACCAAATCTAAGACATTTGATAAGAAGAGTACTCTAAACCAACGAACTTATGTGAACGGTTTAATGAGAATGAAAGAAGCGAAGGAGATATGTAAGTATCGTGGCAAGTGGAAGGACGCTATCTCTGCATACCCCGAAGGGAATATGCCAATGATGTACTTCTGACTATATTTCTCATAAATGTAAAGTGTATACAATAAACCGAATAGAAGATATACAAAATTTCATATCTCTAACCTAAAATAAGTTGGAGTAAATAATAAACTTTTTAAATCACTGAGTCTGAATTAATAGGAAGCTGGACTGTGGATTATTAACACCCTAGTAGCAAAGACTTATCACGTACTAAACTGTGTATTGTGGAAAAACCATACATACATACATAGCATCACGCCTCATTCCCTTCGGGGTAGGCAGAGACAACATCCTTCTACTCTCCACGATCCTTACATATCTCCTTCGCTTCTTTCATTCTGATGAAACCTTTCATACAAGTTCGTCCGTTTAGAGTACTCTTGACCTAGCCCGTATTTAAAATATTCTGGATTTGATCCAGGAACGAAGGCCTTGGTCTTCCCCTTCCAACTTTCCTATTCACTCTTGACTCATAAATCCTCTTTGTCAGTCTCCTTTCATTCACTCTCTCGACTTGCTCAAACATCTGCGCATACCTTTCTCAATTTTAGACACTACAACGTACAGAAGAGAAGCAATATGCAAATTATATATCTAGATGTGCTAGGTAATAGACTCACCCTTTCTCTCCAGGTCCAAGTTTGTTGTTCTCGACGATAGCAGTGGCTCTGATCCTGTGGTCAGGCTGTTCGCCTAACAGTTTTTCACACCTTCCGTTATTAAGGTGCTCTCTAGCAACATTATACGCTTCACTATCACTTTTCACTTCATTTTCCTTCACTTCACACTCAACAACAACTTTCACACTTTTCTCACTAACATCCTTCTCGTGTTTTTCCGGTTCGATTTTATTTTCTATTATTTCTATTGGTTCCTTCTTCTTTTCAACTTGTTTTTCAACTCCATTGGCTATTAGCGGCGCTGGTTTTGCCTGTAAGGATTTCGGTTGAGATTTGGGCGACGATATTGTAGGTTTACTCTCTATTGCACCATTTTCGTTTATTGATGTGACGTAGACTGTCGAATTTGCAATGTACCCGTTTAAGTCTTGTCTGTTTTCTGGTTGCGTTCGTTTTCTTTTGTTTAACTGTAAATAAATTAAAAAGAGTTTTAATAATTGATATAATATCTATATCTGTCATATAACCAGCATTTTTTAAATATAGCAGACCGACAGACCGAGTCCTAAATTTGCAAAGTCAATTGACGAGAAAGGTAACGTGTCATTATCACTTCCACTGCTTGACGCAGGATTCCTAGCTCACAACAGAGAGGGTTTTTTACAGCAAAGATGCAGATTTTCTAATCATGTTTTCCTTTACCGAAACATATATTATAGCATTGCTAACTACAATTAGGCACTTAAGTCTTACGAAGAGAACTTACTGGTACTAGCCCATAATTCGTACCTATGACTTTTAACAAGAATTCTCCGTGTTATGAGCCATTACGATTCTTTTTTGTCTATTTTTGTCTATGGATCTGTATTATTTGGACAATATAATTAACATATATCTATATTAATTGGCTCAAAATAGCTCACAAACATTTGACGTTAAATGGCTGCCACTTATCTTCTTTTCTATATAAATTAAACAAGATGGCACTATTATTATTGTTTGAGATAGTGCAGTGTTCGGAAACAAAACAAGTACAGCCTGTTAAGCGAAACAACCAGTAGGAGCGTGGTTATGAAAAAGCTACAATATTGCACACCGAAAAATACAAGTTTTCACCGCTGCAACTCATAACGCAACTTATATTGAAGCGCAAACAGCTATCTCCTGCTGTTGTTATTACTCTAGGGCTGCCAGATGGTTTCAAAACGAAATTAGCAAAAAAAGGTTCTTGTAAATAATATAATGGTTTTTTTCATTAATCTTATACATGTCGCAGAATAAGAGAGTAGGAAAGACTAAAGCATAAGGGCTTAGGGTTCTCCACCGACCTCGTCATTAATGGCATCCAAACTTTGAGCGTTCGCGGGTAATATTGGTGCAATCAAACACTTTATTAATTAACTCAGATTATAATGTTCAATCACTTCGTGTTCCCGATATCAATTTACACAAACTCATTAATAATAATAGCTAGGAATGCGGCAGTTTCAAAAGTCGACCGCACCGGCAGGCCCTCACCCGAGAACTACCGAGAAACGCGCGCCGGACTGCCACTTATTGACTCTACCCTACGCCGATAGACAAATGGACTCCAGCGATCCACTGACTATTGCACTCCGACATATATAAGTATTTTGTCTTGTTTCTCAGTAAAGTTTGACTGACTACAACAATGATCTAACGAACATACTTAGAAAATATGTAACGGAATCATTGAAGTTAATTTTTGAGCAATTCAAACGGTAGAAATCATTTAAAATTTGACAAAACTTATTTTACAGTACAATGATTTATTATAAGTTTTTCCCATTATCTTTACCAGAAACCACAGGCATACAATCATAGTACATCTTGATCTAAGGTAAGGTTTAGTTTCGAATGAAAAATATATTTGTTACGACATCACATTACAATTTTTTTAATTTTTCGTCTATTCTGTGCTACAATATGTATATTTTGTACATATACACCTTCTTCTTGAATTACTGTATCTTTTGCTGAAAACTGCATTAGAATCCTTTGAACTTTTCAAGAAGTCTAGAGGAACAGATAACGGAAGCGATTTCATCTAATACTATCCACTAGTTTGCCACATCTGTTGGCCAAATTGAATAAATAAATGAATAAACAGTTCCGTATAGTATTGGCAACCCTACTAGCGACGAGTGGCACAGATAGACAATATAGCAGCAACAATGGCTTATTACGGCAGCGACGAGCCATTGTTGTCTAATTAGAAATCGCTTTTGGTCATTTGACTTAGTTTATGTTCATAGCATTTGTCACTGCTTCAATTCAAGTGTTTCCATACAGCTTTTCAATGAAACTAGCTCTGTCAAAGACTGTCTCCCGCGTAGTTTTCGATCCCGTGGACATATAAACACACGTTACGGAATACATATAGCGAATTTCACAATCATGTACGATGAAATTGTCCCTCTTGAAAAGTTGAAAAAAAAGACCTCGCACATGTATCTTTTAAGGTGTAACACGGTTATGACGGCCTCGCTGGCGCAGTGGTGCGAGTATTCGCTTAGCTAGCGGAGGTTCCGGGTTCGATCCCCGGTAGGACGAATCTAGGAAATTGTATTTTCTAATTTGTGTGAGTCTGGACTGGTGGGAGGCTTCGGCCGTGGCTAGTTACCACCCTACCAGCAAAAAACGTACCGCCAAACAAAGAGATTTGTGTTCCAGTACGATGCTGTGTAGAAACCGTAAGGGGTATATCGCCTCTTAACAGATTAACGCGCTTTCATCTTTGATTGTATCATCACTTACCAACAGGTGAGATCACAGTCAAGCGCTAATCTGTCAGCAATAAAAAAATGTATTTCTTTTTTACGTTAGGGTTCGACTGTTACTTCATCTGATGGTAAGGGATGGTACAGTTTTTACGCTAAGGTGCTTTTTTAATCTTGAAAACCATTCAAATTCAATTTATTTGCATGTTCTTCTTACGGAGCCTCTCCATTACTGGAGGTTGGCCTTCAGCTCCGCAAATTGTTCTTGGTCTTGTGCAAGGTGCAGCAACTCGTCTGCAGTCGCGATGAAGTTTCGCAGCCATGATTTTTTCAACCTCCTCTTACCCTGGATCTTACCCATCATTATAACCTGGAGGAGGTTGTAGCGATCATGGCGCAACACGTGGCCCAGGTAGGCGAGTTTTCTTTGATTAGTTATTTGGAGGAGCTGCATCATCCTGACACGTTCCAGATCTCTTTCATGTTAATGAATGTCGAGATTATAGATTTACAGAAAAAACATATCCGATTTAAAACTATACATAATATGAAAATCAACTAGGACCATTGAGGAAGCAACAGATTAATAGCACTTATCGATCTACCAGAGAAACAATTGTCTTTTGAATAATTTAATTCTATTGGGGAAAATGAGCAATCCCATACTAACGTTTGGTACTATTGAAAAAAAACAGCGCGAAATAGTATCACAATAAATGAAATTAAGTCGGAATGGGATACAATGAAACTTACCTCGTCTATAACTAGAGTGGTAACAATAAAACCCCGAAGCCTCCAGAACTATTCCACACTTGGACAAATGAGAAAATGTTATTTTCTAAATTAGCCCGATTGGGAATCAAACTCACTAACTCTTAGACCAGATTACCTTTTAAGGTCCGTTACCCTTATGTCCTCGTGACGGCCTCGCTGGCGTAGTGGAGCGAGTATTCGCTTTGCTAGCGGAAGTCCCGGGTTCGATCCCCGGTAGGACGAATTTAGGAAATTATATTTTCTAATTTGTCTGAGTCTGGACTGGTAGGAGGCTTCGGCCGTGGCTAGTTACCACCCTACCAGCAAAAACGTACCGCCAAACAACGTACCGGAACACAAAATCTCTTTAGATTTTGTGTTCCGGTACGATGCTGTGTAGAAACCGTAAGGGGTATATTGCCTCTTAACAGATTAGCGCGCTTCCATCTTAGACTGTATCATCACTTACCATCAGGTGATCACAGTCAAGCGCTAATCTGTCAGCAATAAAAAAAAATGTCCTAAGTAGGGTTACTGATTGCACAAGCCCCAATCATGAACTCAATGTTATTTTACGACACATAGGGGTATTTTTTGGACTTCCCATGAAAAATCTTGGCTAAATGCAACCTGCAAGCAAATCAATCACCAAACGATACGTGTTAATACGTAGACTTTGCAAAACATTAAAACAATTGCACATGAACATTTGAGATAAAGAACCATCTAAATTATGGTAGTCAATTTGTACTTATGAGACGTAGACGAAGTTGGGAGGGTCAGATAGTACATTATATTTACCATGACGAAGACACTTAAAATGCCTCAAATATTTTGGTGAGCCCATTAGAAAAAGTTCAGCTCTAATAACCGTAAAATTATCATAAATCAACACCGCTGTAACCAAAGTTAATGCCGGCTTTTTTATGAAAAAAAATTTAATGGATTGACATGGCCGCCCGTTCCGAACCTAAAGCTCTCGTAAAAACTGAGGGTACACGACAAAAAGAATTAGTGCAACAAGTGGTCTGTCTCACTGAGTCACAATCAATATGGTCAGCAGTATGAATTTTATTTTAAACATTCTATTTTGAAGCGAAACTTCTTAGGCCACGGTGGAGATAAATATTTTTATGAAAAATACGTTTGTGAGTAATCATAATTTACTTTACTCCAAGAAAGTATACTGTGAAACATTTACGACTAATTACTTCAATGTAAGATGAATTTGAAATGAAAGTATATTATTTGAAGTAGCAATTTAATGAAATACCTTTTTGACTTATAGTTTTACAAGTACAATAAAGTTGATTTAGCAAGATCTTATCTAAATAATGAATGTATAACAAGTTAAAATATGTTTGCGTCATGATATTAGTTTTTGTATTGACTAAGTAATGCACGAATAATGACGGCGCGATGTCAGGCTGGCGGAGCTTCTTCGTAGAGTACAACAGTGGAGCGTTAAGAAAGTATTAATGTATTAAGTTTAATGAATAAAAGAATGTTTTTCTTAATCTCGACAACTTACTTTGTTTTACTGACTAGTACCGACTTGTGACGAGGATGTTATTTGTTACCTAGTACATTAACATCTAAGTAAATTTTAAATAACTATTTGTAAAATCAAAATAACCAGTTCCTTTTATATTAAGTTGCAGTTGCTTGCAGCAATAAGACCGCCTTCGCACGTTTATATCATAGTTGTAAGTCTCTTAGTTTGTACGTCTTTTTTAATCTTGTGTGCTATAATGTGTTTTCTTTCTCTTTCTCTCTTATTTCAGGCATATAAATAATACAAAAAAAAACAATTTTAAGACTTTCTATTATACGAAAGTGCTGGAACGATTTCAATTAGATATTTACTGGCAAATATGGGAACAAGGATCGTTGGGAGTGTAAGTACTATAAGACAAGGACTACATCGATGCTATTAATTTATTTCAGTGAGATTTTTTAATATTTTAACTAGCAATTCTAAATCTTGTGGGAATATTTCGAAATCCATATTATGAAAGGAGTCACTTTACCTATACGTTTATTTAGCAAGTACACTATAGCAAAGTGAATAGTTTCGAAGACGTCTTGATGACTGAGTAAGTGAGTTACTTTGAGAGGACCGGGGTCACCTTGCAGAAGACTTTACGCTGGCGTAGTGGCATGGCACATAGAGTGGAAGCACTCTAAAGAGTTACGGTCGACTGAGAATTTTATAATAAAAGTGCCATTACATAGAACATTCGTTTGCTGTCCAGGCGACCAAATTATGGAATGCGTTGCCCCGTTATGTCCAGGAGGCAAAATCAAAAAAACACTATCTTTTGGGGAAGAATTAAGTTTATGTATGTTATATATATTAATATGTTGATATATATCTATTATTGTATATGTATTAGGACCTAGTTATTTGTGTGTATTATGTTATTGCCTACCTTCCTTCTTTGCTACTTACTGCTTTTTAAACTCAAGGTTGTCGGAAAGAAATCGCTATTAAGCGATAAGACCGCCTGTTGTCCTTTCTTTCTCTATTTAGTTAAGTTAATTATAATGTATTACTTTTAAGGTGCAATAAAGTGTATAAAAATAAATAAATGGCGCTGTACGGTCCACCGGTGTGGTCTGGCTCTCTGACCACCGTTAATAAAACTCTTCTACGCAAAGTTCTTGGACGGCGGCAACTCTCCTGGCGAGTAACCCTCCGTGGGAGCTGCGAGCGGAGGTTCTAGCAACTGCCTATCAGGACCAGAACAGTGTCAACTGATGCCGACGAGGTCCAGAGGATGAGGGCCTCCGCAGACCACTGGTCCAAAGGTGATATGAAGATCTTGGATCTCCTACAGCGGGTCTGATTACGGTGGAAGCGATCCGTCCTCACCTGGAAAATTGGATGTCTAGGGGGCACTGGTCTCTCACTTACAGGATGGTGCAGGTGCTGACCGGACATTGTTGTTTCGGCAAGTACCTGCATCAGATTGTTTGTAGGGAGGAAACGCCTGCCTGTCATGAATGTGATGCACCTGTGAAATCAGTGCAGCACACTCTGGCAGAATGCCCGGCGTGTGGACCCCAACGGCATCGATTGACGTCGCTACTCGAAGGAAACCTTTCATTGGAGGACATAGTTTGCGCAATGCTTACCGGTGATAGGGAGTGGAGGGCAGAGTGGCCTCCTTCTGTAAAAGTGTTATTTCACTGAAGGATCGACATGAGAGACACAGGGAGAACGCTGTGGACGCTCCTTTACTTCGGCCCAGGAGATTGGGAGGTAGGAGGCGTAGATTTGTGCTTCTCCTTCCTTGAAAGTTGGGTATGGCAGAAGAATCACAAAAGTAAAATAAATGCGGTAGAGATGAGAGCGTTGAGAAGCATGAGTGGATTAAAACTGAGTGACAGAGTGAGAAATAGTGTGATAAGAGAACGTTGTGGTATAAAAGAAGACGTAGTGACTAAAATTGAAAAAGGTATGCTTAGATGGTTTGGGCATGTAGAGAGAATGAATGAAAGGAGACTGACAAAAAGGATTTATGAGTCAAGAGTGAATGCGAAAGTTGGAAGGGGAAGACCGAGGCGAACGTTCCTGGACCAAATCCAGGACATTTTAAATAACGGCCAGGTCAAGAGTACTCTAAACCGACGAACTTGTATGAAAGATTTAATGAGATTGAAAGAAGCGAAGGAGATATGCAAGGATCGTGGCAAGTGGAAGGATGTTGTCTCTGCCTACCCCTATGGGAATAAGGCGTGATGCTATGTATGTATGTATGTATTCTTAAGTTTCCCAGGGGAATTTCACGAAGTTCCAGAGTAAATTGCGTCTACCGATTCTCTGTTACTCCACAAAAGGATTCGGAGGGTGTCGCTGGGTTTTTGTGGGTATTCTGGCGTACCATCGAGTCCCACATTCCCGATAAGATTTTACTCTGATTGTTCTATCTTCGCATTATTGCCATTAGAATGTGCGAGGTTTAGGTCACGTCGGTGGGATGATTTCAAACTCTTTATCAGACATAGGTACAAACAGATGTTGTATTTTATTTCTGCTTTCAGAATTTTGTAAGACATAAACCCATTCCCGAGTTATTATATGTAGCGTAACTTTAGAATCCTTAGCAACATTGAGGCAGCCTCTTGAAACGTAGCTCATTGTGCTAACGAGACTGTTGCTATTTGCAGGCTCTGTTTAGAGTTACATGTTAGAAAAATAATTGAGCTAACAATGTATATATAATGTTCCATATTGTGTTGGTTTCATTCGAAATATTCTTTATTCTAGTATGCTCAAAAAGCGCTTTTATATCGTCAGTAGTCTGTCTATTGATAACAAATATAGCAATGATGATGGTACTAATCACATCATGGGACGGGAATAAAATCGATCCTGATTTAAAAAAATAATATTTTAAAACGTTTTATTAGCATTATTTACACTCCATTGCGTTAGTACAGCGAAAAGAAACGATGGATTCATAAAAAATAAATTAAAACAGGTGTTGTCTCAGCCCGGGTCAACGACCTCTAGCTGCCCGCGCGCTCGCAGCTAGCAGTGACAGCGGCCGCTGTGTTCATTTCGTTTAGCTGTACTAACATGATGGAGCGTAAATAATACTCATAAAACGTTTTAAAAATGTGATTTATTTTCCGTATCTATCATCTGTCTTCGTTTGAGAAAGCGGTCTCCTATCACCTTGTAATATTCTTCAAAAAGCTGTGATAGTCTTGTTATACGAAGCGGGTTTAAACCTGGGCTGGCAACATTATGGTATAACGGTTAATAACAGCCTAATAACGTCCCGCTGCTGAGCAAAGGCCACCTCATTCAAAAAGTTTTAGAGCCCAGACCCATCACGCTTCTCCACTGTGGGAATTGCTCTCTACTATTCCAAGAACGAGTTTCGCCATATCCCATTGAAAACACGACCATTTACTGCGAGATCTCCAAAAATAACCATCAGATTGTCTTAAAATTTGGCATACATTAACCTCTCGCGACGTAGTCACTTACTGAGAACGTGTTTCCCCATATTCCCACGGAATCCCATGTAAACAAGAACGTATGAACAATGTACTAAGAACGGGATAACGGAATCAAGAACAGCTAGTGTTAAATATTTTGGTGGGACCGTCAGAATGAGTTAATTCCTTTGTATTACGCAGACAACGTCACGTGGATCTACTAGTGCACTGATGGACAAGGAACTTATTAAATTGAAAGGATTAATCTACTTCTTACGCACGATCTAATTTAATCTCAATAGTTGATCGATCAATCACAAACAATCACCCATCGAGTTATCCAATTGCTTCAATTGTGTCAGGGACTGGGCTGGTTGTGTTCTCACTCATTACGTAAGGTGGTAGTAGTTCACAGAGTATGCTTATTATTTATGTTAAAATTTTTATATAAGTAAAGTGAGAATGCGTGACTAAGGCGTTACGAAAAGTGTATATGGGAGAGGAGAACGGAAGTTGATTCGTATTTATTATAGACTACCCGAGCCGGCAAACTTCGTCTCTTCTTCACTCCAACCTATGGACATCCACGGCTGGACCACTGATCCACCTTGGGGGGTCTCTCTACACTGCGCTTTATAAGTCCGGTACGGAATCACCATACCAACACCTTCTGACTCCAACTTCCATCGGTTCGTCGGACTATGTACCCCGCCCATTGCCACTTCAGCTTCGCTATTCTTAGGCCTATGTCGGTAACTTTGGTTCTGCTACAGATCTCCTCATTTCTGATTTGATCACGTAAAGAAACTCCGAGCATAGCCCTCTCAATTGCACGCTGTGTGTCTTTGAGTTTTCGAATGAGGTCCATAATCAGTTTCCGATCCTTAGGTGATCAGTGGGAACACGCACTGTTCGAAGACTTTGGCCTTCTGGCACTGAAGGATATTGGACCAAAAGATCTTATGTAGCTCTTTGAACGCTGCCCAACTCAGTTCTGGACTATATGTCCCAGGTATGTATACGCCGCATATGCCCATCACGCCTAATTTCCATGGGGATAGGCAGAGACCACTTCCACAAACTTGCCACGATTCTTGAATATCTCCTTCGCTTTCATTTTCATTCAATCTTTTGTACAAATTCTACGGTCTAGAGTATTCTGGCCGTTATTTGAAATGTTTAAAATACCTTAACCATCTTAGCATACCTTTCTCAATTTTAGATACTACATCTTCTTTTATACCACAACGTTCTAAACGTTTTTACTCGTCAACAATGGATATAACTTTCGTCTTATCCATGTTCATTTTTAGACCCACTTGTTGAGAAGCTCTGCTGAGGTCATCGAGCATAGTATTAAGATCTTCCACAGTCTCTGAGTCCTCTAATATTTACTTTCAATTAAATTCTAATTTATAAATATATCTAATAGATAATTGAAGAATGTTTCAACTTTATTTAGAAATGTGATCAAAACCGGAACAAAATTCGTAATCAAAAAACGCGCCCTTTACGCCCAGATTTCTGCCAAACTCAAATATTATAGTTGCGTTCTGAAATTTTTGGTTGTCAATGTCAAATGTCAAAACAAAAGTATTCTTTTAAATGTAATTCGATTTTTCAACGACGGGACTAACATCAAACGTTTGACAGGTAGATATACTTTCTGAGAGAAAGCGAAATTGTTGTTTTTACTATATTCCAATCGAGTGGTGAGGAATGAGTTGTGGTCAACGTTATCTACGTATGGGGTGAGCGGTAATCTGATTCAAGCATTGAAGTCTATAAGGGTTCTAGTGCTTGTGTCCGAATAAACGGTACGACAGGGATGTGTTGCGTCACCATGGCTGTTCAACCTTTTCATGGATAACTGTTTGACAGATTTAAAATAAAGCATGGATGGGTTAAGAATGAATGAATTACTCATCAAATGTTTGCTCTACGCTGATGATCAAGTAATACTTGCGTCATCCGCTAATGACCTACAGGAGATAGTAAATATTATGGAGATAGTGAATGTAAACGAAAGTTATGCTTTTTGAAAGAGATGATTCCATTATGAATGACAATATTCTGATAGATGGGGAACAAGTGGAAGAGGTGAAGGATTTTGTATACTTGGGATCTAAATTTACAAAAGATGGAACATGCGAAAGTGATATTGAAAGGAGAGTGAATGCAGGGAGTATGGTAAATGGTGCTCTGCACGCCTTTATCACTAGCCAGATGGTGTCTCAAAGGGCTAGACTGGCTGTGCATGCAGGAGTGTTGGTGCCAACACTTATGCATGGTTGTAAATGTTGGGTATGGCAGAAGAATCACAAAAGTAAAATAAATGCGGTAGAGATGAGAGCGTTGAGAAGTATGAGTGGATTAAAACTGAGTGACAGAGTAAGACATGGTGTGATAAGAGAACGTTGTGGTATAAAAGAAGATATAGTGACTAAAATTGAGAATGGTATGCTTAGATGGTTTGGGCATGTAGAGAGAATGAATGAAAGGAGACTGACGAAAAGGATCTATGAGTTAAAAGTGAATGGAAAAGTTGGAAGGGGGTCACCAAGTCGAACGTTTCTGGATCAAATCCAGAACATTTTATATAAGGGCCAGGTCAAGAGTACTCTAAACCGACGATCTTGTATGAAAGGTTTAATGAAAATGAAAGCAGCGAAGAAGATATGCAAGGATCGTGGCAAGTGGAAGGACCTGGTCTCTGCCAACCCCTATGGGCATGAGGCGTGATGCTATGTATGTAGTATGTTTTTCATGTTTAAACTTTAAAACCTGCCCAGGACTTCAACAAATAATTCAAAACCAAAATCAGCCAGATCAGCCTAACGAATTTCTTTTCTTGAAAATGTCAATATTTTCAGTATATATTTACTTACGTGCCCTGTTTAAAGGTTTACGTGCTTTTGCAAAAGACTAATTCTAACTACATGTATATATTTTAGTAATATAAAGGAGTAAACACGTAGGTGTCTGTCTGTATCAATGCGAGTGTTTAAGTACAAGGTTGACAGGCTTTGTGAGCCGGCTTCACTCGAGTGTTGCATGACCATCTGATGAGCACACATCAGATGAAGTGATAAATACCCGTTTGCTACAATGGAACACAAATATAACGACGCATACGTGAATTGTGACATGATTTTTAAGATTACAGCAATAGAAAACATTTTTTTTGATGTGACAATGCGCACATGGGGAAACTCGTTGAGCGTCTACATTGCAAACAGGACACATACTGCTAAAGCAAAGAGACGGATGAATAATATTGTAGTTAAAAATATTATTTGAAACCACATTTCTAATACAACAAATACCTGTCTATCATGGTCATTAAGCAAGCGGGGTTTTTTTTACAGTTTTCCTTTAACACGACGGTTAATGGCTTGTAAACAAATTCTGATATTTCGAAATTTCCTATGATTTTTATTGCAGTCTTACATATAATACGATGTTTTCCTTCGCATCGGTGAGTTCGCAATAAATTTAAAAACTTCTGACGAAATTATTTAATGAAATCCTTGTAAGCTGAAACGACATGTCAAAGCACACCCGAAGCCAGGGCGCGTTGCTAGTTATAATGTTTAAAAGTGGTATAGGCAAACTACTAAATGTCTTTACTGTTAGACGAATATAAAATAAATAAATAGAATGTTATAAACTGAAAAAAACAAATAATTCTTTATATATATAAAGGCGCATCCTCTGGTTGTGGCGCTACAGTCTTGAGTTTTGTCTGCCATAACGTGGGTAGTCGGGCGAAGGGATCGGGTAATTCAATAACATATTCCACGATACAATTAGTTCTTCTTTATTAATTTCACTATAATAAATCAACACTTATAATTTTCGATAACTAAGAAGGTTTTAAAGATTTAAAACATTCTACCAAAACACGTGGGCGCGTGCGCACTCTATGACATCCGAACCAATAATGGCCGACACTCCCAGCGCTCGGTGTTATGTCAGCTGTCAACTTCAAAAATGTCAAATCCGATTCGATTGTAAACCGATTAACAATCTGCGCCGTCATATTTAATAACTAAAGCCCCATAACAATAAGAGTCGTGTATAAAATCGGAATTTAGCAAGACAGTGTTTCAAATATAAATTATTATATTTATTAGCATACTACCTTTTGCAATGATGGCTCATATTTTAATGGCTATATTATTAAAAGAAAACGGTATCCTAAGTTGATGAATAGCAAAAAACGTATAAAGAGAAAAGCTAACTCACTTCGGCGGAGAGTTTGGTCATATCAACCGGCGTGATTCGTTTGAGGGCCGAGAGCCGCTGCAGCCGCTGCCTGGCCTGCTCCTCCACCGCGATGAGGAAGGCATCCTGGATGATGTTGTGGCCGATGTCTGATACTGCAACAACACATACCTACAATAAATACCGTGTGAATAAGGCAAGGTAAGTAGCAGCCCATTGAGGTCCTCGTAGTGGCATTTTATGGCAATCCGACACTCGCGGAGAGAGAACAGGCACAGGGCCGACGTCTTAACGTGCTCTGCGAAGCAAAGGAGTGGAGCACATCCACAACTACACACACAGGGCTTATACTGAGAATTTTTTAACAGGAAACTGAATTGATCCATGTATCATACATTTCATTGCCACTGTAAACTACATTAATCTCGAAACATTTAACTAAAATTAAAATGAAAAGTGCGTGCGTACAAAGTACACATGTCAAAAGTGAAACTTCTTTAGTAAACTAATTTTTAAGTCTTGTTTATATTTATACAAAACTTTAAATTTCCGAGACTTCGAGCGAAGGGATGTTAGGGATTTAATGAATTTAATTGTCATTAAATGACGAGTGACAGATCAAAATGCCACATGTTATTTGTAAATATTAAAACTATCTAATCTTCAATGGAATTAGAATAAAAAACGTTGCACATCTTCGTGACGCTAATCACGCGTTTCATCAGTAAAAATTTTACCCTCAAAAAGAAGTTTCACTTCAATAGATAACGGACTCTAGAGTTACATAAGTTTATTTTCATTAGTTTGGGTTAAAGTATCAACATATATTGTTCCATGTATCACATTTGATTCATTAAACAAGGTACCTGTTAAAGTGAAACCCTGAATCTCCATTTCGTCCCCACTAAGCGCCATGTGAATTGCGTAAGTGTTCAAAGGCACTTTATTATTATTTAACGAACACTCCATATGCTTTATAATTCATATTCAATCAGCAACCCTAAATTCTTGGACTGCCTGAGAAATGACTCAAATCTTTTGCAACAGCCTCCAGCCATTGAAAAATAAACCTTAATGTTATAGAGATACGATATGAAACGTACAAATTTCAAGTGATAAAGTTGTCGGAAGTTAGGAAATGGTTAAAATGATTTATCCAAGGCATTATCGCCTTTATATTTATGGGATAAGGATTAAAATGGTCTGGACTTTTATATGCAAGAGAGAGGCGAGTGTTGACTAATGTAACGCCTTCGCGTAGAATACAAAATTATGAGTGCTCCTACACACGAGACTTTTCGAGTACTTAATCTCATAAATTTGACACATTTTTATAAAGTGGCTTAAGTAATAATAATAAAATAATAATAATAAAGAACTTTATTTACCAAACATGCACAACAGAAACATTAATACCTGAAAGTAAATTATAGATAACAATAAGTAAAATAAAAAAAAAGCTTAATATCAAAATAACAACGCAAAGTCTATGCATGTTGGCAAAAAGGTCATGGACTCAGCTATAAGCTGCTTTTCAGTCCACGCCTAGTGCCACTGCTGCCAACACAGGAAACAAATACATTTTGATAAAGTGAGAGTTACGTTACTAAAGTCAGTTCATGAGATGTAATTTAGTGTTTCAGAATTACTTAAAATTATATACCGTTAAAATTGTATGGACAATCGCAAAATACACAGAAGTGATGACTAATACATAAATGAGAAAATAAACAGTAAGAATGCATTAAATTTATAAAAAAAAAAAAAATATATATATATATTTAAATTAGATATCATTTGACTCTTACCCAGTTACTATTTTGTTTCTGTATATTTAGAAGCCATTGCTTACATTTGGCTCTAAATGCTGTTATTGATTTAGATGCTCTAATTGGAGGAGGAATGTCGTTCCAGCATTTAGATGCTGCAAAACGGAAGCTGCCCTTAAATTTAACTAAACACGGTCGAGGTACGATCAAGTTAAATATCCTTGACGATCGGTAGTCACCTGTGCCTTTGTTTTGAAGCCATTCCAATTTTGCAGCTAAGTAGGGAGGATTACTAGTTTTTTTTAAATTGTATATTAGAGTGTTCATTTTAAGAATACGTCGGTTTTTCATGTTTAAAATGTTATAAGTGTTCAGAAATGGAGTAATGTGAGATCTATGAGGCACTTTATAGCAAAATCGAATACATGAGTTTTGAACCCTCTGCACTTTTTGCTCGTATTGTTTATTTAGGCATGGGCCATATACTACATCGCAATAATCTAGGTGAGAGAGTATTAAAGCATCCACGAGTCTTCTTCTTACTGTAAGACTTAGAAAAGGTCTAAGCTTATAGAGCATCTTAAGTGAGGAGTAGCAAATTTTACTTTTTAGCTCAATGTGCTCGTTGAAACATAAAGTGTTATCAAATATTACTCCGAGATTTCTAACTGTTAACGATTCTTCTATGCGCTGACTTCCAATGTGGATGATAGGATTATCCAGACGAACTGTATCAATTTGTTTTTTGGTACCAAATATCATGTATGTACACTTTTGTGGATTGAGAAGTAGTTCATTATTAATAGACCAATCACTAATCAGTTCCAAGTCTCTATTCAAGTCCTTGATACATTTTTGCAATTCTAATGAGGATGATATATTTATTCTTAATAATACTTGTGTGTCATCAGCGTACATATGGACTAGTGATGACTTTATATAAACAACCAAATCCGACGTATAAATAGAATACAACAGAGGTCCCAGGATCGAACCTTGTACCACACCACTAGGCACGGCAATAGGCGATGATCTGCAAGTCTTACCTTGTAAATCTGTACACTCAACAATTTGTTGACGACCATCTAGATAATTAGTAAACCACGCCGCAACTAAATCATTACAACCGTAATACCGCAATTTTTGTATTATTAGTTTATGATTCAGGCAATCGAAGGCGCGGCTATAATCTAATAAAACAAGTATCGACGGCGAGTTACAATTTGATGCAGCAATAATTTCGTCAACAATGTGTGCTAATGCAGTGGTTGTACTATGGCGCTTACGGAAACCTGATTGCTGAGGTGGTATAACATTATGAAGTAGAAAATAAGCAGTCATTTGTGAATTAACAACTCTTTCCACAACTTTGGAAAGTATTGGTAGCAACCCTATTGGCCGTAGATCATTTAATGATTCCACTTTTTGTTTTTTAGGCAATGGTTTTATAAGAGCTGTTTTCCAGGAAGTAGGAAATTTCCCATAAAGTATACAATAATTCACTATATGCGTAATAGCCTCCAAGGAGTAGGGCAATGTTAGTTGGATCATTTTAATAGATATACCGTCACATCCAGTTGCGTTTGATTTAAACGAATTAATTATTTTTAATATTTCTTTTGGCGTTACATGTTCAAATTTGAATTGTTTCCCAGGATCACAAGAAGAATTATAGCGTTCTAATATTTCATCAGTTACTTGATTCGAATAATTCCAAAAAATCGAATAATTCGCGAATTATTTATATTATCATATAGATATTATTTAGAACAATCAATTTAAATCGTGTATTTTTTTATTGTAGACAGTTTAGCGCTTGACTGTGATCTCACTTGATGGCAAGCGATGATACAATCTAAGATGGTATTGCGCTACTCATAAGAGGCGATATACCCCTTATGGTTTCTACACAACATCGTACCGGAATACAAATCTTTTTATTTGGCGCTACGTCTTGCTGGTAGGGTGGTAACTAGCCAAAGCCGAAGGCTCCCACCAGTCCAGACTCAGACATATTAAAAAATACAATTTCCTGAATCCGTCCTACCGGAGACCGAACCCGGGACCTTTGTTAGCAAAGCGAATACTCGCATTACTACGCCAGCGAGTTGTATCGAAATATTCGACTTATGAATAATATACATTTCGTTTAAAAATCAATTTTTCAGAGAACACAATTGTTCATTTTCAATATACGTTCATATTTATTATTTTTAAACAAAAATTTGTAGCGAATTTTCAAATGTTTTATTTTTTAGAATACTGTATTATTATATTATTTCATTCTCTTAAAAATAAAAATCTATAATTGTTCTATTAGTGTTAAATTTATGTTTGAATATTGAACATAAGAAACCCTGAATTATTAATAGAAGAAAATTCACTAATAATTTAATAGTTTACGAATTACTTGAAAAAAATTTAATTAATCGGGATCTTCTGAATTATTCGATTCGAGTTTCGAATCAATTAAAATATAAATAGCCGTTTTTTATATCAGTTTATAAAAATAGAACTTTTAGTTTGTATCGGATAATACTCTCGTGATTTTGGAAATTTGATCAACAATAAAAACGTTTAATGTAATATATATATATCCCAAAATACATTTTTACTGTCGCTTTGAATCCTCAAATATAGTGTGCTTTCCACATTACTAATGTAAAGGATTAATAATATTCAATAACGAGTTAAAATCCAAGGTTCAGAAGGTTCCTTCGTGTTGTGTTCCAAGTCAATACCGCAACGAATTCAGTCAGCCACAAAAAATCTATAAAATCTCTTCAACAGGTGTATTGTTTTTAACTGAATTTGTATAGTATTCATATAATAAATAAAATGTTCTAAAAAAAGATCGCTAACTACCTTTTTGTAACGTTCAATAGATATTCAAGATTAAAAATTAAGTAAGGAAATAGCTACGAATTATTTCATCAAAGGATTTCCTCAAGTTCCATTGGGATTTGAAACTGAGTGGGTAACACCATTGGGCATAGTTAGAGCTATATAAAGCCATTATACAAGGTGTCGCTGTAATTGAGGAGGCCGGTTAAATTATTCCCAGTGGGCTTGGCTTCCTTCCAAGCCCAGTTGGCTCGACGCTAACTTCACGAGATATCTGATAGTGTCGTCTTTATGTTTATTAGCTTACACAAGTCCAATGCAAGGACAATTATGTCGCCAAGACTGCCTCTGACATTTAGTATTTTACATAATCTAAAACTGAAACTAGCTGATAAACTTGAGGAAGTAGTATTTTTTTATTTATTTTACTGATAGTTGACTTAAGTTTTGAATAAAGCTTTTCTATTGTTAAATAATACATCATTTTTGGAGCTTAGCGTCATAAATCTGGTTAGTAGGCACACACTCACAATGATTTTACTTCACCGAAAAGCAAAATGATGAATTGGAAATGACAGGTATTCATTAATACATTATCAATTATAAATGGGTTGACTTCTTATTTTTTGTTTTATACGGGTTATAGTATTTAAATAAATAAAAAAACAGTCATCAAGTTCTTGATAATGGTTAAATAAACGTCGCGTTTGCAGGTATCCTTAAAAAATCATACAGACAGAATAACAAACAGAATAGATGATCCAATCATTAATTGCGCATTGCGATTTAAGACATACGGTTGAATATAAGCAAACACTAAGAACTTGGTCACAGATAAATAGATAGATAAGGTTGCTTAGATAGAAATAGCTTATTAAGTTTAAATATTATAAATAACAATACACTGTACTGATATTAAAAATATTTTTTTTTTACATTTTGTGTCTGTTTGTTGAAACGGAATCTTTGAAACGGCTAGAGCGATGTCGACTTGGCTTAAACTAGCAGATAGCTATTATTATACTTTTTAAACTTTTTTTTACCAAAAAAAGGCATCTATTAAATACGTCAACACATCTATATACTTGAATCAACGACTAAAAATGAAAATCATTGAAATTGCTAAACTTTCATACATAATGATACGCGCCGTGTAGCGTTACACTCTAAATTATGACATTATTAAGCAATAAACAGAAGATGCTTCCTAATACCACTTATTTGGCCTTACTTAAAATGTCGACATCATACGTACAAAAAATGTAAGAAATTTGACCTTACAACGATGGAAGTCACAATGCCAAAATGTTCAAGGTTCTGATCGGGTATGGTTGCTTAGGTATGGTCCTACACACCACATTATGGCACGATGTGCAGTTAGAGAACATCATCGTCATTTCCCGGTGAAGATGATCAAAGTCGACTTCTCACTTGAGAATATTGTAGGCGTGATACTAGATATATATATATATATATATATATATATAGTATATATATAGTATAATATATATATAGTAGTATATATATATATATATATACTACTATAATCACGGGAACAGCAACCCTCCAACAGTCTCGCTAAAAGAGACTCTTTTTATCGCTGGAAAATGCTTTTACGCACCCCGGAAGGAGAAGAAATTCGTTCTCTTCCAATCGGAAGAGAAATCAGAATACCCAATAAAATCCAGCGCATCCGTTGTCGGACGAGATCACTAGTGGGTCCCATTTCGCATTCAACTCTAGTGTCCGGAATGATACCGACTATAACAGTCTACAATTTACTAAGGGGAATAGTAGAGCGCATACCTGCGCCTATTGCAACCCAGCCTCCTTCGACATAGAGGGAGGGCATCAGCCGCATACTTCCTTTGCCTCTCATATGTCTCCTTCAGCCAGATGGCGGTTTCGCAAAAGAAAGTAACCACTCCCCTTCCAAACTCATTGGTGAGCATCACATCGATCATAATCTCCAGTGAGAGGTCTTTTCCGATCAGCAACAATAAGATATGCCGCTGTGGTACTGAAAGAGACCCACCAGTGAGAGATGGTAAAATCCAGTGGGTGCTGTCACCACCAATTGAAGCGGAATCCATACTCAGACTATGTCTGTTGATCAGGTTATCCACCGGTGTCTTACCAACGGATGTTGAAGGTTCTGTTAGGGGTGTGGGTAGGCCACCTCCAAGTTTGAGGTTTTATGCATTTCCCAGGAAAAAGGAAAGGTCAGTAAAAATAATTAGAGACTTTCAAATGAGCGGGGTTTAGGGCACATCAATAAAAAATAACAAAGTAAAAGTTCCAGCAATACCATCCTCCTAACAAGGTATTTGATAACAGTATAAGGCTTCTTAGACGGGAAGCCTTTTAAAGTTACAAAATTGCCTTGAATAATACCGACGTATTTGTAACTAGGCAGACTAGTCTAAGACAGGTTTATAGAAATAAATCACAATGGGTTCGCTAACACTGGTCCTGGTTTCGATTTTGGGCAGGGCTAATTTTAAAAATAGTATTTCCAAATTTGTAAAGCTCTGAAGGGAGGCTCCAGCTGTTGTCGCCCTACCAACGAATACGTGTTGCTAAGCAAAGGAGGAGGTTATCAATTTGTCTGTATTTTTTTTGTTGCCTCATAGCTTTCGACTGGGTGAACTGGGTGATTCTTTTTTATATGAAAGGTGGTGCTTGTAGTAGAGTTTCATTTTTTTAAGTCCAGTTCTGATAGCATCCATGAGACAACTTAAATTTGCATTAAGCAAATGCGCGACAAATTAACGAATAGGTCAAGATCACGCGAACCGATTACGATTATTTGTTGGGTCAGGTTTGATCATGGGATCCATGACAAAGTAACGGAAGTCTTCAATTCTTAGGAGCAAATTAACGATACTCGGCAGAATCGTTTATAGGCTATCCAAATATTTGAGTCGGCTACCGTAACGTTGGTATAGTCAAGTGATTGTCGTAGTCAAATACGATTATCAATGGAACTTCTCAACGGCTTACAGTCACTGCGCGATTCGTGGCAGAATATCTAACTGTTTGTAATGAAATTGCAATGAGCTTAAGTTTGTAAGCTCATTGCAATGTAAGCGTTCAGTAAGAATATGGCCTAGGTTTGAATGAATGACTTGAATTTGGTTACAATCCGAACTGTTGTGTGATATAAAATTATATCCGACTTTTGTAGTTCTCAGCTCCTCGATCAAATCATTGACATAGATATTAAAGAGATATGGAGAGGTAATACCTCCCTGACGTACGCCGCATTCTAATTTATAGCAATTAGACGTCGCGTTGCCCCATTTCACATTATTTATTTGATTACCGCACCAGTATCTCAACAGATTTGTCAACTCATTGGGGACCTGAGATCGATACAATTTCGACCACAAAATTTCATAATTCACGTGGTCGAATGCTTTACTCAGGTCTAGAAAACACGCATACACTGATGTTTGACGACTTGTGTAATATTGAACCGCGTGTTTCAAAGCAATGATAGCAGAATCTGTTGAGAGTCCAGGACGGAAACCAAACTGTTTAAATTAAACCCTTGCGGAATCGTCTTCATCTCTTCTAGGGACCTTTGATGTTCCGATTGAATCCGACTCAGAGTTCGCAAAGGCGGAAGGACGTGCGCAAACTTGTAACCCAACTTTTCCAGTAATGGGACCTGATATTAGAGCGTTCAAACATACTCAGCGTTATAATATAAATAATTTTAAGAAAAATTTACTGATATCTAGCATTTCAAATATAAAATCGCAAAAATAAGATTTAGGCTCTCAGTAAGCAAAACTACAACAGATTAATTATTTAATTGTTACATAATGCGTAGAAATAGTATAATAATTCTGGTAATGTTCGTAAAACATCCATCATTGTACAGTACAATTGTACAGTAACCGTAAAGGGAGAATCAGTTAAGAATAGCCTGAATTGTGGATCATTGTCTAATCCCTTTGAATGCCCCTTTGTTTTAAACGCATTGTTTGGTTCCTAGTATTATTCACACAACGGCATATAAATCCATTTAAAAAAGCAATCCGTATTTAATGGCAATATGGAGTCATAACTTACTGATATTTCATTAAAGATAAAACAAAGTAATATGTGGTAGGTTAATTCCTTTTTTAAGCCACCTACTGCATACATCCATTTTATCTTCTAAGAATATGGTTAGTTATTTTAAGCATTCCATGCACATTATTATGTTTTACATCATATCAGTTATTTGACTTTATTAAGAGATATTGGACAAATAATTTTAACGCACGCAAACATAATTTATCCTGAAAGTGTCCCAAGATACAATTTTTGTGTTATACATACAGGGTGTTCCAAAAAGAGCGAACAATCATGGGCCTTGTAATAGTACAGCTTTCGTACTTAACGTAACGTTTCTTTCAATTTTTTGTCGATTTTACTCTTTCTACATGTTAATAGCAATAACTTCGTAATAACGTCAGATATAATTAGTGACTCAAATTGAGAAAGGTATGCTTAGATGGTTTGGGCATGTAGAGAAAATGAATGAAAGGAGACTGACAAAAAGGATTTATGAGTCAAGAGTGAATGCGAAAGTTGGAAGGGGAAGACCGAGGCGAACGTTCCTGGACCAAATCCAGGACATTTTAAATAACGGCCAGGTCAAGAGTACTCTAAACCGACGAACTTGTATGAAAGGTTTAATGAGAATGAAAGAAGCGAAGGAGATATGCAAGGATCGTGGCAAGTGGAAGGATGTTGTCTCTGCCTACCCCTATGGGAATGAGGCGTGATGCTATGTATGTATGTATGTATAATTATGCATTTATGAAATAATTGGCTACTTTACTATATGTCTAATGGGGCGGTTTATTAGGAATATAATAACACACCAAATAGAACAAATTTCACTAATTTGCGGCTGTGGTGGATATGAAAATGTAATAAGGTAAAAAAACGTATTTCTTTAAAAACTTCTCATTTTGAGCACAAATTTAAAGTTTTTTTTGAGCACCTGATATCTGTAATATTAGACGGTCCTGGATTACATCCTCTTTTTGAGACAACCCTGTATATATAAAAGATTATTTCATATTGCAAAGACACTGATATGTTAGACTATACATAGTTCGGTGACCACACTGATAACTCTATAAAGTTGAGAGTTATTGTCCAATTGTGCAATACTACGAAATGTTATGCAATACGAGGTAACTAATTGTTTTAAAAATTAAATTTTCGTGGTTTATTAACATATTGACTATTTGAACGGGTACATACCACGATGGCGTTTTTTTTGATTTTTTTATTTTTCACGGCACCCACATCCATTTGTCGGCATACTACCACTCACAACGTCACGTTTTAATTTTGAAAAATTGCGTCGTTTGTTCATTTGGCATAGCTTCACCACTGGATTCCACGTATCCGCCAGCTTAAAACCATCTTCGCGATTGAAATTAGGATACTTTTTAATTTCAATAGCCTCGCGAACTAATCTCGACATATAAAGGCGGTCCGTGGAAAGAACTTTCGGGCTAAGAAGTTCTATCCAGTGTTGAGTTCCCTGCTGCAAAATGTGCTCCGCGATAGCAGATTTTTGTATGTCGTTGTGTTTGACGGCGTTTATGTGTTCTGACACACGCGTTGCCATGGAACGCTTCGTTTGCCCAATATAGGAGCTTCCACAGCTGCAGTCAATTTTGTAAACGCCCGGACATTGATATGGTAAACGATCCTTCGGAGACCTTAGCGTGTTTATTATCCTTTGTAAGTGAGTGAAGACAGTTTTGATGCTATAGTTGATTCTCAATAGCCCGCCTATTCTGTCCGTCACTCCCTTTACAAAGGGTAAATAGGCCTTTGGCCTTCCTACCTCCAAAGGTTGTTAATGGTGTTTCTGCTTGATGACGGGTTTTGGGGATCTATGTCCATTCCGACGTAACACCTCTATTACATGGGTTAACTCACCCTGAACAGTTTGATCATCACATAAATCGTGAGCCCGACTGGTCAATGCTGTCGCGACCGAGGCAACCTTGACAGCTTGACACAACCGCCCACAGCAGTAACGCCGTGACCACGATCCATGCAACTGGGTCGAAATATCGGCAAAATTAAAAAAACGCCATCGTGGTATGTACCCGTTCTAATAGTCAATAAATACGAGGTAACTTTAACGAACGGAACAATTTCGTCTTTCGAGAAGATCTGAGAAAAAATCAGTGCTAAATTATATAAATTCAAATAGTAGTATAGTGCAAGTTATATGTATTGAAATAGCGGAGAGAATAAAACTGTTTGTTAATGTGGGTTAGTGTTTTTATTATAGTTGCAGAACTAATAAATTAAACTCACAAAATCAACAATAAGATATATATTTCCTGAAATGGGAGGAAAAACTGTGTATTTCATATTAATTCGGAGTTATTTATGTGAGTTAGTTGAAGTAAACACTCGACCGAAAGTCGCCTTATAACTTTTACCTGTCCAACTTTTACACCTCGCGAGTTTCTTTTGCTATATAATCTTTTATTAACCGTCTTATCGCGAGTTATTGCAGGAGTGAACTGTCCAAGTTAGCTCGGAGTTAGTCAGTCGGGATTGTCGATAAAACGGAGTCACGGTAACAGTTAATTAATCATTTGAGTGACAAGTTCGCTGGTCACTTGCAAACTTTGCAAAGGGGCGAGGAAAAAGGTCATCCTTTCAATTCCCAGTTTCTGGAGAGGCTTTAAGACTATTATAAGGGAGCTGTGGGAAAGCCTTTTCCCCAAAATAATTTTCATTATTTCAAGGACGTGTTATCTGAAATTGGTACCTGTATCGGCTTTTAATAACGTTATGTCGTAAAGTGATTCAAGAGGAAGCTTCATATGTATAATACATACAAGTTATAGAACAAAAACGGCTATTCATTCAAAGATTTATTAGGTGATTTCCAAACAAATATGTACGGAATTGTATATTTTGAAAAGATCGATAAAAAATCCGCGATGGTATATTTATCTCTAAGGATACTCCACAGTAAACATTTTTATCATTTACATATTACGAAAATAATGTGTTATTTAACAAGCTATTTTGTACAAAACAGTATTATTCTCTATTAAAATAAATAAATTACATACGTTGTATATTTAAAGTAGATCATCTAACGTGATGGTCGTGTCGAGTTGCCGTCACGTCGGACTACGAGAGTGAAGGAATGCAGTGGAGCAGCGTGGTGGGTCTATGCTCTAAAAACCCTCTCTCGTATGAGTGAGGAGCCTGTGCCCAGCAGTGGGCCGTTAAAGTGGCGGCATAGCTGTTGGCAGCGAACGTCGCAGCACTTTAAGATACTCATTTAAGTGTATATTTTAAAATGACTATAATTTGTATAACATTAAAATGTTATTAATAAAAAGGGGAACTGATTTTGTCATGGGTTCTTGTATTGAGTCAGTATCAGTATCTAAAAACTATTATAACTGATCAGCTGTTTTTCCATTTTGTTTTCAAAGATGTTCCAGATACTTCAAGGGTTGCTTTGTGATAGTTTGGTTAGCTTCTGATGATGGAATCCATGACAAAGTGACGGAACTCTTCAATTCTTAAGAGCAAAGCAACAATACTCGGCAGAATCTTCTATAAGCTATCCAGATTTTTGAGGCGCCTACCGTAACTTCGGTATGGTCAAGTGCTAGTCGTAGTTAAATATGAAGATCGATGGAACTCCTCAACGGCTTACAGTAAGGGTGCGATTTTTGGCGGAATATATATCTGTCTGTAATCAAATGGCAATGACCTTACGTTTGTTGCTGCATTGCAATATTTGAAAGGTGAATTATGTGTGAAGCGGTGGTATAAGGGTTTCGGGTTCGATCCCGGGTGTGGCGATATCAATGTAAATTTAACTTTGTAAAGTTGTTGTTGTTGACTCCGAATATAAGAATAAGAAGAACACTATAAAAGAATTAGTTTAGAGCAACTCATTAGAATTGACTTTAACGTTATTTTCGCATTGGAAATATGGAAAAAATTCAAACATACCGATGCGGAATTAAAAAAAAATACATTAAAATATTAACTTTATGTGTAAGTAAACAAAGCCTAAATTTCTTTACACTTACAGTATAGGGATAGCTATATCAGAAAAACAATCTACATTTATATATTCAGGTAAATGTGACCTTATTACTAATTGCATACAGTTTAAATTTGTTTACGTTAAATTTCAAGTTGGTCACTTAGTGATCTGCTAACAGCGGAACCAGTTCCTTACAGACACATACATAAAATCGCAAGTAAAATTAATCCTTATCCCATATAGTTAAGGAATAAAATCGCATGTTTCTTTGTATATCCAACGTACTGGGTATACATTCCTTCACAGATAAAACGGTACACTGTAGAAAAAGTAAAAGGTGTTACCGAATTATGTCTAGTCCTCAAAACATACATGTTTTATTATCATATAACTGTAAATTTAGTCCTGCTTTTTGAAGTGATACTTCTTTAGGCGCATGAGGGTAAACTGCGTGATAAGCGTCACGAAGATATGCGAAGATACGTTTTTATGCAAATTCCTTTAAAGGTTAGGTAGTTTTAGAGTCGTTCACTAATTTGTAGGTTAATTAAAAATAAACTATTCTCATTATATTACACACTTGCAATGACTTTTAACACAATACTAACGATGATACAATCTAAGAACTGTCACTAGGTGTCATTTCTTATACGAAACGCCCCACCCAACGAAATACACCAATCACAGTCGTCATGAAAACGACGACTAAACAAGTGCCCACCAAATTTGAGAATTTCCGGAACAGCGCCAAACCGGATGTAGTGCATGTAAACGTTTCACCGATGTAAATACAAAGATAATAAACAAATATAGGAATTTAATAGCAATCTAAAAACAGTAGTTTTAATATGTACAAATAACACAAGGCATTTTTATTTACAATTAGACGTTTGAGATGACAATTAAATTGACATGACAAACAAATCTTCCTTTTTCCTTCCATTTAAGTCTCGGAATCTAAAGTTTTAGATTTGTACAAATATAAACGAGAATTTTAAATTAGTTTGCCAAAGAAGTTTCACTTCTGATATGTGTACACACGCGCTTTTTTTAATAACACATAATATATAAATATTCTATTAACAAGTAAGCTCAGAATCTCATTTGAATTGTCGGTAGTCTGATAATAAGTCTATAAACATTTAGCTATTGTTGTATTAAAATTGTGTATTTAAATCTGATGTATCTGTCACATCTTTATATAAAAATATGCATTTAAAAAGGCAGCCAATAAGCTGAATAATTGTGTGACTGTGAATATTACGAATATATCAAATGTCATTCAATTAATATTCAATCCACAGAATCAATAAATAAAAAGCTGAATGATAATTGCAGAATTCCTCTTTAGCAACAAATGTGGTCAAAACTTAACCGGAACAAAAACAATTCGTAGAACAGTTGCGATCAGAAACTGTTGGTTGTCAATGTCAAATATCAAAATTAATGAAAATAAAAGTATTCTATTAATTTTAATTAGGTTTCTGAACGATAGAACCAATATCAAACGTTTGTCATTTAAAATTTAAAAAAGTCACTTTACAATTTAATTTATCTGAACTTTTTTTAATTTAATAGATTTTTTCACAATAAATCTCCTTTTGAACCTTCCCTGAACTTCCACAAATAATTCAAAACCAAAATCAGTCAAAACAGTCCAGCGGTAGTCGAGTTTTAGTGAAAGTAACGGACAGAAGTTGAATATATATATACAATATAGGGTTCGAGTCCCGGGTCGGGCCAATTCAAAAATCAATATTGAGTTTTCTATTAGGATTTTCTCAATATTTGCCCGAAGTTGGGAAGTTGGCGGTGTGATCCACCTCCGTGCCTCGGAGAGCACGTTAAGCCGTCGGTCCTACGCCTGATCTCTCTCCGGTCACATCGGACTATGAGAGTGAAGGAATAGAGAGTGCACTTGTTGTGTACTATGCCCTCTCTTATATGAGTGAGGAGGCCTGTGCCCAGCAGTGGGACGTTAATGGGCTGCTACTTACTTTTACTTTATACAATATAGATGTAAAGTCATAAAATAGCCATGGGCGCCGCAATTTTGGCCTTGACTACTGTGAGCCCCTTCGAACTGGCTCACCACATAAATTATACCGGTTCAGTCAAAATGTAGAAAATGGTTATAATTGAAACGCCTTCTAATATTCAATACTGGAGCCAGAGTGCTTCCTGTGACTATCGTGTGCGGCGTCTTAGCTGCTTTATGGTGACAGCATGACCATGCAGAATCGAGGTGACTGCGCGGGCGCCGTTATCTATTCAAACCTCTATCCCTGGTAGGGTGGCCCCGCGCAGATCTATGGTCGCTGCCGCCAGATGTTACACACGACTTCACTGGGACCGCACTCTGTACCCTTCTTATCTTTATTGCCTAACTATTTGCAATTCTATAACTAAATTAAACATAATACTATTAAAATATGAACTTACTAACAAAGGGATTCTAACACAAAGAGACTATAAAATGATAAACTATAGCATAAAAAAAGCCTAACTTACGAGAATTACTATGAACCATAAAACTATTTATATTTACAAACATGAATAAATTAGTCCGATAATAATACACAAAAAGTCGCGAACAACTACCGAGTACCTTTCGTTTTACCTCTGTTTCGCAGCTAACTGTAATGCGACATGCGATACATTGACGAAAATAAGAACCTACGGAAAAAAAGAGTCCATTTCAAATCTACATCATTATATTAACCACGTCTGTATAAGGCATATTGTTATATCTACATTAAAATGGCTTCTCAAAGTGTATAGATAAACACCGTGCAAGACACTGCTATAATTTAATCTGCATGCGTCAAATTGCCTCATAATTGTCTGACTCACACTTTATGTAACGGCATGAGGCACTCACGCAACTGATATTAAAACCATTCGACATATAACTGCACATCTAAATAAAGATTTCTTTAATAGAAATAAAATTGCAAACGATTACTTTATTGTATAAAAAAATAAAAGTGCTTTAGATCACACGATTGAAGTAAGATTTTTTAAATACATTATGTTCGTCGTCCACTTGCCTCGATCACACTTTTCGTAACGCTATAAAATTACGCATTCCTCAGCCGACTACCAAATGCAGGTGGAAACGGTCCGATCTCACCTGGACAATTCGCTTACCAGGGGGAACGGATCTCTTTCCTGCCGTCTGGTGCAGGTGCTGACCTGCAAGTACTTCCACCAGTGAGGAAACGCCCGCCCGTCATGAGTATGAGGCTCCTGTAGATACGGCGCACCATATAGAGGAGTAGGCTGCAGATCTAGCAGAACAAGTGCGTACGTATGATAGTAGGAGCTCAGAGGTTCGTCAGAAATGACGTCATCCACCGTAACGCCAGGACGCCCACCGTGGAGGTGTTTGACCGGACACGCACCTCCACGGCATTGCCAATCAGCATTCAAGAGCAGCAAACACTGGGCGCCCATTGCCTCGTGAGCTTCTGCTGTTACCGCTTCCTGACGTAGGCGTTGATGACTGCGAAGACAACGCAAAGGCAGTGCGATACCCAGATTAGACAACTTACGAAATTGACCTAGATGGACCCACTAGCGTAACCGGCGGGAAGCAGCCTGTATCACTGCGGTCAAAAAAGATTACCAGGCATCAAAATGATGCCTGAGGAAGACGCCCGGGTAAGGAGGCAGTGGCTCAAGGCCCGCACCCCTCTACTGCAGTTGAGAGGAACCCAGTAGTTAGAGCACCCAGCGTGGGCACCCCAGCGGCCTATTTAGTTGTCGCTGGTTAGAGGAGATCATTCACTGGATGCGATAATTGGGGTAATACTCGCCAGTGCAGTTTGGTGGAGAGTGGTTGCCTTCTTTTACGAGACCGCCATCTTGCTGAATGGAGGCAAGCGGCTAAAGTCCTCCCTCACCGTCGGAAGAGGCTTAGTGGCAGAAGTCGCACGTAAGAGTTTCACGTTTCACCCTATTGAGTGGTAGGTCCTCATAGTCTGTCATCCGGGTCACAAATGCGGTTAAAGAGCCTCTAGTGCTCTCACTCATGGATGAGGAGGGAATCACTAGGTTTTATTGGGTATTTTGTTATCTGTGAGTTCCACACTCCCGATTGGAAAACTTATTTCATCGGGGAGCATAAAGTATAAAGTGTAGTGTAGCTGTAATGTCACTCTTATAGATCCCGTGTAAATTATAGGAAATCCGTACTTAGTGACCGTTTATGTTGCGAAAGTCACTTCATAAGTGAGTGGGTAAGTGAGTTTAATGGTCTAAAACCATCTTCTAAGACCATCACGTCTTTTTTATAAAAGTTGTTAACGACCACCACGTAGCATGAACTTTTTAAAGCTGATTATCTAGAAGACATAACGATTCAGAAGAGCTTTTTGAGCCTACTTAAATGAAGTGGTAAAGATAAACTCTTGAATACAAAACATTTTTGATTAGCTGTGAATTTGCGATAAATAACAAATTTTTAGTTTATAGAAGCCCATGGGAATCTAAACTGTAGTGTAAATTCGTTCCACTGCATTTTCACTGTTTTCTTTTTACAAAATAATTTTACATAAATGTATATGTCGGAGTGCAATAGTCTGTGGAACGCTGGCGCTATCTGTCTATTGGCGTGTGACAGAGTCAATAAGTGGCAGGCCGGCGCGCGTCTCTCGGTAGTTCTCGAGTGGCGGTCCGCCGGAGCGGTCGACTATTGAAACTGACGCCTTCCTAGCTATTATTGTTAAAGAATTTGTGTAAATTGATATCGAGAACATTAAGTGATTGAACATTATAAGAAGAGTTAATTAGTAAAGTATCAGATTGCACCAACATTACCCAACAAACGCCCACAGTATGGAATTATGGATGCCACTAATGACGATGTCGACGGAGAACCCTACGCCCCTATACTTTATTCTCTCCTTCTCTCTTATTCTCCGACATATATATATTCGGAGAATGTGTACATAATAATGTTTTTTAGTTAGGTGTAATTAGGAATGTGTGTAATAGATAAAATAGATATATTTTATTGAACAGTTAAAAACATTGAATGAAGAGGCACCTGAATTTCTTATAATAATAAATGTTTATCATTGTAATGTATAAGTAAGTAAGTAAGTAAGTAGCAGCCCTTTAACGTCCCACCGCTGGGCACAGGCCTCCTCCCTCATATGAGAGAGGGTTTTTAGAGCATAGACCCACCACGCTGCTCCACTGCGGATTGGCAGGCATAGTACACAAGTGCACTCTCTATTCCTTCACTCTCATAGTCC
>JACTOM010000222.1:1108902-1273033 GCA_015832385.1 Elymnias hypermnestra
TTGGCTTGCCAGGGGGCACGGTACGCTAACCTACAGGCTGGTGCAGGTGTTAACTGGACATGGTTGCTTCGGCAAGTATCTGCACCAGATTGTAGGCTGCGAAGAGACGCCTGCTTGCCGTATTTGTGGGGCGGCCGTAGACACTGCGCACCACACAGTAGCAAATTGTCAGGCTTGGGGACCTCAGCGTCACATCTTGACATCGCTGATTGGGAGTGACCTCTCACTCCCCAACCTCTCACTCACTTGTGGGCGCTATGATTGGCGATGAGTCAAGTCGGAGAGCAGTGACGTCCTTCTGCGAGGCTGTCATCTTGCAGAAGGAGTCACTAAACAGGTAAAGGGAGGTTATGGCAGACGCTACTCCCTCTCGCCGGAGGAGGGGGGGCGCTAGAAGGCGCAATTTTGCTCGCCTGCTCTCCCTCAACTAAACCAAACCCTTAAGTCGGATTCATCCGGGGCGCCAGAGCTGAATGCGCCTGCGAACATCTGGACCCCAACACCTGGATTTTAGTGGATATCCTGGTACGACCAGCGAGTCCCACACTCCCGGATGTTTACACTTCACCCGGCGTGCATAAAGCATTTCTCAGCGAAAAAAAAAATCCATTAGACTGAATTTAAACGGTGGTGCTTTTATTCTGGTAGGATTTCGCTTTTTTCAAATAGAGTTGGATTTTGCGTTACAAATATATTCCTCTCATAAATATATATTGAAGGGAGAGTCATTAGTTAGAGTTTACAACTATCAAGTGGTTTTAAGTTGCAGATAGCTCTTATGCAACGTTTTGGTGAACGAAATGGTAACTCCTTGTCAGTAGCATATCCCCAAAATATAATACCATAGCGCAAGATCGATACCACATGTGCATGATATGTCATGAGTACTGTATTTTGATTAACGATCTTGGATAACCTAAACAATAATTACGAAAACTTATTAAGTTCAGTATTTGTTTATTCGTAGTTGCGTTGAGCAGTTAGAGTGAGGGTCCTCTCATCTTCTCATTTGTATATGAATGTGTCAACGATAAAGAAAGAGAGACATTATCACCCAAACTTGCTTTGTTCATATTCCGTTCCTCTTGTGCTACGAAGAGCGTGATCGGGCGAGGCGAACAGATAAAGTATTACTTGTTGTATTTTAGTATGTTGCAAGTATAATACAGGAATGTTTCGACGGGAAACAGTTTGAAATAATCGTTAGGTAGTTTGTTTGGCAATAGAGTTAGGTTTCCTCGTACCTGAGGAAACCAGTTACAATATTACTCAGCGATAACCTTCCAAATACCTAACACAGTCTTTTTATAGAAAGTTATAAATTTATACGTAACGATTTCATTTTTAAATGTTGTTGTTGTTTTTCTTGCCCTTATCCCACAAGGAGGGGCACAGCATGATTCCTTTCGCCACTTCACTCTATCCGCAGTTATTTCTACATTCACACTTTTTTTGGTCGTCCTCTCCCGGCCCTGCCGCTTACCATCTTATTTAGGACCCTCTTGCATACATGGCTATTCTCCCTTCTCTCTCCTTAACTTCTCGGTCACTGGTGCTACTTTCACACTTCCTCTAATATACTCATTCTTAATCATATCTAATTTTGTTACTCCACACATCCATCTCAACATTCGCATCTCCACTGCATGCAATTTCCTTTCTTTCTCCCCTTTGGTGGCCCATACAGGATGACAGGTCTTACGATCGTCTTATAAATTATCCCCTTTAGTGTAAGGGGCATTCTGGCATCGCAAATTGTTCCCGAGACCTGCCTATACTTCATCCAACCTGCATTTATCCTGCTAGTAACATCTCGCACATAATAATTTTTAAATGTATATAGTGTTTAACATTGTATGATAAGTCAATAGTAAAAGATAGATATATACTATCAGATTTCTTTATAATTTTTCATATGGACTATGCAAAACATTAAAAGAATCGTTCACTTCTGAATTAAGAGCGTTTATACAAACTCCTCAACTTTAATTTAGTATAGATTCCTTAATAACTGTTTTCATTATAAGGATTCTACAGACTTGAATGGATTGCTAAAAGTTAAACAGAGACTGTTAACTATAATTGCAGTTGAACAAGACCATGGGATGTTTTATAGGGTCTCTTTAAGTCAGCATAGTTTGTGGGTAAACTGGCGAGGTCTTAGATTCAGAATAAAGTTGAGCCATTTTTATATTAAAAATATAATTTCGTGAGGTTAGCCTCAAAAATAGAAGCCGTTATAAAGTACAATCAAAATTGAAAGACAAAACTTTAGATCATGCTTCCGAATAGTTATTTTATATCGATTTATGTTTAAATGTTACTTTCGATTGCTTAGAGATAGAAATTGTAGCTAAAATAATGAATAATGCAAAAGGTTGTATTTCAATGCAAGGTTAATCTTGATGAAAATAATAAGCTAAAAAATTACATGAAACAAATTATTTTTGATGACTTTAGCACAGAAATTAAAGTATAATACATACATATCATCACGCCTCATTCCCAAACGGGTAGGCAGAGACCACGTCCTTCCACTTGCCACGATCCTTGCATATCTCCTTCGCTTCTTTCATTCTCATTAAACCTTTAACACAAGTTTGTCTGTTTAGAGTACTCTTGACCTGACCCTTATTTAAAATGTCCTGGATTTGGTCCAGGAACGTTCACATTCACTCTTGATTCATAAATCCTTTTCGTCAGGCTTCGTTCATTCATTCTGTCTACATGCCCAAATCATCTAAGCATATCTTTCTCAATTTTAGTCACTACATCTTCTTTTATATCACAACGTTCTCTTATCACACTATTTCTTACTCTGTCACTCGGTTTTAATCCACTAATGTCAGGGGGTACACATCTTTGTCTACCTCTCCGATAGTCATAGTATGGTACACGGGTATGCAATCCCGGCTCCCCGAGCTATTACTGAATCTTCTCACGTCTTCCGAGTCAGTAATAACCTATTACCTTATATTTTCCTTTCACTTCCTTGAAAAGTTCCTGTTTTTTAACCCGTTCCCCCCATTTATTCCATTTTCCTAGCCCACCACCGTACCGTGCTGAGGGACTCGTGGCTAGGGGCATTTGCCTAGTCGCAAGCGGTGGCCTTGGGACCGGACGAACGCAGAATAGGCTAGCCTTATTCTGGCACGCGGGGCACCAGAATGGACCTATGTTCCCTTGCTTCTCGTGGGAACGCAATGGTGTTAAGAAGAAAACCAAAAATGGTGGCAATGAGATTCGCAATCCATCACGTCACGTTCCTAATGGGGCGAAAATTAATTCAAAAGCTGGTTTTCTAAAGCAAGAAATGATATGAAAATCGTCATTACAACAGTTTTATGACACAAATTGAAGTTTATAGTATTTGAAATTGCAAAAGCTCATATTCTAAAGTCAGATTGAACTGTGTTCTTATTTAAAAATTATATGAAAGCCGTCAATCTGATAGCTTAAATCTTTAAATTGAAGCTTATAATATTAAAAGTGCAAAAGCTCGTACACCAAAGCAAGGTTGACCGGTTTTTTGCGCGGTTCATTATTACTTTTTATAAGCCGGTTACAGTGTAGTTCAACGGATTTGTTATTAGTAAACTTTTTTCTATAATATATTAATTTTTATAACAGTTTATTCATAATTTTATAAAGTAGCTGTGCTGTGGAACTCTACCAGCGCAGTGGACCTCTGTTCTCAGTATTTATGTTGTTAAAGGAATTTGTTAGCTAAGTTTAAAGTCAATCAGTCATCCTGTGGGAGTATATGATAATCCGTTCTCCGTGAGCGTTTACGTTTCCAAAAGAATATGTATGCCGAATTTAAAGTCATTCAAGTGAATAGTACTAGAAATCTAGATGAGAGATCGTTTATACTTCATCTTTATATAGATATTAGAGCAGTGTTTCCTAACGTGAGATTGTTTAACAGAAAAAGGGGGGGGGGGGGGNAAGGGGGGGGGGGGGGGAATCAATATTTTTTAAAATTTTTACTAACGATGTTTTGATAACAATGTCATAGTGACTTCTTAAAACTTATCATTTGTATTTCTTAAAATAATAACTCAATTTTTCAGGCATGGCCTAAAAAAAGGTTGGGAAAGACTGGATTAAAGTGGCAATTGGAATCAAAATTATTATTCTTTGGAACAGAAGTGTATATCATGACAAAGAAAACATTCTGAGTATATTTATAAAGTTACTAAAAAAAGGTCTAATAAACCAATTGTTAAATAGATTGCAGATTTTTTTTTTGAGCTTTCGTGATTACAAATCTCAAGATAATTTAAAAAATCTAATATGATTATTCACAACCGTTACTAGTTTAAACGTGATTAAGTATATTTAGTTAATAACCTGTAATACGTTCTGATTATGCCTTTGTTACCACTAAACATAATTATTGGCGATCTAAATCACACCACGTTATTGAGGCTAATCCTGGTGTTAATTATATATAATACCAGTTATTTTTCACTGAAAATTTCGAGTATTATAGTCACTCTGTTGAAATTAAGTTAACTGACAATGCAAGGATACTTATAATTGATCATTTTTACCCAATGATTCATTGTTAAAGTATTTTTCATTTGAATGGAATTTCTGGATCAAATATATTACGAGCTTTCTATTGGCGAAGGAATATTTAAACTCCGAGAACGGCACCTTCATTTAGATTTGGGAGGCTTCAGCTGTGGCTAGTAAACAACCTACTACAAAACGACGAGCAAAAAAATTGCAATCCCTTAAGCGATAACCTTCTACCAGACTAAGGCACTTCCATCTTAGTCTGTGAGATCACGGTCAAACCCCAACCTGTCACCAACAAAACACATTAGCTAAGTAACGAATAACTCACGTCTAGATAACTCAGAAGAATGTATAAAAAAAATTATAACTGTCAGAGCACTAACAGCAAATGCAGCACTGGACGCGACCCGGAGTTCACTCACCCCGACCTGACCGACAACTTTCCACCGCCACTGATCACTCACCACCAAATAGCACTCGTTTTACAACAATATATTACATACAAAACACTAATTTATTGTTTATAATGATTAGTTGAAGTATATCGCTCCGGTTGACTCGCGGTCGGTGACTCGACAGTACCTCTGTCCCACACGCGCGGGTTTTTGAATGGTGTTGCTATATAATATACTAGTTGTCCCCCATTGCGTCCCCCACGGAATAACCGACTGTGACAGATTATTGGGAACCTGTTGAGTGTCGACATCGCCTGAATAAAAGTAAAATAAATGCGGTAGAGATGAGAGCGTTGAGAAGCACGAGTGGCTTAAACCGAATGACAGAGTAAGAAATGGTGTGATAAGAGAACGTTGTGGTATAAAAGAAGACGTAGTGACTAAAATTGAGAAAGGTATGCTTAGATGGTTTGGGCATGTAGAGAGAATGAACGAAAGGAGACCTGCAAAAAGGATTTATGAGTCAAGAGTGAATGGGAAAGTTGGAAGGGGAAGAACAAGGCAAATGTTCCTAGACATTTGAAATAAGGGCCAGATGAAGAGTCAGGTCTAAACCGACCAACTCGTATGAAAGGTTTAATGAGAAAGAAAGAAGCGAAGGAGATATGCAAGGATCGTGGCAAGTGGAAGGACGTGGTCTCTGCCTACCCCGAAGGGAATGAGGCGTGATGCTATGTATGTATGAACAAATATTAACGGTGTATCAGCCGATCCCGAGGGAATATGGAGAAATCTGTACTACATAACCCTCGACACTGCATTTGAGCCCACTTGGCTTAATTTTAAATCAATAGCGAACAGGTTTTAGTACAAAAAGAAAATTGGCATACATATGGAGCATGCCTACACAAAATGACACAGGAAAGCAAACACGCAGTAACTATAAAGCCAAATTTAAACATCAACACAGAAAAACTATTCATAATAACAAAAGAGGGTTAAAACCTCCGTATTTATCGACTAGAAGTATCATTTTTAGATGATTATATTTCATTACTAAAAAGTATTTGTCGTATAATCCCAAATTTCGTATATATCCGTGCTTGCAATATTCTTTCCACTGCTGGACTCAGGCCTCCTCACTCAGGGTTTTTAGAGGATAGATCCACCCCGCTGCTCCACTGCTGATTGGCCGGCATAGCACACAAGTGCACTCTCTATTCCGTCACTCTGCTAATCCCATGTGACGGAAATCCAACACGATGACAGAGAGATCAGGCGCAGGACCGACGGCTTATCAGAGGCACGGGGGTGGATCACACTGCCAACTTCCCAACTTCAGGCAAATATTGAGAAAATTTTAATAGGAATCCCAATATTGATTTTGAATTTGCCCGACCCGAGATTCGAACCCAAGACCTCAGGTCTATAGTCGAACATAGCTAACCATTAGACCAATGAGGCAGTTGCAAAGAACAGAGTCACCCCATAATCCCGTGAATCCGCAGTAGGACTCATACGGGACACCAGGGATGAATACGAAAGTTGACCCCTGGTGTGTTATTCGTGGACGAAGAGGATTCCATTGGATTTTAGTGAATATTACGAGGCTATCGAGGCTTCTTGCTCTCATACTCTTGATGCGTGGGTCGGGGCTTATTCATAAAAGCATATCCCAGCGAAAAAAAAAAGGGGAATAGTAATGTATTACTTGCAGCTGGTGTACTTAAATGTATTTTCCATCGCAGAAAGTAGAAAGGCATTAATATCTACGTCGCTGACACAGTCATAAACAGTTTATACAAACATATATAAATCACTTGACTTACCAAGAGGAATCTTTTTGGAAATTATCAGAAGAGAAAGTCATTAAACTCTATCCCAAATTGGTCTCTAAAAAAGCGAAATACATTAAACATGTCAAGTCAAGTGTGGCCGTTGATGAAGTATGTACCACCCGTTCTTCTTCTACGAAGAGTTTGTTTGCTGGAACGCGTTAATCTCTGAAACTACTGATCCGATTTGAAAAATTATTTGTATCATCACGCTAAAACTAATAGGAGCGGTACACCGATGAAGAATGTTTCTAAAACGGGCTACTTATCTTTTCACAAGCTTCCATTGAATAAACGGTTAAAGTTTCACAAAAATCATGTATGACAAAGTTATTCCTTTTTAAAAGTTGTAACAAAAAGTCCATACTCACTAAAATCATTCACCAAATTTATTCCTTCTCTATCTTCCTTAGGCAGACACAATCATTTCTACAAAAAAACCTTCTTAAAAATGAGTGAGGAGGCCTATGCCCAGCAGTGGGATCTAAATAGGTTATTATTTAGCTTACTTTAACAATAACAATCTATTTATTTTCATTTTCAATTTTGGCTGCTAAACAGTACTTATGAACGTCAATACCCAATTATTGTAAATAATATATAGTTTCACTTCTGATATAAAGTACACATATCAGAAGTGAAACTACTTTGGCAAACTAATTTTTAACTCTTGTTTATATTTACACAAATCTAAAGCTTTAGATTTCCTACACTTCGCGTGAGGGGAAAATGTTACGAATTTAATTGTCATTGGAATCTCAAATGACGAATAGTAAATTTAAAGTTTACAAAAGAGAATTATATTTTATGAGAAATAGTATATTACATTATTAAACGACAAAAGGCATATTAAAATGCCACATGTTATTTGTAAACATTGAAACTACCTAACTTTCAAATGAATTAGCATAAAAAACGCTGCATACGACGCTAATTACGCATTTCATCTATAAAATGCGCTAAAGTAGTTTCACCTCAAAAATTATAATATATCATCATTAGAAATGTTTTGTTAGCAATATTAAGGGACATTTATTGAAGCTGGCAACACTGACGGGGCAATATCAAAGCCTCTGTCCGGCGGCTACGTAGACAGGTCGTACTACACCGCCAATGTGACAAAGTTGCAACGACGAAGTCCTTCACAGACTTTACAACCTTATCGCAATGAGCAGCTCTCTTTGTTTTACGTGCACATTTAGTAGCGCACTGAAACGAATTTTCCGCTGTTACAATACTACATTACGGTATTGTAGACCTTAGTGGGTGAAAATAAGGCTTCGCTTTATGTTTTTATTGTAACAGCAATGTTTGTAGCCGGTGGAAGCCATTCTTAATCGCATTAGAAGGAAAAGAGCGATGCAATTGTGTACGAAACCGGGAAGCAAAACGCGTTCGCGATAGTAATATTACGCAAAATATAAACTATATGGGAACTTATGCAAAATTATTGATAGATCAAGAATGGTATGTTCAATTACATGACATTAACAGCCACGATTATTAACAAAGCCATTATCCAATCACACGTAACGTTAGAGTATAAGTCGTTCTTTAATGTTATCATCGTGGTGAGGAATGTGTTGTGGTCAACGTTATCTACGTTTGGGGTGAGCGGTTGTCTGATTTCAGCATTGAAGTCTCTCTATGAGGGTTCTAGTGCTTGTGTCAGAATAAACGAAAGAGGTGTTCGACAGGGATGTGTTGCGTCACCATGGCTGTTCAACCTATTCATGGACAAATGTTTGACAGATTTTAAAGAATGTATGTATGGGTTAAGAATGAATGAATTACTCATCAAATGTTTACTCTACGCTGATGATCAAGTAATACTTGCGTCATCCGCTAATGAGCTTCAGGAGATGCTAAATATTATGAATGAAGCTTTGAAAGGGAAAGGAATGAAAGTGAATGTAAACAAAACGAAAGTTATGCTTTTTGAACGAGATGAATCTATGATGAATGGCAATATTTTGATAGATGGGGAACAAGTGGAAGAGGTGAAAGAATTTGTATACTTGGGATCTAAATTTACAAAAGATGGAACATGTGAAAGTGATATCGAAAGGAGAGTGAATGCAGGGAATATGGTAAATGGTGCTCTGCATGCTTTTATGAATAGCCAGATGGTGTCTCAAAGGGCTAGACTGGCAGTGCATGCTGGAGTGTTGGTGCCAACACTTATGTATGGTAGTGAAAGTTGGGTATGGCAGAAGAATCACAAAAGTAAAATAAATGCGGTAGAGATGAGAGCGTTGAGAAGCATGAGTGGATTAAAACTGAGTGACAGAGTAAGAAATAGTGTGATAAGAGAACGTTGTGGTATAAAAGAAGATGTAGTGACTAAAATTGAGAAAGGCATGCATAGATGGTTTGGACATGTAGAAAGAATGAATGAAAGAGGACTGACAAAAAGGATTTATGAGCCAAGAGTAAATGCGAGAGTTGGAAGGGGAAGACCAAGGCGAACGTTAATGGACCAAATCCAGGACATTTGAAATAACGGCCAGTTCAAGAGTACTCTAAACCAACGACCTTGTATGAAAGGTTTAATGAGAATGAAGGAAGCGAAGGAGATATGCAAGGATCGTGGCAAGTGGAAGGACGTCGTCTCTGCCCACCCCTATGGGCATGAGGCGTGGTGCTATGTATGCATTCATTAACATAATATATACATGTTTGGTGACAGCTTTATCAAATTAAACAAAAATTAACCCAGCACTTGGTTGGTATTTAGTATTTTTTCCTTCATTTGGTGTTGTAATTTGCGTTAATGTGCCATAATTGTTTAAATTGTTAACAGTAAGGCTTAGCATGCTGTGATTACCTATAAGTAGATCTACAATTTGAAATAGTATTTAAGATTTTCTTGTTATATCAATATATAATTGTAACCTGTTGGTTTCCTGACTTATTATATAATATTATATATTTATTTCTTAACGCTCTCGTTACGCTATCACCAGCTTCCGTCCCCAGTCAAGCGTACATATAGAGGTTTTACTTGAAAAATCTCCTATTGATTTATATATAATCGTTTAAAACTAAAAAACAACACTTATTAATATGTGTAAGATTATAATAGCGTGAAGTATTTCATTAAAAGATGATTATTGTTATAAGCACCTCACGCTTTTAATAAATAAAATGATAAGCATTTAAAATAAATTAAACAAAAGATAAAAAACAACAAGATTTTCATAATTTTTAATATGTTTGAAATTATAATAGAGTAATGTAAACGAGAATTTAAATATGAAGCGTGGGGTGTTTGATGATTATTGACGTAAACACTGCACGCTTTTAATAAATAAAACGATTGTTTTGTTAATCATCTAATCTTTAACATAATAAAAATTTAATTTTATACTAATTAAGTTGGTATTTTTTTTAATTATCATTTATTTTCGATATCTTATTTCCATTGACGTAAAAAAGTAAGTAGCAGCCCATTAACGTCCCACTGCTGGGCACAGGCCTCCTCACTCCGAGGAGCGAGGGTTTTTAGCACTGCGGATTGGCAGGCATAGTAGACAAGTGCACTGTCTATTTCTTCACTCTCATAGTCCGATGTCGGGAATCCGACACGACCGAAGAGAGATCAGGCGCAGGACCGACGGCTTAACATGCTCTCCGAGGCACGGGGGTGCATCACACCGCTAACTTCCCATATTACATACAACTTAATAAAAAACTCAATATCGATTTTTGAATTGGCCCGACCCGGGACTCGAACCCAAAACCTCATGTCAGTAGTCGAATATGCTAACCACTAGACCAATGAGGCAGTCCATCCATTGACGTAGTTAGGCGTAATTTTAAGTTGCAAGGTTTCGAAGTATGTAACGGGCATATGTGCAAATAAATTCTGTGTTTTATATGTATAGATTATATAAACATATAGAGAATGCATTTGTATTTGGTCTTAAAATGACACAATATTAAAGAGAATATTGAGAAAACCTTACACAACTTGGTCTCGCTTCGTCTCTTCACACGCAGTTTGATGACACACGACGATATGCACTGAAACAAACATAAATATTAATAAAACGACCATAATTAATTAAGACTATAAGATTCAACTGACTGCCTCATTGGTCTAGTGGTTAGTATGGTCGACTACAGACATGAGGTCCTGGGTTCGAGTCCCGGGTCGGGCCAATTCGAAATAGATATTGAGATTTCTGTTAAGATTTTCTCAATATTTGCCCGAAGTTGGGAAGATGGCGGTGTAATCCACCCCCGTGCCTCGGAGAGCACGTTAAGCCGTCGGTCCTGCGCCTGATCTCTCTCCGGTCGTGTCGGATTGCCGTCACATCGGACTATGAGAGTGAAGGAATAGAGAGTGCACTTGTGTACTATGCCTGCCAATCCGCACTGGAGCAGCGTGGTGGGTCTATGCTCTAAAAACCCTCGCTCCTCGGAGTGAAGAGGCCTGTGCTCAGCAGTGGGACGTTAATGGGCTGCTACTTACTTTTACTTTTACTTACTTATAAGATTCAACATTAAGTTTCTGTTTGTTATAGTCGTATGAAAGAAAAAATTAACAAATTCACGTAAAATACAAAAATTTCACGTAAACTTAACCATCATAGTGACATTTGCAATGTAACCTCCTTAGTGCTTTTGACAATGTAAACTTTTTGTAGCCTTATGACGTTTGACATAATTGTCAGCGATTGACAGATACACATTTATACTCTGTATGCATGAGTGTAATGTAGTTTTTATCGATTTGATGTATTTTTATACATAAAAGTAAAGTAGCTGCCCATTAACGTCCCACTGCTGGGATTCCAGGCCACTGCGGATTGGCAGGCATAGTACACAAATGTACTCTCTATTCCTTCACTCTCAAAGTCCTTGTGACGGCAATCCGACATGACCTGACGATTTAACGTGCTCTCCGAGGCACGGGGGTGGACTACACCGCCAAATTTTACCCAACTTCGGGCAAAAATTGAGTAAATCTTAATAGAAAACTCAATATCGATTTCAAATTGACACATCGCGATACCTCTGGTACCATAAGGTGTAGAGACTTGTAATTTGGTAGGAGTATTCCTTTTGCCTAGTAGAGGTCATGTTTCTTATTTGTATAACAGAATGTCTAAATTAATGAAATTGCTATCCAAAAAACATTCCACGCATACGAAGTCGAGGGTTCAGCTAGTGACCTATAAGTGCGAAAAATATCATACTCCTCCGACTGCGTAATTTTCATAAAACGCGGTACAAAGTTTTTGTTTCGTATAATTACATTTAAATTTCAAATTTGACAAAAATACGTAAAAACACATATAAAATGAAATAACACAATTAAATTTCGCCGAGTTATGTTAAAAATACAATAGAAAAATAGATAATATCAAAAGTCAAATAACAATAAATACATACATAGCATCACGCCTCATTCCCTTAGGGGTAGGCAGAGACAACATCCTTCCAATTGCCACGATCCTTGCATATCTCCCTCACCTCTTTCACTCTCATTAAACCCTTCATACAAGTTCGTCGGTTTAGAATACTCTTGACCTGGCCCTTGTTTAAAATGTCCTGGATTTGGTCCAGGAACGTTCGCCTTCGTCTTCCCCTTCCAACTTTTGCATTCACTCTTGACTCATAAATCCTTTTTGTCAGTCTCCTTTCATTCATTTTCTCTACGTGCCCAAACCATCTAAGCATGCCTTTCTCAATTTTAGTCACTACATCTTGTTTTATACCACAACGTCCTCTTATCACACTATTTCTTACTCTGTCACTCAGTTTTAATCCACTCATACTTCTCAAGGCTCTCATCTCACCCGCATTTATTTTACTTTTGTGATTCTTCTGCCATACACAACTTTCACTACCATACATAAGTGTTGGCACCAACACTCCAGCATGCACTGCCATTCTAGCCCTTTGAAACACCATCTAGCTATTCATAAAGGCGTGTAGTGCACTATTTACCATATTCCCTGCATTCACTCTCCTTTCAATATCACTTTCACATGTTCCATCTTTGGTAAATTTAGATCACAAGTATACAAATTTTTTCATCTCTTCCACTTGTTCCCCATCTGTCAGAATATGGCCATTCATCAGAAATTCATCTTTTTCAAAAAGCATAACTTTCGTTTTGTTTACATTCACTTTCATTTCTTTCCCTTACAAAGCTTCATTCATAATATTTAGCATCTCCTGTAGCTCATTAGCAGATGACGCAAGTATTACTTGATCTTCAGCGTAGAGTAAACATTTGATGAGCAATTCATTCATTCTTAATCCAAAAATACTTTCTTTTAAATCTGTCAAACATTTATCCATGAATAGGTTAAACAACCATGGTGACGCAAAACATGCCTGTCGAACCCCTCTTTAGACAGGAAACCATTCCGTGTACGCCCCGTTTATTCTGGCACAAGCACTAGGACCCTCATAGAGAGACTTCAATACTTGAATCAGGTTACCGCTCACCCCATACGTTGATAACGTTGACCACAGATCATTCCTCAGCCCTCGATCATAGGCCTTTTCTAAATGCTGCAGCTCCTATAAAGTCTCGCAGTACCTAATAGCCTAAGATCCCGCTGCATAATTATTACGTCTGTATTGGTGTGAATCGAAATAAAATTGTGATGCTTAGTTATAACAGTTTCCAATCCAAATATGCCCGGGACTATACTTAATTATATTAATTGTAATTGAATTTTTGAAAACACTTGTCTTCGTCGTGGCAACCGATGAACGTTCACTACTGGACATAGATCTTTCGTAATGATTATGACTGGGCTCGATCTTGCGCCATTTGCATCCAGAGGCTGCCAGCGTTCCACCTGGTGGGCGGTCTGCCGATTCTAGCACCTTCAGGCTCCATTTCAGCTCCTCAATTCGGTGGACAACGTCGGTGAGTTTAGTTTTCCTACGAGCATTGCCCTCTCCATTGCTCGCTGAATTACTCTTAGCCTTCCTGTAATGCCCATATCTCGGAACCATATGTAATCGCTGGCAACACGCACTTTTCGGAGGCCGTAGTCTAGATGAAATTATTGCTCGTAGTTTCCCAAACGCTAACTACCGAGTTGGATGCAGCGGTTTACCTCTTTTTAGAAGTAATACCTACCTAATTGAATCGTGGTCGGAAACGTGGTCCTTGACTATGGGCCTCATTCGAAAGCACAAAGTCACACAGCGTGCGATGTAGAGGGCCATGCTTGGAGTTTCTCTACCTACGCTATCTAATCAGAAATGAGAAGATCGGTAGAAGAAACAAATTCACCGACATAGCCCTAAGAATCATGAAGCTGAAATGGCACCGGAAGGCTCGGTGAAGGCAGACCCCCCAGAAGGTGGACCGATGTCACAAGGAGGGTCGCCGGTAGCTGCTGGAGCTGGAGTGAGTGAGAATTAATTAATGTTCTCGTTTACAACTTTGACTACTCCAAAGTGATGATTGCCGTGGCGCACTTGCCCTGAACTTTTTGGCAACCAGGTGTAAGGAGGTAATATATTGTTAAGACGTATATGTGTGTTCCAGACGCACTTGTACATGTCAGACGTATAATAGAATCCGAGTGTGGAAAAAAAAATATAATTTGACGATTCAAAAGTGCTGTAACTTGAATAAAGATATTTTGATTTGATTTGATAAGTTTCTACATTTGTGAGTAGTATTAAACAAACTACGGTTGCTTTTTTTAAAAAAGCTCAAAAAAGCTATTAAATATTGCTTAGAGCGAAAGAGAGATTGCAGGAGGAACGCAGTAATTTTGTAGCTGGATCTTAAGCTATAAGGGTAACTCAATTACTAGTAGTAGTCAATAATGCTGCATCATATAAACTAATACACTTGAGTAATTTCCCATACCAGATGATTTAGCAGCGATTTAAGAAGTTGTGGAAGATGATTTTAAACCCTGCTGGTTTTACATATTCAACACAGTAGAAGCTGTATATATAAAAAATAATAAAAGAAAGATAACCAACCTCGTGTATGTGACTAAGAACTTCGGTGCGAGACATGTCTTCCAGTCTGGTTTCGTTGACGTCCATAATTTCATCGGCTAGCTCCAAATTCTCCCAATTGCCTGCTGATGGTGAACCTGGACAAATATAATGGTGCAGGTACTCTCAACGGAATCAATTTTCTGAACCGGTGGTATATTTGTTAAAGATGGACTCATTACTGACGATTCAAACCCACTAGATTAAAGAATATTTTGCTTTTGAATTTCGGCAGAGGACCTGGATTCAAGTCTCGACAGGTCTAATATAGGAAATTACATTTTCTAATTGGAATGGGTCTGTATCGGTGGGAAGGTTGAGATTTAGCTAGTTACTAGCAAAGACATGCAATAAAGCAAATAAATGGCTTTTTTTTAAATATTACTAAAGCGCATACCGCAGTTCTTTGGACATATCAAGCGAAGGCCGAGAGATAACTTAGAGAAACTCATATTGACCGGTAAGATGGAAGGCAAAAGACCCAGCGGCCGAATTCCGTAGCGATAGTCCGATCAGGTAGCGGAACAGCTGGATACCAAAGCCAGTCAGGCCATCCACATCGCTACCGATCGGCAAAGATGGCACAGCTTGCTTCGTCGGGAACATCACAATGCTCAGCAGTGAGCGATGACCAGAGGAGGAGGAGGACGATGCCGTGTAGAAACCATAAGAGATAAATTACCCCTAGCCAATTTGGCGTTAAATCTTAGACTGTATCATCATTATTAGGGCCCGTGGACAACGCAACTTTCGCAGATCGCTAAGGCTTAAGAATGTATGGGAATTACATTGTATTTTTCGACATCAAACGTCATTACCAAAGATTTTCTAAGCATTAGCAATCTTAGAAAGCGACGTTGTCTAAGGGCCCATTTAAGATTTAAATCAATCAATAACCAGTCAGCAATAATAAACCAAACTTTTACTATTATAATATGGTTAGGGAAAATGACAAACATATATTTACCGATTTTCATAACCATTCTAAACTTATATATTAAATAAAATAAAACGCTTTTATTGTGGACCTTGATTTAAATTTATTTAAGTTGCCTTTATGCCTATACGTATTTAAATTATCGATTAACTATTATACCTAAGTTACAATAATTTTTACTAAATATTATGGTAGTTAACCCCACACTTGTCTTCTGACAAAGGTCTTCTCTAAAGATCTCCATTCTGTTCTGTTCTTTGCATTTCGAGACCCTATTGGACCTGTTATTCTCCTGGTGTAATAGTCCCATTTCTAAGCCTGTGTATTCTACCGTAAATTACGATATTTTATAAAAAAATCGAAGTGTAAAGTCAAACTACGGATTTACATAGTATTAATTTTTTTTTAAATCACAAGTTTGTGAATTAGCGAACTTTGAGGCGTATCTATCAGAATCAACAGCATAGCATTATTGTTTAGTATAAATAAATTTGAAATCTAATTTAAAAATGATTTATGATCTTTCGGAAAAAAATTATTGCATTTATTTTAAAAGGAAATAAATCTAATTTAAAACGGCAGTATGATCTAACCATTTCACATTAAAAGAAGCAATAATATATAAAAATGTAATACAAAAGGGAACTTACCGTATAATTTTATTTTATTATCCTTCGTCTGCACAACTATTATGACATATCCTTCCAAATCCACGGACTTGCACTTAACCGTAGTCATTTTGTCAATAGAATTTATTTGCGTCGTCGGTGCGTTGAATGAATTCATTTTGATTATTTTTAATATTAAACTGACAGAAAATAATAACCTATTGACCGCTCGTTAATCTCTGAACCGGTCTGTTTTCACTGCATCTAAGTTATAAGCCATACCAACGTTTTCGCCAGCACCATTTAAGCCAATTCCTTTTCATAATAAAACTGTTCGAAAACATTTTGTCGAGTAAATGCATAATCTAAACATCAACCCGGTAACGAATCGCCCATAATATATAACTATAGATAATAAACATCACACTGATCCTCGATTTTAGTGAACATTTGTAACTTATTTAATTTTTTATGTGTTGAAAATTGGTTTTTCACTGTGTCACGTTTTTAAGGTTGTTACGCACTGTTTATCACGTATTCTTAGGTTTTACACTACAAAGGACACTAGTATTATCTAAAATTGCTATTTAAGTAATATTTTGGTTTATTATATTTAGTTTATAAGGCTTTTTGGCGTGATTTGAGGTTGAAAATCGGTCCCACGTCCCGCGGGCTGGGTGGTCGCCGCGAATGGATACAGCCATCCCATTTTCACGCGATCAATAATGCTCCCTCCCAGCATCCGTACAGACACCCACAGACTAACATGCCACTTGTCATACCGCCGCGTTTCTTTTAAGATATTCACATTCTTTTAAGAAATAAACGCCAAAAAAAACATAAAAATATGCAAAAAATTATATATAAATTGTATTATAAATAAACAAAAATCAAGGTCCCACCGAGATTTGAACTCGGATCGCTGGATTCAAAGTCCAGAGTGCTAACCATTACACCATGGGACCGCTTGTATGTCGGACTAAAACAAACAAATAGATATAATGACAGTCTATTAACATTTATTCATGTAAATGTTTACTATGCAAAAGCTAATTGAAATATCGCTCTATAATTTGAAGGTTAGGTATAATAGCATGACATTAAATTGATCGTTCTAACATAAGTAAAATAACAATGTAAAGATGGCAATAAAAAAGACATACCCGGCTTAATTATTAAGTTCTCAGCACCCTCGTAACTTTAGGTCTTCGTTCTTTAATCTCAGCATCAGTTATACATTGGAAATAATATGTAGAGAAAATACTATATTTAATAATTCACAAGTGCTATAAAAGCCTATATAAAGAATTATAGATTTGATTTAGCTTAAATATTTTATCTTTTTGTTATTTCAACTAGATGGCAGACGTAGTAAATTGAAAGTATATGTAAGCGCAACTTTAGCGTCATCTATTTTTTAGAAAGCAAAACTTGTCAATGTTGCTAAAAACAGTTTCTGACAATTTTAAATTATTAAATAATCTTTTTATTTAAGTATAAAATTTGGAAATCATAATAGTAATTTGCAATAAAAAAAAATATATCGCTGACATTAGAGAAAAGATCCACTGTCTATGGGTCCTTGTCAATTGATAAGAATTTAGGGTGCGTTCCGATTTACAGTATAAGGCCTGTATGATGTGACATTCATTTTGGATACTGTGAAACCGTTCCTTGAAAGTCAGAGATACTATTTGAAATTGAATTCAGTCCAGTATACTGTGGATTTTTATCCAACGAAGTTATTCCTTTTTTATTAATACCAAATGACCCAAAGCACTGAAAGTACTTCACCTTGAAAACGTCAGTATTGCAGTATAGAAGTGACGAGGATTTTAAAATCACATTTTCCACGGATATTTAACGGAACAAATTTCTTCTCAATAAAAGCGTTGGGCAAGTGCTAGCAATGTATATCGGAACACATCCTTAATGTAGCAACACCAAATGACAGTTTGTCACTGACTTCGCTTCGGTATGGTTGTCATTTCGTCCATCTATCGAACGAGTCGATAGATGAGAGTGGAATAATTAACATCGTCACAGTGGGTCACACGGTATTCTTAGTGAATCGAAAAGAATAGCCGCGGCCGTGCCAAGGAACGAACTGGTCGTCGGTCCGCGTTCGCCACACCGCCATGGGAAACAAAGATGGCGGAATAACACGGTGATCGTCGGCCGTCGTAGTGATGCACCGTACCCACCGTGTTGTACCGAAGCGATCTGAAGCTCGGCGACACGTTTGACGCGTCACGGCCTCCTATCTCCCTCTGAGAGATGAGTATCGCTACATGTAGTATGAAGTAGCGCACTGTGGGATGTCGTGCCAGTGTTTTTGACGTGATGTACGGGACGAACGTACTCCTTGTATGTCCCACCCAACGCTAGAGCGCAGCGCTGTCGCGGCGAGTGAGCGCGGCGGGCGGGGATGCCTCGGCCGGGGTGATGCCCCCGCGGCCGGCTATGGCGACGGAGGAGGACCGCCCGCCGCTCGCCCTCTTCACGGCCATCTACGACTATGCGGCACAGGGCGAAGACGAGCTCTCCCTCCGCCGCGGAGAGATCGTCGAGGTGCTGTCCAAGGATGCCAACATCTCCGGCGACGAGGGCTGGTGGACGGGCAAAATCGGCGACCGCGTCGGCATCTTCCCCGCGGTCTACGTCACCGAAGACGACCCCTTGGCCGTCTCATCGGTTATCGGGGACGTGGACCCCCCGCGTGTCTCATACTCGGAGCTGAAGCTGGAGGAGGTGATAGGTTCGGGCGGCTTCGGCACCGTGCACCGCGGGTACTGGATGGACGAGGTCGTGGCCGTAAAGACGGCACGTCTCGCAAACGAGGACATTGAAGTGATTAAAGATAGTGTGCTACAGGAGGCGAAACTCTTTTGGATGTTGCAGCATGAGAATATAGTGTCGTTGAAGGGTGTGTGTTTAGAGAAACCTAATTTGTGTTTGGTGATGGAGTATGCTCGTGGTGGACCTTTAAACAGGGCCCTGTCAGGGCGGAAGATTCGACCGAGGATACTTGTGGACTGGGCCATTCAAGTGGCTCGAGGGATGGATTATCTTCATTATCATGCACCTATATCTCTCATTCATCGGGATCTTAAAAGCTCTAATGGTATGTGATTCCATTTATTTCAAAAAAATCATAAATTGATTTTATATATTATTACTTTAGTTAGAGCTTTTTAATCAAAATCTAAGAAATATAATCTTAATAAGAAATTAAAACATAATACAGTTAACACTTTAAAATTACACTAATTTGTTTATTACAACAATGGTGAGATGACTTCAAAGAGTTTTACAGTGCTTTAATAACTTGTAATTAAAAAATACCTGCATGTGCAGTGGTTTGACTATAATTATTATTTCTACATTGTTGTATGTGTAATTTATATATATTTATTGGGTTTTCTCACAATATACTATTTGTTGGTTATCTTTCTACCATTGGTATGGTAAAAAGACACTACGCAGAAGAAATGGACAAGAAATTTGATAGTAATTAAATATGGTGTTTGTAAGTTACTTTGTGTGACTTTTAGCTGCCATGTCTGACCAGAATAGAGCCCAAACATTTTATCTCTTTTCATACAACACTTGAACCTTATATTTTAGATGTATTTGGCAAAATTATGTACAGGCAACAACACAACACTTGCAATCTCGTTAAAAATGTATATGCTGAACCTGAGAAATGATTTCTCAACTGTCTTTACCTTAAAATATGGCATTCTATGTATTTCTCATATTAAAATTCTGTAGTCCTCTTTTTTTACTGTAAATGTGAACATAAATATAAATATATAATCAGAATAGTGAGACACAATGTCTATTTCAATTTCTCTCTCAGAGAAAATGTTTCACCTAAGGTGACTCTGTAATCCAGAATCCAAAAACAATATGTAAATCCTTGAAAGTCTTCGATTGAATAGTCATACCTTTACAACTGCCTCATTTAGTCTAGTGGTTAGCATGTTCTAAAGACAGGAGCTCCTGGATTGGAGTCCCGGGTCAGGCAATTAAAATAATCTGTATTGAGTTTTCTATTAACATTTTCTCAATAGTTGCCTGAATTTGGGCAGTTGGCTTGCATGCCTTATTCTAAGAAGCACCACAACAAACCCACTAAAATTGTACATTTTTTTTATCACTATAGTTGTAAAATCATGCAGATTTTTATAATTAATTGTATACAATACTGTAGGACATCTTTAAACATAAAGAGAAGATCCTACAAAAAAAATACTTGCATGTCCTTTTATTATAATAATCAATCATTACTATATCTTTTTCTTATTGATGTTGGCTTACATTCCAGGCTTCAGTAAGCAAAACTAGTAATATGTTGTGTCATAGGCTATGAGAAAAAAACTACACATTAGATACAACAAAGTTTATTGTACAATTAATATAATTAACTCATGTACAGAAATAAGTAGATGTAATATAAAAAAGAGTCTATAAAGAGGATGAATATTCATGTTTTTTAAATTAGAAACTGCTAAAAATGTAATTTTATAGGGAATGCTTTTTACCATTTAAATACACTTTGTATGTTATGGTATATAGACATGTAGTAACAACATATTATTAATTAACAAGTATTAAAATTATATATGACCCAGTCTTTCCTGTTGTCAAAACGATTTCCTCTATTACACTTGCCGTAATGAATTTGTCCATTCAAATGTCTTATATTTGAGATGAATGCAAAGATCACATGTGCTGCCATTAATATGGTAATAAAAACAAAACTAGTTTTTTTAAACATTACTAGCTATTACCTGCAGTGCTACCCTCTTAATTCCAGATACATTTTTTTTTAGAAAAGTAGCCTAAATTGATCCTTATAATATCAGCTATCTGCTAATTTATTCTTCTTTAGGTGCCTCTCCGACTAACGAAGGTTGGCAGTTAGTTGTCCATAGTTAACTTTGCCCCTCGCGAGGCTAGTTGAGCGGCACTCGCGATCCCGGTCCACTCCCTGATGTTGCGCAACCAGGACTTCTTCTTGCGGCCAATACGCCTCTTGCCAGCCACTTAGCCGATCATTATTAGTTGTGAGAGTCCATACCTGTTATGTCACAGAACATGCCCCAAATACGCAACCTTCTTCTTTTTGACGGTCTTCCAAAGTTTCCGCTGACAATCCATTCGTCGCAAGACCTCTTCGTCGGCAACTTTATGGATCCAGCTGATTTTGTACAGGTGTCGGTAGGCCCACATCTCATATGCTTCAATAGGTTTTGAATAAACATATATTGAATATTTTTTAGTGTTCACAGCCACTGGTACATATAGTAGCTGTAAATACTACTAAGAAATATTATTCTTCCTCTTCTTTTTATTCTACTCCAATTACTGGAGGTTGGATATCAGCCGTGAGAATCCCTCTTGATCTCAGGTGAGGTGAAATTATTTCACAGTGCTTGTGTGATTTTGTTTTCCTATAGCTGACCAGCAATCAGTCTATTTAGATGATCCAGGTGTGTGGTGTGATATTTGGGATTTGGAGAGTTAGAGCAGTGGCTCTAACTCACCCTCCAGTTTCTTAACATGTCAGCTCTGTTTAATCTTTTAATGGGGTTTTGCTGTAAGAGTACTAGACAGTGGGTTAGGGTGACTAACTAGGCGTTCTTTATATTTGGCTGATCGGCTGATACTTGTTGATCTCTGTGTTACGGTACTAGAGAACTGATGAAGGAACCCATAGAATATTGTTCTGAGTTCTCTGAAGACACATGACATTTGTTGTGTTGACATGTGACACCATTGACCACAGCTGCATCCCATAAGTCCAGATGGACTTTATTATTGAGCAGTAAACTCTCACCTTGTTGCTCAGTGAGTAGATTCCTGAGTCGTAGGTTGATTTCCTTCAGCTCTGTTTTGATGTGGTTTTTCCATGTTATCCTGCAGTCCAGATGGTAGCCAGGGTATTTTACTGTAATGGTTTAAGATAATGTGTGCAAACCCAATTTAACAGGTTTTCACGTCTCAGTGTGTGTGATTTTTGTTAGTAAAAAAAAAACTTTTCAATACAACATGAATTCCAATAGTGTTACTGATAAAATCTGTATTATTATTTCTTTTCTGAAAGGTTATCTTGATTGTAATCTCGCCTGGTGATACAGTCTTATGGGAAAAGGTAATGACCTGGTAAGAGATGATGTATCTATTATGATTTCTAAACAGCATTGTACAGGGATGCAAATATATTGGATACATCTTTATTGTTTGGGTGGTAATAAGCCACAGCCAAAGCCTCCCAATCCAATCTCAGACTAGCCTGATAATGCAATTTCCCAACTTTGCCTTTGAAACTATCGAACTCATTAACTTTCACAGTGAAACAAATACCCCACTGAGGTGATGAAATGTTCAATCAATTTCACCTTAAACTAACATTTTAACAAAACTTATTTAGAGTAGTTGAGGAAAACTAAAAAACGAGACGAACCTGGTGTTAATGATGTCCACATAGCAATGTCAAGTAAGGCTCTTATGCAAGACCAGTATTGTTCAGCCTACATGTGATTTTAAATATACACCCACGTAAACTGTATTAATCAAACTTGAAATGTATGTGTTGCTCGTACAAATATATATTTGACCTCTTGGAATGTTATTGTACCTCCGTTTGAGTGAATGTTGACTTCTGTGTGTAGAAATCACCAGTAATAGGAACTTTTGTCTTCTTACTTGTGACACCTACTTAAATCTAGTTGTTTATTGTGGATATTATGGACTTTGTAAATCACTTTCTATCATTATGCTGACTACACCCAAACGTAGACCCTATCTATGATCAGAGGAAAGCTCAGACTATGCTCTAGCCCAAACCCCCTTTCACTTTCTTTAAGCCTTGGACCTTACAAGTTTTTACCAACTCGCTTCTCTAGCAGAGGTTATTTATTCGATTCTCGAGACAGCAAATTTAGAAAAACTATATTTAATTATTATTTGTCGGGTCGTAGCTAGTTACCTCTTCTTCCAGGAAAGACTTGCCCCCGAACAAAAATTTGCTTTTCGGTATTTTAATGTTTTAAAGCCCTCTTCTATGAATGAGAAAGCCTGTGCCCAGCAGTGAGACGTTAATGGGTTGCTACTTACCACTTATTTACTTACTGTAATATGTAGAAACCATAAGAGGTACCTTTTCTTCTTCTTTTTTTTAATGGATTTCAGGTGTGATAATTAAGCACATGTCATTTCGCCAGTGACACGTAAATTGAAGAAGGCACGAAGGAGATTGTACGGTTTACGCGATGATAAAACAGACTTTTGATTATCTACGAATAGTTGATAACTTATTGTTAATAACTGCCACCTCTAAAAATACAAAAATAAAGTATTACATTTAAGGAATTTACAAGTATTTTTATAGAAAGCTATAACAAAAGCTAAACGTTAAAGGGAAACGCTACTCTGGAAAGGATGAGGTCATAGATAGGATGTGAAAGTTTAGGGCAGTTGAAAATGATGTGGGAAATAGTGCCTTCGGCCAGGCCTTCAAAAATAGAATTGTCCCTAATCCGAAGTTTCGCTATGTGAACAGTGGAACACAAATGGCCAAGACGCATTCTCGACATAGTAGTTGGTACTGATCGATCGAAAAAAACCAGGGTCACCTTGGGATATTTAGCTAGATAGAGATGATATTTGCCCTTAACCAATTTCGATGAAATCCAGAATGAGTTCCATGAATTTTCCATGTAAGATTCGAAAAGCGAGCTTAAATCGTGTGGGAAGTTTTGAAAATGGTCGAGCGTTCCATCGTGGACTGCTAATTACCTTTACCAAATTGAGGCCCTTCGATTTAAGGATAATCTAAATGATTTTTTATGGATACTGTGTATTTGAGTAAAGCTTTTGATTTCTCCATTTCCATTTCGAATAAAAAGAAAGTATAGCTTCATTAATCCCTACGCCTTTCGACTGCCCCTACGTTTAAAGAGTCAGGTCTTATGACCTAAGTTGTTAATTGGGGTGATATATTCATCACTACAAAACGTCAAAATGACTATAATGCAAGTTGCCTATAATATGTAACGGCTGTAGATTTGCCTCTCATAACTGATAATAAATAAGCTGCACAAAGGCTGCAAATATCCCATAACTAGCTACGGAGCTTTTCTCACGTCTCTGTAGTCACACGCTTTCAGTTTCAATTAGCTGAAAGCTTCCTGTCGTCCCCTTGCAGCCTCCCAATGGCAGGGTGTAGTCTTTATTTAATAATAGTGTTCTTGCTCACAAAATGAAGGCACTCAACATTGAATGAGATTTCACAGCATCTATTGAAATACTTTATTATTATGTTACTTGTTATTAGTATAAATTTGAATACCATAGGGAATGTTATAATGTCAATCGTGAAAGATAGGTAGGATAGATAAAATAGGGGTATATTGCTATCCCTGACATTTTTTAGAGTTATCATACTGGACTCGATGAGTAAGTCTTCCCCGTTTTTGCAGGATTTGTCAATGATACTCCGCTCTTATTGGTCGTAACGTGATGCGATATAGTCATCAGTTTCCCTCGAAAAATGGGCTATCTGGCACTAAAATATATTTCAATTCGAACCAGTAGTTTCTGAGTTTAGTGCGTTTATACTAGCTCTTCAGATTTATAATAGTAGTATAGTTTTAACTATACTTTCAGGGTTTGATGACTTCGTTAAAAGACTAAGGAACCCTCGTAACATTAGATTGTAAGTCGTTCTTTGATATCATCATCGTTCAAAAGTGAATTTGATTATATTTTATCCGGAAATCCATATAGGAAAGGGAAATTTTAACCGTAAAATCTTATTTGGTTGCTTGTAATTTTATAAATTAAAATGCACGTAGTATTACCACTTTGAGCGACTTGACTAATGTTAATTACCCTCATTTTATAAAATACGAGAGGTTTTAACACGGACACCGAGTAAAAAGGCACTTAATGTCGCCGACGTCTACCCTTTAATATTTCAAAGTCCATATTTCAAGACAGAAAGTTATGATCTGCAGATGTTTTATAGTTTTGATGAAAAATGTGTCTCATTATCAAAATATCTTTATTCAAGTAGGCCTGTTTTTTCCACACACTTATTCTAATGTACGACTGTTGTATGATGGATGATTGTATTAAAGAACGACTTAGTTACGAGGGTTACTTCGCGCCCTGATCTGAGAAAAGAGTCCACAACTAACTCAGTTTAGTATTTTAAATAGATTTTTACCATCATCATTACAATATCATATTAATTTATTATATTTAAATTCAAATTAGAGATAGATTTTTCAATCAGCTTTCTTTTAACAAACACGAGTTTATTATAGAAGCGTATACAGTTACACTTAAACGAGTTCTTATTCGTTGCCATCGTATATATTTTATAATTAACATTAGATTTGAAAGTCCTTTTAATTTGGAAACGATTGGATAATATAAAAGTAAACTATGATTTCATTTGAAGATTCTAAAAGCCTTGATTGCCTAGTGGTGAGGAGTAAGCATGGAATAACTAACAAACATATCTGTTATTTGCTCCTTTACTGATAAAATGACAACTAACAAAAATAACTTCATTAAAAAATAGAGTTATTACGTTATTGTCAATATTTTACAATAGAGTGAGCGAGAGAGAATATTTGTTAAAAATGGACATTGTTATTTGGAAAGTTATTTTATTCGTTATTTAGTTGGGTACTAGATTATGAAATAAAATCCTATTAAGATTTTATAATGAGTCGAACATATTTTCAACATACTAAAATAATGAACTATACGATAAGAATATACAATACTTCCCTTCCTTTATGTTTAATCATAATTAAAAAGTTTACAGCAACAAATAACTTGTTAAAATATCAGTTATTGGAGCTGTGTTATTATAGTTACAGTTATTGAAAAAAAGCAATAACTCTCATGCTTGGTGAGAAGTATGGATTCTCGTTCAGGGAAGTCATCCGTTTGAATACTAAACTTCTTCTTGAAAAAGGTAGTTGTGTTCTTTCTTGGAGTATGAGTAGCAAGGTATTGAACAATAGAAGAACATGGGAGGGTGGATGCTCTAAAAACCTTATCTCCTGTGAGTGAGGACGCCTGTGCCCAGCAGTGGGACGTTAATGAGCTGCTACTTGCCTTACTTTTCCTTTCATAAAGGAATATTAAAACATACATACATATCATCACGCCTCATTCCCAAACGAGTAGGCAGAGACCACGTCCTTCCACATGCCACGATCCTTGCATATCTCCTTCGCTTCTTCCATTCTCATTAAACCTTGTATACAAGTTCGTCGGTTTAGAGTACTCTTGACCTGGCCCTTTTTTAAAACGTCCTGGATTTGGTCCAGGAACGTTCGCCTTGGTCTTCCTTCCAACTTTCCCATTCACTCTCGACTCATAAATCCTTTTTGTCGATCTCCTTTCATTCATTCTCTCTACATGCCCAAACCGTCTAAGCATACCTTTCAGTTTTTCTTACTTCGTCACTCAATTTCAACCCACTCATAGTTCTCAACGCTCTCATCTCTACCGCATTTATTTTACTTTTGTGATTCTTCTGCCATACCTTATACTTACACTACCATACACAAATGTTGGCACCAACACTACTGCATGCACAGTCAGTCCCTTTTGGCCCTTTGAGACACTCTCTAGCTATTCTTATAAAGGCGCGAAGGGCACCATTTACCATATTCCCTGCATTCACTCTCCTTTCAATTTTAATGTAGATCCCAAGTATACAAATTCTTTCACCTCTTCCACTTGTTCCCCACCTATCAAAATATTGTCATTCATCTCTGACAAAAATAATATCGTTTACTTTGTTTACTTTCAGTCCTTTCCTTTTCAACGCTTCATTCATAATATTTACCATCTCCTGTAGCTCATTCGCGGATGATGCAAGTATCACTTGATCATCAGCCTATATTAAAACATAACACAAACAACGCCCTCGAGGCCGTCAAATATAAGCTCACGATACCAGTATCTCGTCAAGTTTGCAAATGGTTGCAATAATTATGTTTATAGTTAAGTTTTCTCACATTCCTCGCGCTTTTTTTGGTGTAGCACTTGGCGCGAAGGGTCACGTGCCGGTTCCGCTACACGTGGGGATTTTCCTACGGCGAACGAGATACTGGCAAGTCCCTCTTGTATCTGTAAGAACAACGAGTTAAAAGGAATTTTTAAAAAGAAATGTAATATAATGAAACATAAATATAATATAACTAGCTGAACCCGCGACTTCGTCTTCGTAGAGTGATTTTTGTGTAACATTTTCATTAATTTAGGAAAACTGTATTACAAATAAGAATAAACGTGAATTTTGAATTTTTTTAAATGTGAAAATTTGATTTTTCAATTAACACCCCCGCAACCCCCCTTGCGGGTAGAATTTCACAAAATCCGTTCTAAGCCGACCTCTACTCGGCAAAAGGAATATTCCTACCAAATTTCAAGTCTTCTACCCTTTGTGGTTCCAGAGATATCGTGATGAGTCAATACCAAGTCAAATCAAAACCTGGATATCTCTTTTACATATATAGATTATTTGAGGAAGTCCAGGGATGGTATAAAAGGTTAAATAGGAAAAAATAGAATGTAGCAAAAATAACAATTTGGCCTTTCTTTAGAAACATATCCCCAAACGTCAAATATTTTGACATTGACAACCAATAATTTCTGATTGCAACAGACGAATATTTGACAGGAATATGGGAGTAAAGGATACTATTTTTATACTACAAGCAAAATTTAAATTATAATTTGTATTAATTTTCGACACTTTTAATATTTTGATGACAATTAAATTCCTTTTTCCCTCCCTCTAAGTCTCGGAAATGTAAAGTTTTGCATTTGTAGAAATAAAAACAAGACTTATAAATTAGTCTGCCAAAGAAGTTTCACTTCTGACTTTATTGATTCTGAGGCGGTAGGAAGATGGCCGGTTTAGCTAGTTATATGTCAAAAGAACATTATCTAACTCCAAAACTGTACTCAAGGTTATGTGACGAACCTTGTTATGTTAGTATCGCTCAAGGACAAAGGGATTCCCGAGATATATCGTCTTCTTCTTTGTCGCTTCTCGTTTGTCAGAGAGGTCGTGGTTATCACGTTCCCGATGTAGACAATACTCTCTTCACGACGCCGCGCCACTTCTGCCTATTTGTCGTTAAGCGTTAAGCGCATTCGTGCACGGGAGCTCCCACCGCAGCCTTTCCTTGGTCTGTCCATCTCGTCGGGGATCTCCCTCGTGGTCTTGTGACTTCTACCTTCCCTTGAACGACAAGACGTTCTATGGAGTCATTTCCACGCCGACTAACATCCGACTACGCACTTGAGTGGATAAGCGGCTCATCCAGGATGGAGACGTTTCTTCGAAACTCAGTCCAAGAGATTCCGAGCATCTTCCTTGAACACAACATCTCCAGAGCGTCTATCTTGTGACTTTCGGTTTGTCGCAGGGTCCACGTTTCAGCGGCGTACAGGAATATGGGTAACACCAACGATTTTACGAGCCGATCCTTGGTGGCTTTGGTAGATATATCATATAGATCCTTTATATACGAGTATATTAAGTCGCCGTGACACTGTATAATGCAGTTATATGAAACTGGGTTTACAGTGCACACGTGCCTTTTAGTGTTATTATAAAACACGCCTGCTTGTTTCAAACATCTCAGAAATTTGATAGCCGCTGAATCGAGTTATATTCATGTATAACTCAACACAATAACAGTGGTAGAGCCCGGCTCTAATCGGTCACTTTGTTTTTTGTTCTGGGAATGCTTTTACGCACTTACCCCACGACCTGAGTGGAGGAGACCTCTCAATACCCACTAAAACCCAGCGGAACCCTCTTCATCCGTGATACACCAGAGGTTTAGCTTGCGCATTCTTCCCTCGTGTCCCAAATGAGTCCGACTGAGGATTCATGGAAGCGGGAGCAGGTGTGCAAACAAGCGCCGCTTAGTATCCCGCCTCCTATCTCGCTCGTGGGCCTCCTTTAGCGAGATTACAGTCTCGCAGAAGAAGGCCACATCCGCCCAACATCTCTCACTTGAGAGCATCTCTATCATCTACAATTCTCTCAAGCGAGAGTTCCCCGCCGATCAGTGCCACCAAGCGGTGCCGCTGAGATCCTGTCTTTACATTCTGCCACGCTACACTCGAAGCATGTAAGCAAGTCCTCACTGCCACTTTGGTGCAGAAACTTTCCAAAGCAGCCATGCCCGGTCAGAACCTGCACCAGTCTGTAGGAAGCGTCTCGTGCCCCCTGGAAAGCTACTGCTTCAAATGAAGACGGATCGCCTCCACAGTGGTCACGCCCGCTACTGGGGTCCTGAGGTCCTCCTTCCAAACCTAGAAGCTATAGTCGGTCACTGACTCAGCCGGAAGTACCACGTCGTTAGAGAATATCAATGTGAAGTGGCTTCCCACAGGCCAGAAATACATTGTAAGAAAAGCTGGCACAAAACCTTAGTTCTTCAAAATGACTTTCAGGTATGACAATTGAGCACACGCCATTTCGCTAGTGTCACGTAAATTGGAGAAGGCAGGAAGGAGGTTGTATGACTTATGAGATCATAATTCTGATTATCTACACATAGTTGGTATCTTATTAAAAAAAATTCAAAATAAAGCGTTAGAGACAATTCAAATAAAATAAATAACGCAATCGGTATCTTACGCAGACATGTTACAACATAATACTATTTCATTCAAGGGAAAAGGCACTCTGGAAAGGATGATGTCATAGATAGGATGTGAAATTGTAGGGCAGATGAAAATGATATGGCAAATAGTACCTTCGTCTAGGCCTTCACAAATAGAATTATCTGCAAATAATGCTAATAACTGCCTCATTGGTCTAGTCGTCAGCCTGTTCGGCTACAGACATGAGGTCCTGGGTTCGAGTCCCGGTTCGGGCCAATTCTAAATAGATATTGAGTTTTCTACTAAGATTTTCTCAATATTTGTCCGAAGTTGGAAAAAATTTGGCGGTGTGATCCACCCCCGTGCCTCGGAGAGCACGTTAAGCCGTCGGTCCTGCGCCTGATCTCTCTCTGATCGTGTCGGATTACCGTCACATTGGACTATGAGAGTGAAGGAATAGAGAGTGCACTTGTGTACTATGCCTGCCAATCCGCAGTGGAGCAGCGTGGTGGGTCTATGCTCTAGTAACCCTCTCTTATATAATTGAGGAGGCCTGTGGCCAGCAGTGGGACGTTAATGGGCTGCTACTTAATGCTAATTAAACGTTTTAAAAATGATTTTGTTCCCGTCCCATCATGAAAGGTGTCATTAGTACTAACGTCTGTCTTCGTTTTCAGGAGCGGTTTTCTAACACCCTGTATAGATAAAAGTACTTGACATGCATTTATGAAATAAAAAAGTAATAACAGTTTTCTCTAATCATTGTATATCATTTATTTTTTCATAAACTTACCAATGATTTTTCATGTCTTTCCCAAATTAAACGACATACGAATTTAAGCACGTTAAGGTAACTCTAAGTTTTATAGAAAACTTAAGAATATTGAAGGCAATTAACAAGTGAGGGTTTGTATTTCGGAAAGGGCAATGTCTAAGGAGTGGTCAACGCAATACAACATATCGAAATTATTATTATACAGAGTATTAATTAGTCAACAATATAGGATATGTTCAATAATTTATTCAGTGCCCTACTTATCGTCTTTGCATAATTTCTTAACACATTGACATACCAGTTGCATGCCATGTGCATGCGTAACTATAGTAATCAGGCAATTTTTTATATTCAAAACGGACTTGACACTATTTTAATATTGCATAATAGGCTAACTGACCCGGACCACTTCGGCTGCGTTATTTTAATTTAAAACCACAAAGCATGGAGTGTGGGACTCGAGGGCAAGGCCAGTATACGCAATAAATTCCATCGACACCCTCCTGACCCTGAATTGGGAGTGTCAGAGGCTCACTTCCGCATTCGCCTTGACACTCCCGAATAAAACCGACTGAGGATATAAGGAGACCTTCTCCTTCGAAGGGGAGAGGCATCTGCTGCAGCTTCCCGTTCTGGTTCCATTGTCGGAACTAATCTAACAAAATTGTGACATGAAATTTCGGAGTGCAATAGTCTGTGGAACGATGGCGCCATCTGTCTATCGGCGTGGGGCAGAACAATAAGTGGCAGTCCGGCACGCATCTCTCGGTAGTACTCTCTCGGTCGACTATAGAAACTGTCGCGTTCCTAGCTGTTATTAATGAGTTTTGTGTAAATGGATATCGGGAACATTAAGTGATTGAACATTACAATCTGAGTTAATTAATAAAGTGTTTGATTGCACCAACACTACCCACGAACGCCCACAGTATGGAAATTTTGGATGCCATTAATGACGATGTCGGCGGAGAACCCTACGCCCCTTTGCTTTATGCTTTCCTTCTCTTATTCTCCGATATATAATAGAAATCAAATCAAGCTGCTGAACATTTTTACCAACCATTTGTACCAACAGACATGAACATATATTGAAAACGAGCTATTGTATTCTCTGGGTAATTGATTTTTAAACGAAAAATATTATTCGTAAGTCGAATATTTCGATACACGATATAAATGATCGATTAGATTCGAACGATATTCGCACACCCTTACTATCAACCTGCATCGCAACAGTTGGTGGGTTTAAGCTCCAAAAGCTCTCGTAAAACTAAGTTTATCAATGCCTAGAAGTGAGATGTTAATATAGTTTTATTTTCCTTCCATATAATTCTTGCAAAGAATATAAAGCAATGGATGTTTGTAACGTATTTTTTATAGATAGTTCGAATAGTTTTTGTTAGATTCAATTCATCCGATAAACTCGTATACAGGTGCGTGCAGTGTTATAAGGAGTGTAAGTAATGTGTTAGGCAATCTAAGTTATGCAAAAAATCCGATTGTATATAAACACTAAGGCCGTGGGAATATTGATATTCTCAGTAAAGGCTTGTTTTTTCCTAGAAACTGCGTCAGTGTTAATTATAGGTAAAGGTTCGATGCAGTTGAAGTCTTAAATATAGGATCTTAGCCTAGGTTATTGTTATTTAATACTTCAGTTACAAGGTTTTAGTTAAAATGGTGCGAGTAGTCGCTTTTTTAACAGAAGTGCTAGATTCTGCTTCCAATTTCGTCTTGCTAAGGGTTATAAAATGTAGAGTCGATTTGACCTTTATTGCTATTCTATAAAGTTCATAATAAATTACAAGTACTCATGGTTGTCTAAGTAATGTAGGTGTGTTCCTAACATCAAAAAGTCAATTTGCACTTTATTTCCGCAGTGCAAAGTTCAAAATCAATTGAATAGTCACAAAATGTAACAGCTATAGATATTTAGTACTGCTGTAATTTTATTTCGAAAATTATTCGTAAAAATGGAAATCTGTCGGATCTGCTAGTTACTCATAAATATACTTACAATGGTTGCATCGAACTATATAATAATGGGAATCACAATGATACAAAAAGAACAGAAATATACAAAAGAACTAACAAAACAAACTAAATCTTATATAAAGGAAGAAATTCCTGCTAAAGTCCTTGGGTCCTTGTAATTATTGGAGTAAATATGGGATATGTGCAACCCGCCAGTTCGCAGTGAAGTAACGTGGTGGCTTGTTACTCTAAAAACTTTCATCAATGGCCTTCTCCTCTTAGTGGTTCGGTATTAGATTGCTGCTTAACTTATTTTGGTTATTTTAAAGGAATTTAAAATAAAAATATTCCTCATTCACGTAAACTTAACAATAATCTATCAACGGTTGATTCTACGGAGAATATACCGGTATGAAACTCAGTAGTAACTCTTTATCAACTACTTTTGCATTAATGACATTCTATATGTGAAATTATAATTTCAGTTAATTTTGTTTTAAAGTTTATTGCGCTTTCGTAGATTTAGAAAAGGCCTATGATCGAGTTATCTACGTATGGCGTGAGCGGTAACCTGCTCCAAGCATTGAAGTCTCTCTATGAGTGTTCTGCTTGTGTCAGAATAAACGGAGCGTACACGGAGTGGTTTCCTGTCGAAAGAGGTGTTCGACAGGGATGTGTTGCGTCACCACGACTATTCAAGCTATTCATGGATAACTGTTTGACAGATTTAAAAGAAAGTATGTATGGGTTAAGAAGGAGATATTATGAATGAAGCTTTGAAAGGGAAAGGAATGAAAGTGAATGTAAACAAAACGAAAGTTATGCTTTTTGAACGAGATGAATCTATGATGAATGGCAATATTTTGATAGATGGGGAACAAGTGGAAGAGGTGAAAGAATTTGTATACTTGGGATCTAAATTTACAAAAGATGGCACATGTGAAAGTAATATTGAAAGCAGAGTGAATGCAGGGAATATGGTAAATGGTGATCTGCACGCCTTTACGAATAGCCAGATGGTGTCTCAAAGAGCTAGACTGGCTGTGCATGCAGGAGTGTTGGTGCCAACACTTGTGTATGGTAGTGAAAGTTGGGTATGGTAGAAGAATCACAAAAGTAAAATAAATGCGGTAGAGATAAGAGCGTTGAGAAGCATGAGTGGATTAAAACTGAGTGACAGAGTGAGAAATAGTGTGATAAGAGAACGTTGTGGTATAAAAGAAGACGTAGTGACTAAAATTGAAAAAGGTATGCTTAGATGGTTTGGGCATGTAGAGAGAATGAATGAAAGGAGACTGACAAAAAGGATTTATGAGTCAAGAGTGAATGCGAAAGTTGGAAGGGGAAGACCGAGGCGAACGTTCCTGGACCAAATCCAGGACATTTTAAATAACGGCCAGGTCAAGAGTACTCTAAACCGACGAACTTGTATGAAAGGTTTAATGAGATTGAAAGAAGCGAAGGAGATATGCAAGGATCGTGGCAAGTGGAAGGATGTTGTTTCTGCCTTCCCCAAAGGGAATGAGGCGTGATGCAATGTATAGTGTATGTATGTATGTACTTAATTTTGTTGACATAGTTTTTGTCAAGACAATGTCATGAAAGGGAAATGAACTAGGCGATGAAAGTAGGATCCCACTGAGTTTCTTGTGGGAACTTCTGAAATCCGAGTTCCTACTTGTAGTTAAAAACCCCAACAGGTGTTATAAGGATGTACCCACGGTCCAGCCTCCGTGTAATTTGTCGTAATAAAAACTTGTTAAAGATTTTATAGCGATTCAGTATACCCGTTTCGAAGGAAACAATTATAATACCATTAAAAAATCTGCATTTTCGATCAAGTGAACTTTATATAAAACTTATTTTTTTTAATACTATTCCAATACCTCGTATACGTTTAGTTTTTTTATTTAATTTGATGCGTAAATAGAAGTAGGTATTTAATGAGTTGACGTAACGTGGAGATATAAACAAAACAGCTATTTAACAAAAACTTTTCAAATAAATAAAAATAATTTGGTATATAATTATAATAATACAATAAATCTGCAAATTTTTTAAAATAGATTAAAGGTAATAACTTCTAATGAATCGTAAGAAACCAAACATCATACAAGCACATAAAACAAGCGCGCATGCGTCAATAATTTGAGGTATGCGCACTAAATAACGCATTTTTTTAATCGGAAGTGCCACATTCGATACAGGTAGGATGAAAAAAATATTCAATCATACATTGTATGTCTGTAGTCTGTAGGTCATATCAAATTAACATTCCATATTCTTCAATAATAACTGCCTCATTGATCTAGTGGTTAGCATGTTAACTACAGACATGAGGTCCTGGGTTCGAGTCCCGGGTCGGGCCAATTCAATAATCGATATTGAGTTTTCTATTAAGATTTTCTCAATATTTGTCCAAAGTTGGAAAGTTAGTGGTGTTATCCACCCCCGTGCCTCGGAGAGCACGTTAAGCCGTCGGTCCTGCGCCTGATTTCTCTCCGGTCGTGTCAGATTTCCGTCACATCGGATTATCAGAGTGAAGGAATAGAGAGTGCTCGCTCCTCGGAGTGAGGAGGCCTGCGCCCAGCAGTGGGACGTTAAATGGCTGCTACTTACTTTTGTTTCCAGAAACTTGTTACGGATTCAATCACGACAAAACACCAGATTATATAGATGCCTCAGTCATCTTTCCCATAAACCATTAACGAGAATTGACTGTATGCCAAAACTCAAGTATTATACAAAATCAATCGTAAATAAAGCTGACTCAGTGGGCGTCGCAGCAAAATTTTAATGAATCATTTAAAGATTTTATTGGAATGAAGATGAACTTGATCAAAAAAGATATTTCAAATCATTTTTATCCATATTCCAATATGTAAAACGATAGAAAGATTTTCTTTTGAAGTTATACGATACCCTGTAGTTAGATTTAGTCACCATTTTATAATTATATAATACCTACCTTAATTATTTTATTATATTACGCGTTAGATATATTGTATCATTGAAAATATCAACGTGACATTCATATCAAAGTTATAACTTTCAGACTCATCTATAGAAAATAGATTATAAAACTATTTATATTCAATTTAAGTTAATTTACGTTTATTATTTTGGAATCTTTGGCCTTTGCCTTGCATTGAGTGAACGAATGATGGATGTATTGTGTGATACTTATATATTATTTTGCATTTTATTATGCAATCGAGGGTGTATTTCAATAAGACATTAAATAATTGCGCTAAAAGTTTTACTATCCAAAGATAATGGCAGATAATTTAAAAATTGCGAGACAAAGTTTACGCATATCATTGTTTAAAAAGATTTTTATTTTAATTCGCCAAAAAATATAACTTCTAACATAAGTACACATAGATTTTTTTCGCTGGGAAATAATTCATGCACTGGCTCGATTCGACGAACAAGAAGGCCTCGTAATACCCATTAAAACCCAGCGGAACCTTTTTCATCCATGAATGAAGCAACTTTCGCATTAATCCCTGATGTCCCGTCTGAATCCGACTGAGAGTTCTCAAAGGACTTAAAACTAACAGGCGTTGCCTTGTATCGTTTCACAGAAGGGTGCCACTCTCGCCCAACATCAATAACTGTGAACTGACCTGATCGAAAGTGATGACACAGATTAAAATTGTAGCGAGCAAACCTTATAAAATACTATTTATCTCTTGATGGTTTCTACACAGCACCCCACCTACCTATTAATGTAGTGTTTTATTTATTTAAAGCATTGTTAAATTGTCAGTTAATGTAGTAATAGTAGGTAGGTAGATTGCAGTCGGTGCTCCTCCCGGCAGCCGGAGGAGGAGGGGTGCCAGAAGGCGCAGTTTTGTCAGTTTTCGTTCCTATTCCTTGAACTTTTGAGTCGGATTCATCCGGAGTGCCAGAGCTAAATGCGTCAGCGAACATCTGGCCCCCAGCATACGGATGAAGAAGCTTCCGCTGGGTTTTAGTGGGTATTCTGGTGCAGCCAGCGAGTCCCACACTTTCGGATGGAGATTAACTTCATCTAACGTGCGCAAAAGCATTTCCCAGCGAAAAAAAAACGCATGCACGCATTAAAAAAGATCGTAACAAAATGCTTAGATAACTAACGTGTTGTAGTTGATAAAGATTGCTAATGTAACCGTCGATTTAATTTTAACTTAATTTAAAGATACCATGGATATAATGAGCGATACTTTCGAGATAAATATATACTATCACAAACTTTTTGTACATCTATAAAAGAGAAATTTGTTATATCTCTCAAGGGTTGGGTTTGATTTTTTCTGACACTTCCAACAATTATCGTTACATTTCAACAAGTTTACACAAAGCCGTGACGAATTCTATACATAATTCTTCAAGAGAGGTTATCGCAGATAAACAGAAGGTGTAACAAAAACTACTAAACCGATTTCAAAAAAAATTTCACCATTAGAAAGCTGCATTTTCACTGAGTGGCCTAGGTTATATTACTTTCTTAAAAAAAATTAGGCATCGTTTAGAAAAATGCATCAATGTAACCCAAGGTGTGAAAAAAATTGTCAAAAAAGAATTCATCACGCTAGGGATAATTAATGCTAGAACAAAAAAATGTGTTACAATATTATAAAACGTATTAATATCTATAAAAAAAGTCTAGAATACTATTTGTCCAACTACTGTAGTTATGCCACTATAACTCTTTTACCAATTAAACATATCACCAATTTTCAAATCAAATGAAATCAAATCAGAAATATCTTTATTCAAGTAGGCATATTACAGCACTTTTGAATCGTCAAATTATATATTTTTTCCACACTCTGATTCTATTATACGTCTGATGATGGTACTCAAGAACAGCTTAAAATTTAAAGTTACGAGGGTTCCTTCGCGCCCTGATCCGAGAAGAACCCACAACAAAGTCAGTCGTGTATTTTTTTTGTTACCATCATCATTACAATAACATATTAGTTTACTATATTTTAATTAAAATCAGAGCAATTCGTTCACTCCCAGGCGTTTCTATCGTCTAAGTACTCTTGCAACTTATAATACGATGTTTTAAAATGTCAATCAAAGAAAATAGGTCCGACTTAGTAGACTCTCCAATAAACTTCTGTTATATGAAATCGTAGTGAACCGACAGAAAGACAGATTGTGTAATATTTTAGGATAGTTATAATTATCTATGGCATTCCGTATCATAACGTGACCTTTGCAGGGACATTAACCTTTGCAAAGGACAACTTAAATGCGAATTTAATTCGATAACATTTTACGTACAATTTTACTGACAAGCCTTTACTCTAATTGACAATATTTATAGTTAATTATATAAGCTTCATAGGTGATGGAGATGGAGTTAGATTCAGGTAAATCTCTCCGGGTTCAGTGGATTGTATGGGGCTCGATTTTCAGGTTTCAGCGGGTTCGGTCTTCAATTCTCGAATGGTCGGGTCTTCGGTTCCTCGATTAGAGGTACTCTGACGGCCTCACTGGCGCAGTGGAGCGAGTACTAGCTTTGCTGGCAGAGCCTAAGGGAGCCCGGGTTCCACACTGTTGTAGAATGTCCGGCATGGGGACCACAGCGACATCCTCTGGTGTCCCTCATCGAAGCGGACGCCATGCTTGAAAGTGAGATAGGATGGAATGCAGTTGCCTCTTTCTGCGAAGCCGTCATTTTTCTGAAGGAGGCAATGGAGAGAGTACGAGAAGCTGCAGCAGATACTGCTCCCCTAAGGAGGAGGAGGCTGGGTTGTAAGAAGCGTCTTTACGAACGCCTCTTGTCTCCTCCTTGAACATTTTCAGTCGGTTCATCCGGGAGTTGGCAAAGTGCATGCGCAAGGGAGCCTCTGACACCTTACATTCAGGGCGAGGAGGGTCTCGCTGGATTTTAGTGGGCATTCTGGCCATGCCGGTGAGTCCTTCACTCCTTGCCTAGTGGCAGGAGTGCGCAAATGCATTTCCCAGCGGAAAAAAACAGGTCCCGGGTTCGATGTATTTTTAATTTGTCTGAGTCTGGGCCGGCGGGAGCTCTCAGGCCGAGGCTAGTAACCACCCAACAGCAAAGACGAACCAGCAAACAAAAAGATTTATGTTTCGGTACGATACTGTGTAGAAACATTAGGGGGTACATCGCCTCTTAACAGATTATCGCGCTTCCATCTTAGACTGTATCATCACTTACCATCAGGCGAGGACACAGTCGAGCGCTAAACTGTCAGCAATGAAAAAAACTTGGGTTTTCATGGTTCGGAGTTTCGGTCATTAGTTCTTCAGGCTTGGATCGTTTAGATCTTGCAGATTCGGATGTTCAGTTGTTCGCACTTGGGTCTTCCATTCTGCAGAGTTCTGTTTTATTGTAGGGCGTAATGTGACACACTCTGAGAGAGGCCTTCTATACACACTCCATACGGTGTAACAAGCACGTACATACGGCACGTACATACGGTGTGACAAGCAGGAGACAGGGCAATCGCGGCTGCTGTGGTAAAAGAGGGAGGTTGTCGCCGGCGGTTGACCAATCAGAATTAGTCGCCGCCAGCGGCTTGCTGGGATCGCTGCTCCCGTCCGCAACAAAAGGTGTCATTGAAGTCAGTCAGTGACTATAGCTCGTAATGATGCTGATTCTTGCGGGGAAGTGTCATAACACAGGGCATACGTAATTTTGACTACCTCGATGGTGTAGCAAAATTAACACTAGCAGAGTTTCCAGATTAGGATTTTTATAGATTTGGTTATTTTATAGCCTTGTTATGCAAAAAATCTTGCGGATCACCTGATTTTAAGTGATTACCGCCACCTGTAGACACCTGCAGTACCAAAGATGCGACCTAATACAAAGGAGTTTATTCGCCTCTTAATGATGATTGATGGGAGTTTTCGGCCGTGGCTAGTTGCTTCCCTATGAGCGTAGGTACTTGGTTCGTTTCCTAACAAGGAATTTAGGTAGTTGCATTTTAAAATTTGTATTGGTGAGATGCTTCGGTTGTAACTAGGAGCCATCTTACGAGATAAATCCCGGAGTCCATTTAGGGCAAGGCATATTTAGGAATTGCATTTTCATATTTGTCCAGATCTAGATTGAATGAAGGATTCGGCCGCCACAACTCCATAGGAGACAGGGCATAAGGCTGCGCCTGTTTGCGCACGTCCTCACGCCTCCGTGAATCCTCAGTTTGACTCATCCGGGACACCAGAGACGCCTCATTTATACCTGTAGCCGGGAGACGTGCCTTCGCGCGTTTTCTGTACTCACTGAACCTCTGGTGCCCCTGTTTGAGGGTCCTGCTGGGTTTAAGTGGGTATTCAGCGTGTCCCACACTCCTAGCTGAAGGTATAACTTACAGCCGGGCTGCATAAATGCATTTCCCAGCGAAAAAAAATGGTGCCTCATTTATGGATGCAGAGGGTTCGGCTGGGTTTTAGTGGGTATTGCGAGACCTTCTTCCTTTCCGATTTCCACAACCCTGATCCATATGTTGGGGTATGTGTCCAGCAATTCCCAGTGAAAAAAAGGCTTTTGTCGTGTGACTGCTAACAAAGACGTGCCAAGCAACAAAAGTAGGACATCATAGCTTAAATATGAATGCTTATATTATTTTACCATTCGGCACGATGCTGTGTAGAAACCATAAGAGGTAAATTACTTAACAGATTAGGTCAGTTCCATATTAGACTGTATCATCACGTACGAGTACTATCTGATGAGATCACAGTCACTAATCAATCGACAATAAAAAGGAACGAATGCTTAGTTATATTACCTAAACTGGCTTTATTAATTCATTAAAAATATCTTACTCTAAACCTCTTATTGATATTATACCTATACCACAACACAAAATATAGTGTTTATGATCCAGGATATCCGTAAGAGATCATTTTCAACAGATTACACGTCCTTTATGCAAATTATTTATATTTAAATGAAGTTATTAAATAAGTATAGTTATAAAATTGTTTTAGGAATACGAGACTAGATCACGATATTCTTTTATAGTTCTACAAATATTTTGCTTTTAAATATTAATATTTTAAGATCAGTTTCGACGCCGTTATCCTAAGAATTTTATCCCTTGTTTTATGAATTCTTTATTAAATCTTTAATATTGAGAATAACATGTGAAAAATACACGTTATTTGACAATTCAATTCAATTCAATGCTGCAAAAAGCCTATTCAAATAAATAGAATTAAATTTAAATTAAAAAAGGTGCTTACTTTGAAATTTATATATTGTACATTTTCGTATACAAATATTCATTCATCACATCAGCGTATTACTTAAGTAAAGCTGGTATGTTTTAATTTTTATAAACAACAATACACCATCTACCATATTAGGAATTCTGTTTGCCCAAAGGTTGCCTAAAACATACATACATACATAGCATCACGCCTCATTCCCTTCGGGGTAGGCAGAGACAACGTCCTTCCACTTGCCACGATCCTTGCATATCTCCTTCGCTTCTTTCATTCTCATTAAACCAAAACGTTCGCCTTGGTCTTCCCCTTCCAATTTTCGCAATCACTCTTGACTCATAAATCCTCTTTGTCAGTTTCCTTTCATTTATTCTCTCTACATGCCCAAACCATCTAAGCATACCTTTCTCAACTTAAGTCACTACATCTTTTATCACCAAAATCCTAAATAAAAAACGGAATAGAAAAGCAATAAAGCCACGTCTTGTACTCATATATCGTCAATTGTATGTAATCCATCTATCGTTTTTGACATCCATCCAAGACAATCTGAGTAATATAGCTTGTAAAGATAAAGAAAAGCACTGCATTAATCCACTTATCGGCATACAACGCTTCGATGTAATCTAGGTGAGATTTGCCGTCATTATTTCGTAATTCGCTACAGTGTACGAAAACACTGTGTCATCGTGACTTCTGGTTTCGCGACACCGTTTGTGGACAATGACCCCCGAAAAGCCTAGAGCTAACATTTGTTCTATGCATGTCCACCGATAGCGAGAACAAATCCGTTCAGATAACGGTTCTTTTAGGCCGTTTTGGTGTTGACGGCCTCACTAACATATCTCCTAGATTCTATTCCCGATTGGACTCTATCAGTTTTCCTTAACGAGTCTCTTTGATATATGATTTCCATGTGATACAACGCTGCTGCCTGGTATCACAGGAGACTCTTGGACCGAAAGCTTTTATTTGAAATATCTGGTTAATCAATACCCATTAAATACAAATTCACAATACGCCTACACAACTGTTCAAACTTATTAGAATGAATATAATATCCACTCCTCTCAAGATTACAATTAATGTTCCTATGCTTTTTATTCTTGTATTTGCTTTGCATGCTGGTTTGCCTGTAATTGAATTTACCATAAATATACATATTTGTTATTATTTTAATCTCAGTAAGTGTAAAATCTGTTGGTAAACCTAATAAATACATCAGAACCATATACAAAGTGTCTAATGGCCGCATAGAACGCCGGAGAGTTACATACCTGAACGTGACGAGTCAGCCTCATTGAATATTCTTTCGCAAAATCAAAATGTTCTTTGTTCAAGTAGGCTCGTTTTTTGTATTTTAATTAGTCTCTCCATTGGGAACAAATAAACCTCCGCTTCGAAAAGTTGATTCCGCTGAGAAGAAACTCAGCGGCTATTCTTTTAAATATGTCATATGGCATTTTACTTTGGGGTAATGCTGCTGATATAGATGCAATATTTGTGCTGCAGAAAAGGGCTGTTCGTGCGATTTACAATATGGGTCCAAGAGAGTCGCTAAGAAACAAATTCAAGGCAGTTAACATAATGACAGTTCACGGCGTACATATATTAGTAAACTTGTTGTACGTCCATAAAAACATTGACTCTTTAGGAAGAAAAGTGAATGCACCTCATATACCTTAAGAAATGGAAATAAAATTGCTGTAAATTCTAGTAGGCTACATAAAATGGACAAGTCATTCAAGGGTAACTGTATACGTTGCTATAACAAGCTCCCAGAAGAGGTTACAAAGATGTCTCTTAATAAATTTATTATTATTTTATTAAAAGAAAACTAATTGATAAATCATTCTATAATTTGGAAGAATACTTAGAAGACAAAAAAGCGTGGGAGTGAATGAATTGCTCTATATATATATAGATATAGAATATTTTTAAATTAAATATTGTAATGATGATAACAAAAAAAAAAAACGTACACCCGACTGAGTTTGTTGTGGGCTCTTCTCAGATCAGGGCGCGAAGGAACCCTCGTAACTTTAGATTGTAAGTCGTTCTTTAGTGTCATCATCAGTCATTCATTTAAATAATATAGAAAAAACGATATTTGACGATTCAAAAGTGCTGTAATAGGCCTACTTGAATAAAGATATTTTGACTTTGACTTTGACTATGGTTTTTGTATGTTTATCTTTCATGTGCAACCGAAATCAAGTCCTATGCCTTTTGTATTAGAAGGTTCATGACATAATTCTTAGGCAACCAAAATAGATCGTGTGGTTTTCATTTAATGTTTACTTATATGAACTGTATATCGCAAGCAAGATGAAGTAGTGGGGTGATTTTTTGTACATTTAAAAGTTGATATTGAGAAGTATCATTAAATATGTTAGATGAGTCACTTCAACCGATGAACAAAGGTCTCGCCTAATGATGCCCACTGTGCCCGATCTTATGCCATCTGGCTCCAGCGGCTACCAGCGATCCTCCTTAAGACATCGGTCCTTCTGGAGGATTGCCATCCCAGTACCTCCGAACCCCAACGTCCATCGGTTCGTCGAACTATGTGCCCCGCTCATTACCACTTGAGCTTCATGACTCTTAGAGCTATATCGGTGACTTTGGTTATTCAACGTAATATGAAAACACTAAGTCACATACACAACTTGCACTCTACTCTAAGGGTTGCCTGGAAGACATCACTACGTAGTGATAACGCCGCCCGTTGCATACTTTAATTTAATTATTTTTTTTCTGTTTATTTTGTTACTTTATTTGATGTTTTTTCTTTTTTGTGTGTGTTATGTTTTACTATCTATCTATCTATTAATGACTTCACTATTTGAATTTATACAATTTAGCATTACTTCTCTTGCAACAACTACTTCACGAGACACAGCTAGAAAGACTATCTTAACAAAATTGTCCGCTCGTTAATGTAACCTCGCATTGCATAACATTTCGTGTTGTCACCCAACTGTAGTTTAACATACGGATGTCTTCATTTCTGATCTGATCGCACGCTGTGTGACTTTGAGCTTTCGAATGAGGCCCATAATCAGCGACCACGTTTTACTTGAAACAAAACTGTATAAATTCACACAGAAATCCAGCACGAATTATGAGCATTTGACACGGCTATAATTTACCAAAATTTTACCAGTTTTATTTAAAGTAAAGAGACTTATGTAACATATTTAAGGATACATTTTCATGCGCAAAAAATCACCCCACTATTTTATCTTGCAATAAGTAAACAATAAATAAAAACCGCACGATCTTTTTTGGTAAAGACGAAAAGTGGTTTGGATACATACATACATACATAGCATCACGCCTCATTCCCTTCGGGGTAGGCAGAGACAACATCCTTCCACTTGCCACGATCCTTGCATATCTCCTTCGCTTCTTTCATTCTCATTAAACCTTTCATACAAGTTCGTCGGTTTAGAGTACTCTTGACCTGGCCGTTATTTAAAATGTCCTGGATTTGGTCCAGGAACGTTCGCCTTGGTCTTCCCCTTCCAACTTTCGCATTCACTCTTGACTCATAAATCCTTTTTGTCTCCTTTCGTTCATTCTCTCTACATGTCCTAACCATCTAAGCATACCTTTCTCAATTTTAGTCACTACGTCTTCTTTTATACCACAACGTTGGTGGTGGTTTGGATACCTTATTAAAAATGCGTAATGCCTTAAGATATGTTTATTTCCAAAAATATAGGTGTCTTATTTGAGTGAATATATCGGATCGATATACGAAGTGTGTAATGTCCGCATAGAGCGCTTTACTGCACGAGCACCTAACCTTGGTGGTCCGTACCACGCCCGGACTGGCACAGACTACGAATCTTATAAACGTACCGCCTCTACACGAAAATCGCTAGTTTTTTTAATATCAATCTAATTGAGATGTATATATATTACGGTATATAAATTTATACAACGAGTACGTTACACATAAAGCGTATCATACTCTTGAAGAATATTTTAATGTCGTCGTTTTGACTAAGTCTGGACTAGTTACCTACCAACAAAGACGTACCGCCAAATAAAGAGATTTGTGTTGCGGTAAGACGCTGTGTAGAAACCATAAAAGATGTCGCCTCTTACCAAATGAGTTTGCTTCCATATTAGACTGTAACATCACTTACCATCAGGTGAGATCACAGTACGTTTGATAATCTCGTTTCCATAATTGATGAGAGCCGAATTTTACATTGTCCAGCGTGATGAGTCACTCGCATTCAGTACCCTCTATGTAAAATATAGCAGTGACGTTGACTATAACTCACTGCCATTCTGGACGAAGCTTTACTCGAGCGTATTCTACTCAAGGTTCAGTCTAATTTAATTCCCACTAAATATACGTATACAACTGCCTCATTGGTCTAGTGGTTAGCATGTTCGACTACAGACATGTGGTCCTGGGTTGGAGTCCCGGGTCGGACCAGTATAAAAATTAATATTGACTTTTAAAATGTAATAAAGGAATTAAAGTGGCATAACTACAATAATTGGACATATGGTGTCTGGGTCTTTTTTGTACATATTAATATGTTCTATAATATTGTAGAACATTGTTTTGTTCTGTCTTCAATAGTTTTTACAGCGCAGATTTTTGTTTTATACCTTGGGATTACATTAATGCATTTTTCTTAGTAGTAGATATGGAGGCGAAAAGCGGGCTACCGAGAGCCGCTTTGCCACTTTAAATGTAAGAGGAGGACTGAATGAAAAGATTGATGAAGTATGCCAGATGATGCATGATAGGTGCATAGATGTACTCTGCGTGAATGAGACAAAGAGGAAAGGATGTGATACCACGAAACATAGCCCTTACACAGCTTACTGGTCTGGTGTAAGCAGTGATAAGAGAGGCTGTCAGGGAGTTGGTATCATACTTTCCGAAAGAATGGATGATTGTGTGAAAGAAGTGAAATACGTGAGTCCTAGACTCATCTGGATCAGGCTAAAAGTTGGACTTACTCGGATCTTTGTCTTGGGTGCTTATGCTCCGACGGATCTGGGCACCAGAAAGTCCAATAAAGCCCAAAAAGAAATAGATGAGTATTGGGAAAGTGTGAGTGATACGTTGAATGAATGTGAACCGAATGAGCGAATAATTATGTTAGGAGATTTTAATGGATGGGTAGGTGTGAAACGTGATGGATATGAAAGGACTCTTGGTATGTTTGGTGACAAACGGGTGAATGAAAATGGACGAAGTTTGCTTGGAATATGTGTGGAACATAGTCTTTTTGTGGCAAACACTATGTTTGAGCACAAGGGGATTCATGTGTATACAAGGGAAGAAGGGAATGCTAGAAGTATGATTGATTTTGTAATTGTGGACGAAAAACTGAAGAAGAAAGTTCTAGATGCTCGAGTATACCGCGGGGTCGACATCGATACTGACCACTACCTGGTTGTTGCCCGAATCGGTGGTCTTTTTAATCGGTGGCGCCATAGAAAGAAGGAAACCTCGAGCATTCTTGAACGAATAAAAGTGGAGAGATTGCAAGAAGAGGATGTTAGAGAAGAATATCTGAAAAATTTGAGTGGGCGATTCAAGAGTGAAGACGAAGGAAATGAGATTGAAAGTTTATGGAATAAATTTAAAGATGGAGTGGTTGGTGCTGCTATTGATGTATGNATAAGACCAGAATATCGGATTTCACTAAAATCAAGTGGGTATAGTCAAAAGAAGGGATATATATATTTCTGTAGCGGTACAAATTCGTATAAAAACTTTAAAATTATTTACCTACTGGAAATACTTTGAAACTTGAAAGCTTCTAAAAATCTTATAATAATGTGTTAAATGAAGAACTTTACCTAAGACAAGAAAACCGTTTCGGTTTTTATCCTCTTTAAAGTTTAAAAACATTTTTTTATTGAAACTACTTCCCATTGCATAATAATATTAATAATATTTATAGTCCCCTAAAACCACTTCATCATTAAAAAGTGGCCGCGCATGTAAGAGCCATTCAAATGGTAGTAACGATACATAGGGTTAAAAATACAAAATTAAAGAAATCTGATCCGCACCAATATCTTCATAACATTTGTTGCCCGCACCAATATCCTCCTGAAAATTGTTACTCGCACCAATATCCTTATAGCATTTGTGGCCCGCATCAATATCTTTACAAAGATTTGTCGCCCGCATCAATATCTTAAATACATTTGTCTCCAGCATCAATATCCTTATAACATTTGTTCCCCTTACCAATGTCTTTAAAACATTTATCTCCAGCACCAATATCCTTATAACATTTGTTCCCCTTACGAATGTCTTTAAAACATTTGTCTCCAGTATCAATATCCTTATAACATTTGTTCCCCTTACCAATATCTTTAAAACATTTGTCTCCAGCACCAAAATCCTTATAACATTTGTTCCCCTTACGAATGTCTTGAAAACATTTGTCTCCAGCATCAATATCCTTATAACATTTGTTCCCTTTACCAATATTTTAAAACATTTGTCTCCAGCACCAATATCCTTCTAACGTTTGTTCCCCTTACCAATATCTTTAAAACATTGGTCCCCGACACCAAGATTCTTATAACATTTGTTCCCCTTACGAATATCTTTAAAACATTTGTCTCCAGCACCAATATTCTCATATTTGTGAGCCTCACCAATATCCTAATAACATTTGCAGCGCGCATCCTTATTACATTTGTAGCCTGGATCAATATCCTTGTAACATTTGTGACCCGGAGAAAAGCTTGCAGACCCATTCTCTAAAAGAACATCCTTATATCCAATATAATAATGTGATAATGTCTTCTAAAAGTGATGTATTACTAGAAATAAATAATATTTCCGGGGAATTACGTCCTGAGGGTCACCAAAATTGATTGCTACAGATATATCACCCATAATAGATAAATCGAACAAAAGGACATAATAAACGACGACGATTTGATAATCGTTTAAGCTGTATCAAGATAAGACAAATGTTTAACAGCGATCTAATAAAGATTACGTTTATCGATAAATCAAATATCATGAAATATATTTTGGTCAAATCATTTCGCATATGTAATAAACACGAGTGATGTACAAGTTGTAGGCTGCTTTAGAAGAATAGCCACACAATTGTAAAATGCTAATTTTTACAAGAAAGCCGGCTGAAAATTGAACAAATCGTTTAAATCAACTAACAATATAAAGTCTCTGATGCCACATTTTTATTTGTTTTGAACACAAGAAAATATAAACTATACTATAATGTGCAGTAATTATTCATCAATAGCAACATTCTGATACGATTTCAAGACATTTTAAAAGATTTAGCATAAACGATGATCTCTTTAGAGCCTACTAAATTTATAAATGCAAAAATAACTCTGTCTATTTGTTGCGCTGCCAAAACTACTGAATAGATTTAATTAAAATTTGGTATACAGATATTCTTGAGCCTAAGAAAGGACATTTACATGACGAAGGGTTGTAAAGGATGAAAGTATCGTCACGTCGTCGTCAGCTGATTCGATGAAAATAAATATAACATTCAAAATTTGGAACAATTTTATCTTCAAAGGTGTAAAATAACAATCCTTACTAATATTACGAATGCGAAAGTAATCATCCGTCTGTCGCGCTTTCAACACAGATAGAGACTGGAAAGGACAAGTTCTTTGTAGTGAAACGCTGCAAATAGCTGGTTAAAGTATTCCTTTTTTTTTTTCGAACTGTGTTTAGCTGTTAGCCCTACTGGCTTTTACAGCGTAACCGGGAGGAGGACGGGCTCTTAAGGAGGCCGCCACATTTCGAGTGCGAGCCCTGAAAAGGGCTCGCTCTCCGGGGAAACGCCGCTCCAAGGGCGTCTCCTGCGAGACCGAGCCTCGGCTTGGAGCGACGTTATCGCTGAAACATCACCTGAAAAGGAAGAATCAGAAGCGCCCCCGGGAACGTGGGTGAAGTCCACGTCCGGGTGACGTCAGAAATCGGGGACCTCGACTCCGCCGGCGGAATCGCTGTGTAACATTTGTGTGAGTGTCTGTCCCTACCTGGTATGGTAGATTGTCGATAGTTATCGTATCGTCGGGGTCGTTAAGGACATATTTAGAAACATGTTTACCAAATTGACCTATTAATCTATGTTGTTTGCGACTGACAAACGTGCACTATTGTGACAAGCAAACGACGGTCGTTGACACTTTATTTGGTAAAAAGGACATCCTATCATTAGAGTTTTATTTCCTACCAATCGCAGGAATTACCTTAATTGCACAAACAACTTTCTTCTAAGAAATGACAATCATACAAATATATACATGCTATAGGTCAACAAAACATCTTAATATATTTTTGTTTTAACTTTAAATTAAACAAACATATTATTCTCTACATAAAAGGGAAAAGTCGCGAACAAGTGCACTCTCTATTTCTTCACTCTCATAGTCCGATGTGTCGGTAGTCTGACATTCTTGGCACAGGGCTGGAGTACCACCGACAACTTCCCAACTTTGGGCAAATATTGAGAAAATCTTATAAGAAAACTCAATATCGATTTTTGAATTGCCTAGACCTATGAGGCAGTCGTTTATATTGAGTCACAGTAAAATCGGGAGTCCGAAGCTATAAGTAAGCAACGAAAGTACTTATTTAACCACTTAAAGATGACATTGTCAGGTACACGCCTGCTCATTTAGATACTGTTCGAGCGCCTTGAAAGCTTTTACATGGAAAGTGTTACGAAGGCAACAAGCCTTGCCCTACTGCTTAATTACCCAACACCTTTCCAAGTGGCTGCCGATAGGCGCTTTCTGATTCTGTTGCCCTCCGAGAGGTCACTACCCACTGAGTCGAGATCTACATTCCTTTATAGACAATAGCTTCTGCCCGCGACTTCACCTAATTTCGCTTCAGACTTGGTCCAGAGACCTATAAAAAATATTCTCTCTACATTTAATACGTGTGTCGTACTTTTTACGACAACAATGTTACAAATAAATAACGTCTCTGTTGATGTTTCACTGACCAATACAACTTGGGAATGGACGAAATTATTAATAATAAATGCGAATATTCTCAAAAAGTTATAACAAAAATTACGTTAATAAAAAAACTAAATTTGAAGCCCTGCAAGTTCTCTACGTTTGTCGTTTTGGTCTATTTTCATATCCTATTGGTTCGTTTTCTCTTCATTGTCCAAATTCTTCCAAACTGCAGGTGGACCCTCAACAAATATATTTCTTGAAATAACACATCTAAGGAATACATTTTTTCAAATCCGGTAAAAGCTACAATATTTTGTCATAAATTTTACAACAGCTTATATAACTTTGTATTTTATGCTTGACTCTTTAAACATAGAGGCAATCGAATTGTTATTGATTAATTTGAAATGATTGGATTCAAAGTTTAGTAAGATTAAGGATCGTTTTAGTTATTTCCAAAATATGTATTTTATACATAAACGGTGTTTTAGTTTGATCTATACTATGGGTTCTAGAGAATCGCTAATAGAAAATTCAGAACAGTAAAATAATGACAGTTCACTGCATATACATAGTCAAAATCAAAATATTCTTTATTATTAATCAGTAATCTGCCGCCTCCGTTGCGTCTTTTGCAGTCAGGCTCATAGTTTTATATATAAGTTGTTCTTAATGAATATTCAAAAAGAAACATAAATAATTGCGGCTTCCAAGCGATAGGTCCAGAGTAAAAGTGTTCATGTCTCGTTCGTTCACTTGTCAGAAATAGAACAATAATCAGTAATGATAAACTCAATGATTAGTAAATTAATAATATGTTGATAATTTTTTAAATATTAAATAGGATTTCATAATAAAAGTCAATAACTAAACTAAAATATTCTTTACACTTAGCTTTGTATCGCAGAGCAGCCCTTTTTTCCGACACAACTAACTTAAAACACAATAACTGGTAGCTAACGTTATAACGCTAATATATATACTTTTCTTACTAATGAGCCTATTACGGCAAAACACCAATGTTTGGCGCCAAATACATTTCTTATTTATCTCATTTATTAAGAAACTACCACTCCCTCAAATTCACAAAAACATTATCGTGGTATGTAACCGTATATAGTATATTTTTCTTCAAATATGTCGATAAACCACGAAAGTTCCAGTTTAAAATATTTAATTACCACTCCCTGTTAGTTTTAAATACAATTTTAGTTACATTTAATATATTAAGTAATTCTAATCATTTATGAAACATTAATACAATAATAACCCAAATATGCATCATTTACAATGTTTACAATTTCACCGACGACATTCTTTCTAAGAATACGATTTAGTCAAATGAGGAACCGTATCCTTTATTTGAAATATTATTTTATTTGAAACATATAATTATTTTATATATACTATCACACTCATACACTAGGTAGCTATGAACCTTGCCACCGTCGAAGAGTCGAAATCCATGGAAGGGCGGCCACTAAAAATCAACATTGGGATTATTATGTTAATCCCATGTTAGTTTGAGTGGTCACCTTTTCTGAATCACACCGCTACACAAATTTATATTTAAGCAAAAGTTATACATTATTCACGGTGTTCATGTTTTTTCATTTTGTTCATTTCTTTCTAGTCTGTCCATTGGTAACAAATATAACACCGGTTGGGCAAGTTGAATCCGCTGAGAAGAAACCGGCAAGAAACTCAGCAGTTACTCTTTTAAAGATAGCTTTGTATCTTACAATGTGTAATATTTCGCTGGATTCAAGTCCAAACGTTTCTATCGCTCAAATAATCTTCAACATTATAATATGCCTTTTGTAAAATATATTTGTCGGAGAATAAGAGAGAAACGGAGAAGCATAAAGCAGAGGGGCGTAGGGTTCTCCGCCGACATCTTTATTAATTGGATCCATTATTTAATTTCTTATTCTGTGGGCGTTCGTGGGTAATGTTGGTGCAATCAAACACTTTATTAATTAACTCGGATTATAATGTTCAATCACTTAATGTTCCCGATATCAATTTACACAAACTCATTAACACTAATAGATAGGAACGCAACAGTTTCAATAGTCGACCACTCCGGCCGACCGCCGCTCGAGAACTGCCGAGAGACGGGCCGAACTGCCACTTATTGACTCTGCCCCCACGCCGATACAAAGGTGGCGCCAGCGTTTCACAGACTATTACACACGGACCAGCCATCCACAGACTCTTGCACTCCGACATATTTAACATTATGTGGAGGCAAATCTAAAACTGATTGCGGTAACTTATTAAAAATGCTTATACTCAACCCGACAGATGATTTCTGAACCTTCTTCAATCTAAAATATGAGATTACAAGTTTGTTTTTATTTCTTGTCTTAAAATTATTTATAGAAAATAAATAAAAAGGCAACCTTATCGATTAGTGTCGCACGATAGGCGGTCTTATAGATTTGAAGGGATATCTTCCAGACAATAATAAAACTGAATAGGAAAGTGGTGTCATAGACAGAGAAAAAGTAATTCGTTACAAATATATAATCAAAATCAAAATATTTCTTATTCAAGTAGGCACAAAAAGCATTTTTAAATCGTCAGTAGTGTGTGTACGTTCGGAAAATTGAATCCGCTGAGGAGAAACCGGCAAGAAACTCATTGGGTACTCTTTTAGAGATAGTGTATGTTACAATGTGTAATATATTGTTATCGTTTACATAATCTTCAAAACTATAATATGCCTTTTATAAAATGTGTTTAACAATATGGAGGATATAAAACTTGATTGAGGATACCTAAATTAAACATGCTCAAACCGATAAATGGTTTCCGAATCTTCTTCAGTTAAAATTGTGTATTTCGCTCTTTTTCCTGTATAAATGAATTGATGTTTCTTTAAATTTATCTCTTAGAGAAGCACGAGATCCCAATTGACGTATTGGACAAACATAAAAATATTGAGACCTTCAAAAATAAAAAATAAAATTGCACTTAATTTAACATGAGAAATAAAATTAAGATTGTTACAAATTCTAGTAGGCTGTATAAAATTAGCAACTCATTTAAAGGTCACTTAATAAATTCATTTTGTTAAAAGGATATTACTTAAAAAATTGTAACATAATTTGAAGGTAAAAAAAAAATTATTAAGTTGGCAATGTTTTACATATTTTAAATATTTTAGGGTATTTTTTATATATCCGTTGCAGGAATGTGACAAAGTATGCAGGTTTTACAAAAATAGGCCAACAGTTGTTAAGAATTGTAGCATATAACTGTCTTTTATGATTTTACTTGAGTTGACTGCCATGACTGGATCACTGGTCTAGTGGTTAGCATGTTCGACTACAGACGTGAGGTCCTGGGTTGGGCCATTTCAAAAATCAATATTGAGTTTTCTATTAAGATTTTATTAATATTTGCCCGTAGTTGGGAAGTCGGCGTTGTGATCCAGTGCCTTGGAGAGCACGTTAAGCCGTCGGTCCTGCGCCTGATCTCTCACCGGTCGTGTCGGATTTCGGTCACACCGGACTATGAGAGTGAAGGAATAGAGAGTGCACTTGTGTACTATGCCTGGCAATCCGCAGTGGTGCAGCGTGGTGGGACTTTTCTAAAACCCTCTCTCCTATGAGAAAGGAGGCCTGTGCCCAGCAGTGGGACGTTAATGGGCTGCTACTTACGCTTACATGAGTTGGGTTAAATAAATAAATTACCCGACTGAGTTTGTTGGCTCTTCTTATAATGTGCCACAAAGGAACCCTCGTAAATTTAAATTTTAAGTCGTTCTTTGAATTTAATATGTGGATGAATCTATATTTGATGATCCAAAGGCATTCTTGGATAAGGAAGTTTTAAATTGAATTCTTTAATAAATAAAAACATGAAATCGAGCCAATCACGTCTACTGATGTCAACTCGGGAACAGCGAATATACTATGAAAGAATTTGGTGTGTAATTAGCCTCCTGAATCCGTAGCAGTAAGCATTCTCGACAAGTTATCCAATTTCGTGGTGTTTACGTGCCAAAGCTTACAATACGCGAGACGGCGGGGTCGACGACCCGCGATATCCGTTTACAAACACTCCAGCGGAGCATCTTGAAAGCGATCCAATAACTTAATGAGGCCTTTGTCTGATACGTGGCCTCTGGGGAAAGTCACTTTTGGCTCTTCCCGTGGAACTATACATATATTTCCACGTAAAACCTAAAATAAAATGGGATCGATCATCGAAATCCTAATTCCATATGTTAACAGTAATTTTTAAGGGATGGAATGCGTGATTAGCGTCACGAAGATGTGCGGCATTTTAATTTGCCACTCGTCATTTAATGATAATAAAATTCATTAAATTCTTAAGTGTTCGAAATCTAAAGTTATAGATTTGTATAAATATTACCTAGACTTAAAAATTACTTTACTAAAAGAAGTTCCACTTCTGACATATGTACTTTGCACGCACTTTTAATTTTATTCAATGACTCGCTTATTCGAATTGTATTTCCTACAATTTTGGTCCTTATCATTTTTTTCCTAGGATCTATATTTTTCGTGTTAGACCCCAAAGAGTGTGTGATGTATTATTTAGTAAAAAACGGAGTTATTTTTAATTTACTTTGCGGAAACCAGTTCGGATTTAAATATCCAAACAACTGTTCATCAAAGGCTGTATTTTTTTTATTATTTCAATATCTAACCATGGTTTTATAATCAAGTTTGATTCTGCATATGTTTTAAGCTTTTTATGATTGTTCTAACAAACACGTATTTGAAAGCTGTGTACTCCTATAATTGGCTCATACATTAGAGTGTACCACAGGGAGGGATTCCGAATCTGGCAAATCCCTCCGGGCTCAGTGGACAGTATGGGGTTCGGGTGTTTGGTACTGAAGATTTCTAGTTCAATATTCACAAGTCTCGCTTAGTACTGGGATCTACTCCGTTCGGGAGTCTAAGGCGAAATGTAACATATAAACTCTGAGAGAGGCCTTTTATACAACTCTCCTACTCGGCATGTACATACGGCGTCACGAGTAGGACAGACGGCGATCGCGGGTGTTGAGGTAGGAGAGGGAGAGGTGTCGCCGGCGGTTGACCAATCAGAATTAGTCGCCGACGTCGACGCGGTAGGTTCCGTGCTCCCATCCGCAACAGGAAAGTAATAAAATACCTTAACCGTCTCTGTCATCTAAGGCAGACAAAATTACGCGTCAGATAGTGCACTTATAACATTATCTCATTATTTTAAGCATATAAAGTAACGGTTACGGACGTATAATAAATTTGCCCTATAAGGTGTCTTGCATACGAGTATAAGTGATTGCGATGATCGCAATGTAAGCTATAACACTCGAACCTTTCACCGCTTGCTTCTTGTTTGTTTATCTGTACCTGATTTATTGTATAAATATTAGTTTGGATGCATTCTCTTAAACGTAATTACTAGGATTTACGTTATAAATAACCACCAGCTTTTGTCAGCGATGATGCTGATTAAACGTAGGAAAAAAATCTACATTTGACACTTGTTCACGATTGTGGAATTGTGGGGAAATCCGTTCTTACTGACCGTATATGTACCAAAAAGAGTCTGCTAATGTTTATAGAGATCTCGCGACAAATGGTTTTAACAGTCTAAAACTATCTTCGTGTCTGCCTTCGTAATGTGCCCGATATTGGGATCGTATAATACATATCGTATATAAATAGATAGCGTGATACTCGTGGAAGTTTTAGGTACATAGATAATCAAGGTTTTGTATGAAGTGATAGAAATATAATGATAATTGTTGTAACTGGGACTTTTAATCGAAGGCGATTCCTAAATATAACAAAAGATATATTCGACTCTTAAATGATAGACTAAACACTTATTGACACAAAATATGATTAAATACAAGGAAATAGCGAATGTTAAATCGACATATTAATTAAATAAGTACGGAGTTCCACAAGGGACTGTCCTTGGGCCCGTTTTATTTCTATTTTATCTAAATGACCTACCTGACATTACCAAATATCATATGTCTCTTGTTTGCTTATGACCTCTAAAAATAATGACATAAATAAATACGAATATGACATAAATATTACACCAAAATCAGTAATTAATTGGCTTAACAATAATTAACATAGCAAAAACAAATGTAATCCAATTTCGAAATTATAACAAAGGAGATGTTAAAGTAAATGAAGTCAATGAATGTCATTTTCCCGAACTAAATATAGATAAACACTGCTCGTGGAAAAGTCAAATAATGAATGTCCATAACAAGTTAAGTAGATTTGTTTTCGTTCTGCGCACTGCATATCACGGATATGTCGCATCTGTGCTCCGTGGGCTTATATTTTAGGGGAATTCGACAGACATAACTAAAGTTTTCATAATTAAAAAAAATATATATAAGAGCTATCCTAAAAATGGCACCGTATGAGTTACAAAGCCGCATTTCAAAGGCTAAAAATTTTAACCCTCCCTGGTCTATATATTTGAAATTACAAAGTTTGTTAATTTAAACTTAAATTTATTTAATACTGTGCAGAAAACGACTGGGGCAAAAGCAAATTATGAAATGAAGGACTAAATATTTTGATAGAAACAGTTATGCAAAGGCGATATAAATTTATAATAACATGTCAGAAAACATAAGAACATTGCCTCCTAAAAAAACATGGTACAATTTAAAAAATGGTTATTGAAGAAAAAATTTTTATTGATTAGAGCAGCGACGAAATTAATTATAAAAACGTATTATATAATTTCTAAATGTGATATTGTGAAAACTAGAAAATATTATTTATTAATTAATTTATTAAATATAAGCACTTTTAAGAATGAAATTGTTTCCAACGCCCTGACGGGGCTTCATTTGTACTTAAAGGCGCATCCTCTGCTTGTGGCGTTACAATCTTAGGTTTTGTCTGCCATAATGTGGGTAGTCGGGCGAGGAGATCAACGTCGGGTATTCTAATAAAATATGCCACGATACGATAATTAGTTCCTTTTTATTAATTTCGCTATAATAAATCAAAACTTATAATTTTATATAATTAACAAAGCATAACTAGATTTAAAACATTCCACCAGAACACGTGGGCGCGTGCGCACTCTATGAAATCCGAACCAGTAATGGCCGCCACCCCAGCGCTCGATGTTATGTCAGCTGTCAACTTCAAAAATGTCAAGTCCGATTCGATTGTAAACCGATTAACAATCTGTGCGCCGTTACGCCCAACCCTGACTGTCGCGAAAGTTACAACAGCACATTAATCGTTAACGTTCACTCGTTCATACCTGACTTAGGTAGGATTTTGCACATATGGACTGGGTGTACGAGGCCCTTTCGACCAGCTTCCATATTCCACACCGATAAGACCGGGCATGCTGGGCCCTTTCGACTTATAACTAGTTCTACATGGCGTGAACCGGGCTTACTAAGCCCCTACCAACCAGCCTTCATCTACTTCATACTTGTATATGCTGAAAGCAATAAATAAAAAATATGTTCTTCAACCCGCGTGAATCCGGGGCGTATTGCTAGTTTATATACACGGGTAAATATAAAGCATGCGTAGGATTGAGACACGATAACATGGCGCCGGCAATAACGCAAAGCAATTGTTGCAAAAACTCCAGTTTCAAGCATGATAAATCATCAGTGTTATTATATTACAGCATTATGTCATTCGGCATTCCACTATGGGGTAGTACGTTTTTATTGCTGACACTTTAACCCTTGATTGTGAACTCATATGATGGTAAGAGATGATGCGTTATATGATGGAAGCACCTATTCAAATTAGAGAATACAATTTCCCAAATTATGGAATTGAAATAATATTTTAATGATGATTTCTTGACTAAATAAAAAATCCTCTCTAAATCTATTACACATAAATTAAACATAACACAACACATGAAACTTACTAATGAACAAATGTACAAAAGGCGGTCTTACCACTTAATAGCGACTTTTTTCAGACAACCTTAAAAGGCTTTAAGCAGATGAACAATACATCACACATCTTAAACATACATACACATATCTACCTATATCGCAAAAAATGTAAACACAAACACGTTTAAGATATTATTTTATTTTGAAAGACAAACAATACAATTTGTGCTTAACTTTAAAAAGTAATAAAATTAATACAAATACCAGTGAAGTTCTCACTATTAATAACTACATAAAGAGCAAGCTATAGTAGTATAAGACAAAATAAAGCTGAAAAATTATAAATTACCCAAGATTTAATTCTTAAATTTTGAACAGATGCATGCAAATAGATCAACTTTAGAAAATTTCGTGTCTACAATCTAAAGATAAAAGTGTTGGTATCAAAATTAGTTTTAAACTTTGCTGGACTAAACAAACATTTACTTGAGTAGTGTGTTCATAGATTTGGGCAACTGATAAGATATATACGTAAGTGGTACTTTAAAATCACCCTTTGGGAAATACCTTTATACACACTCCACTGGCAGTCAGAATACTTCCAGGGAGTGTTGGACTCGCTGATGTACAAGAAAACCTACTAAAATCCAGAGAGTCTCTCCTCTTCCTCAAATGAGATCACTAGAGGGTGCCCTTTTGCAACTCTAGCGACTAACGATTTATAGGATCTGTGGTTTATTGAGAGGGATGGCGGGGCGTCTTCTGCCAACCAGTTTCTTCCGGCGAAGAGGGCTTAAACCGCATCTTTGCCTCTCCTTTGCCTCGTTTAGCGGGATGATAATAACGCTAGTGTTAGGCTATAGATAGTTAGATGTTGAAAGTTATTGAGTAATGTAGTGGCAACATTTAAAAGTACCAAATGCATTGTGCGATATTATGAAATGTGCAATACGAGATGATTTTAAAAAGTGGATCAATTGTATCAGTTAGTCTTTCGAGCTGTGTCTCGTGAAGTAATTGTTTTAAGAAAAGTATTGCTAATTTGCCTGCCTCATTGGTCTAGTGGTTAGCATGTTCGACTACAGACATGAGGTCCTGGGTTCGAGTCCCGGGTCGGGCCAATCCAAAAATGGAATATTGAGTTTTCTATTAAGATGTTCTCAATATTTGCCCGAAGTTGGGAAGTTGGCGGTGTGATTCACCCCCGTGCCTCGGAGAGCACGTTAAGCCGTCGGTCCTGCGCCTGATCTCTCTCCGATCGTGACGGATTACCGTCACATTGGACTATGAGAGTGAAGGAATAGAGAGTGCACTTGTGTACTATGCCTGCCAATCCGTAGTGGAGCAGCGTGGTGGGTCTATGCTCTAAAAACCGTCTCTCATATGAGTGAGGAGGCCTGTGCCCAGAAGTGGGACGTTAATGGGCTGCTACTTACCATTTTTTTATTGCTAATTTGTATATATTCAAATAGTGAAGTAATTGTTAGTATAGTGCTAATTGTGTATATTTAAATAGTGGAGAGAAAAAAAGTTGTTAGTTAATGTTTTGATAATACTATCAACTTTATATTTCAATTAATTTCTAAAGTTCTGTAAAATTACCATGTACTGCCTCTTTGGTCCAGTGGTCAGCTGTTCAGCGGTATAGACAAAGTCCTGGATTTGAGTCCCGGGTAGGGCGAATACAAATGTGATATTGAGTTTTCTATTAAGATATGATTCAATATTAGCCCTGTGCTTTGTATTTGACGATGTGGTTTATTCCCTTGCCTCAGAGAGCACGTTAAGTGGTCCTGCGCCTGATCTCTCTTCGCGAGTGTCGTATTCCCGTCACAGCGGAAGAAGAGAGTAAAGGAATAGAGAGTGCACTAGTGTAACTATAACAAGGGGGAAATGTTCATAAACATACACGAACATCTGGGGAAAGATCACTTGCCTGCTGGTGTGGTACCGGCTACTCGATCAGAACATACCAGTGTCACTCTTGCACAATATCTGACGGTCATCTTGCAGCAGTCAGTGTCCCCACTCTGACAGCTCGCGACCTCACAATCTCGCAGGCATAGCGGCAATTCGGTTAGCTCTGCGGGCTCTATGTCCACCTCTACGAGCGGGATCAACTCTCTCACTCCTCTGTGAAGAATATCTTCACAGATGGTGACCACTACCCTCCATGCATCTGGCTCTTTGAGTATCGCTGCGACAATTGGTTTTGTTAATCGAAAGTAATCGTTTGGAGCACCTCGCATGGCACTCATCAAGTGTGTGCGGGGCATCGTCTTTTTCTGCCTCACAGTTATACCACCCAAGGGTTTCCTTCCGTCCAATTCGTAACAGATACTCAGCAAAACAAACCGTGCACGATTGTGTACTATGCCTGTCAATCCGCAGTGGAGCAGCGTGGTGAGTCTATGCATTAATAACCCTCTCTCCTATGAGTTTAAAGGCCTGTGCCCAGCTGTAGGACGTTAATGGGCCGCTACTTACTTGTTATATTAGCATGTGTACTCCATCGCAAGTTACTAAGTTCCGCGTTGTGCCTGAGTGTATCTATCATTACCGAGTATTTGATTAGCACTCGGATGCAAGCAACCGGATCTGTGCGGCTGTTTACAAACAACTCGAGGTACCATTCATTCACCTGGAGGCGAGCCATCGCCTTCGCCGACAACATGCCTTATTAGGACTAGCTTCTTTCCAACACTTGAAATCGCACGACTAACGAACAAAGAACTTTTATACTCCTCGTGATACCTTGTTGCAAATTTATACTCTATATATAATTAAAAATTGTTTCTACTTCCGGTAGTAATAACGCAAATATGGATTAACGTAATCACTAGTGTAGAAAGTCGTTATTGTGGATCGAATTGTGGAGGTAGATTAATAATGATTGTCATCTGTTTATTGTATCGACCGATTTACATACAGTTACGGATCAGATATATTTAAGGCACTATTACTTTGTTTGTAATCTGAATATATACTTAGATTATAGTGTGACAGACCGTGACGTCACAGCCGTTAATCCATCAGGACTTGGCCTTCTATGTCGTATAAATTAACTCGTCAATTAACGTTTTCATATTATTTCCAATAGAGTGATAATGGTATTAAAGACCGGCTTTGAGTCTAATTTTACGAGGGTTTCGTTGAGCTCTGTTCCAAGAAGAACCCACAATAAACTCAGTCGGGATGTCCTTTTTTGTCAACACCATTACAATGTTATTATAATAGATTCAATTTGCTTTACAGCAATTCATTCAGTCCCACGCTTTTTTTGTCGTCTTACCCTTCATATTATAATAGGACTTTTCAATAAAGATTTTAAATTAATTGAGCGTAACCGCTAAAACGATTATACGGTTGCAGTTCCACTTCTTAGGGTAATAGGATTCATATGAAAAAAAATATTTGGCAATAAAATTTCCATCGCAGGAGTAAATATTTCGCGTAGTATAAATTTTCTCTGAACTTTACCTAAAACGCGATCGTAAATGTCGCGTTCGCCGCATTCCCATAGTAAAAATAAGAAATTCACGTCTCGCTTCGGACGCGAAGGCTTTACGACCACAACTTATGGCAGCTTCAGAACTTTATTTTCCACCGAGTATAAAATGATAATATAATGAATTTTTGACAGTCTCAGCACTATGTCTCGATATAACAATTTCGTTAGAAAAAACCGTCCATTCCTGGACATCATTTCAGAGAAAGCATTCCCACAGATATCGTCATTAGTTTAATCAGACCTTCATTAAATAACTCATATTATAATGTCAAGCTTTTAATAGTTAGGAACGAGCGACAGTTTTTATAGTCAATCGCTACGGCGGACCGTTACTCGAGAATTGTCGAGAACGCCGCTGGCCTGTAAATCATTGACTCTGTCCAGAGTCGTCAGATGGCGCTAGTGTTCCAGAAACCATTTGATTCCGACTATTATTAATAATTCCGATTAATACGGGAAGCAAATATTAATTTTATCTCATTTTACGAAAATTGCATTAACGTACGAGTGTTAAATTCTCACACTTATTGTTTATATAGAGAGGGAAGTGCGTAATGATAATTGTAATAAAAATACATTAAATTAATATAAACACATGCGTATTGAGTTTATATGCGTATTTGTCAATCAAAGTTACATTAGAAAAGTCACTATGGTGGTTGTTTTCTTAAAATCTGATGTCCTACGTAACTTTGTTAATATTTTGACAGGTAAGTTTTCACCCACATAACCCGATAGCTCCATCCAACTCAACGGGTATCTTATTTTAGTCAAATTGGACAACTTTAAAGTTGGATGCAAGCTATAAATCTGTTTCCTTAAAAAGATCATTTCTCGCCGCCTCGATATTTTAATTCGACAAGAACTAGTTTTAATTAGCCATTGACCTTTGCGAATTATTTCTGACCGGAAACATGAGGCACTTGCGTTACGAAACAGTGACAATTATAGTAGTCACGTATCGTGAAATTTGATAATGGAGATTGCAAAAGTTTCAAGACAACAGCAACAAAACTTATTATACTCAGTTATGTATCGCCTGAGTACATTTAAGGGGGTTGTTTCTATAGCTAAGGGCTCCTTAACTATATTTGTGAAATCTGGTATAAGTAATTCTAAGTTTTACTAATGCTTTTGTATTAATTATCTGTAAATACACTGTTACCTTTAAAGGAATTGATAATTTTATGTAACAAAGAATACATTATTAATAGGGTGGAAGATAAATCACAGCAGATATCAATGGCCTCTACATATACAGATTCAACTCGTATTTTAAACGTTTTTGTAACTTATCAGATACTGTTACTGAAGTCAAACAAAATTTTAATTCAAATCGATAAATACCGAAGTTATAATTGTCTCTGACTAACAATTTTGGATTTTCGGGTTACTATATGTTGGTTTTCCAGCATCGATATCAGCCTAGATTACCGTTACGTTTAAACAACATGTCATTAGTACGAAAGTTTTTTGACTTTAAACGTCGATATGTTAGAAACGTCAATAAACCGTTGTGTTTATTTGGTCCTTTGTTATATCGCGATTCCGCGAAATGCGATATTATTTTAATTTATTCATGTATTCGTGGTTAGTAAGGCATTGATATTCGGAACGGACGCCTAAGACAGCTTTGCACGTGTACAGGTGGACTGACGAAACCTTGGCTTTTTTTAACGGTAACATATTATAAATCTGATGATTTTGTTACGTTGACCGCGCTGATCTCATGAAATATTGGTTCAATTAGAAAAATCCTTTTGAATTTGAATAGACTGTTTATCGAAAAATGCTATATGCTAAAATGTTACGATGACCAATAAGATTGGAGAACCTACGAAAAAGGTTGTTTAAAAGTTTCCGTTGTTTTAGGAGTTGAGAATCCGCAATAACATAAGCCTATTTATTAAAGTTGACTCACTGTAACCTTTTTTGTAACCAAATTCAAGTCGCTTTCATAATTTTTATCGAATACTTTGCTTGGTGGCACGGCTATTCTGGTAGGCTGATATCCAGTCAGCAAAGCCTCCAAGAAAATGTAATTTATCCTGCCGGGAATCGAACTTATTGTTTGTACTGCGAGCCCATCAAGATTAATGCAAAAATTAAAGTTTCTAGATGATGATTGATGGCTTATCTTACACAACTGTAATACAATAAAATTAACTCAAATATCAGATAAATAAAAGTACAATTGGCGGTTTTATCGCTAAATAGCGATTTCCTCCAGAAAACTTTGGGTTATAAAAGCTAAGCTTATTTTTATATAATATTATAGCTTCCCCAGGGACGAATGCAAGAGTTGAACCCCTTGAGCCATATTTATGGATGAAGAGACTTCCGCTGGCTTTTAGCGAGAATTATGAGACCTCCTTTTTTGCCGAGTCTCTCACTCTTAATCTATGTGTCACCGATTTTGTCTAAAAGTGTTTCTCAACGAAAAAAAGGCGTTTCTTGTACTCGCAGGTTCAAACTGTCATTGCAGGACCCTAAAATGTTATCGTATCGTGTCGACAGCACGTAAAGGTTCTTTGCGAGGTTTTTATTAGTTCAACACACCTATATATGGTCGTAAAGTCGTTAATAAATCATTCAACTCCGCTCCTAGTCTCCTATCGAGGCCTAGGGAGGACCGGATCTATATCCTGTTCGTCTTTACTTTCCGCCGCACGAGGACTGAATTATTCATTACCTTCATCCGAGTGCAGTCACATGAAGACGTGAGCCCCTGGATCTTTGCCTGCAACTAAAAATCTATATCCATTAACTAAAAAATATAAGTTTATGTTAATATACATACGAAGATCCAAAGGTTTTATTTATTAAAGGTATGATTTAGTACAGTTAAGACTCAACAGACCGTTACGTACAGACAAACACGTACTTTATCAATAAGAATTTTCACTTAAAGTTTTATATATACATCCATAGCATCACGCCTCATTCCCTTCGGGGTAGGCAGAGACCATGAACTTCCACTTGCCACGATCCTTGCATATTTGCTTCGCTTCTTTCATTAAACCCTTCATACAAGTTCGTCGGTTTAGAGTACTCTTGACTTGGCCCTTGTTTAAAATGTCCTGCATTTGGTCCAGTCGTTTTGTCAGTCTCCTTTCATTCATTCTCTCTACATGCCCAAACCATCTAAGCATACATTTCTCAATTTTAGTCACTACATTTTCTTTTATACCACAACGATCTCGTAAGTTTTATGTCATTCACAAGTCAACTTCAGAGTTAACTTTTTCTACATGTATAGTAATTTTGTTGCGACGTTTAAGGTCCGAAAGGAATTTATATAAATCGTTAAAAATAATCGATCGCAGCTCTGTATACCGATAAGGTAACACCGATTATAAGTTATCACCCAAAAAGGCGACGTTATAGCAGTCGAGGCATGTGTATGTAATCCTAAAGAATATTTATTGGTACTTTCAGACATTTTATACAGTCATTTGACAAGCTTTCTATAATATTAAATCTACAATGCGAATATATTTTATGAAAAGTGTATTATCCCTTTTTTGTTGTGATATGGTATCGTATATCGTAAATATTTTCCTATTAAGCATACATTACTAGCTCGATATATTCAGAAAATATTTTAGATATTTCCATTTATAAAGGTTTTTTCTTTTTAAATATAGCGACGCTAGAAAGTAATCCGTAAAATACTGTTTTAATAAAAACTTTTCGATAACGCTTCTAAATCAAAATTAGCAAAAATAGTGTCCAAAAAAGATAACCAATCTCGATTACTTTTTAATTCGGACAGGTTAGTGTTTTACTGTAATTTTATTAGACGTTAAGACAAAGTCTACCCACCGTTCTAGAGCACAGGCAAATTAGAAAGTTTAGTTTCCTAAATCTGGCCTGTCAGAACCCAGGTTCTCTGCTAGCGAAATCGTCAAAATACTATTTCAAAAAGCTATATTCTCAACGAATATTGGCTATTTCGTATCGTGTAATGTGTAATCAATGTTAGGTTATGTTAGGTTAGCTAGCTACAGCCAATAGTGTTCGGGAATTTACATTTTATTGCTTGATTATTTTCATAATGTTACAAATTTTTATATAGTTTTTTTGCCTGAGGTTGTATGATACACTCTAGATTAATGTACACCATCAGATCATTGTAATGTATCACGATCAGCTGTCACTCGGGACAGCCGGCAGGCGCCGCATGGCGTTTTGTGCAACACGATGATGGACGTATGAATCGATCTTACACGCGAGATAAAATTATACAGTTTTACATTGTAATACCTTATAATGTTAAAAAGGTGTTTTGCATTTATTGTTATAACATCGAAGTATATTCATCCTTTTAACTGGCATTGGGCTGCTCCTTTGCACAGTGGAAGGCTACACATGCCCTAAAAATACTCTCGGGATATGCAGGTTTCGTCGCAATATATTCCTTCACTGATATTTACTGGTGCATGCCCAAGATTGTGACAGGTGACTTTTTTGCAGGAGAACCACTCGTTTCACCACTAGGCCATCACCTTACAGACATCAAATTATTTATTTATTTCAATGTGCATTTAAAAACCGGAGTTAATATTTTTTCAATGAAGCAATAGCTGGTCGTATCGTAAAACGATTTATGTTCACTGGTCACGTCACGAGCTCCACGGGAAATACGTCTCGACGTTTACGAAGGTCACTTTTCTTTAGGCTCTATGATTATTTAATGATGCAGCCTTCGAGCACGAAACCACCTCGTAACACATTTCTAAGCACGGGAATTTATTTCTTTTAAGGGATAAGTTATATTAATTATTTACTTAATAGCGATCTGCCCTGTAGAGTACATGAGCGAGTCCTGTCAGTGTGAGGAACGCGCGAATTTTAAATTTTATGACATAGAAGACCATAATAAAGGTAATGAACATATTTAGCTTGATAAAGTTGTTCAGAAACGATCTGGATGGATGATAGGTTGTTGTGGTTAACACAATATTATAACGCTGTCATAGGTTAGCCTTAACATTTTCAGAAGATTCTATGTATTTATAGTGATGCTTAAGTATTTTTAAAACTGCCTGCTCTAGGTTTGAGTCAGTTCCGAGTTCTAGCCAACCGATTGACCCAAATATCACAAATCGATTTTCAGTTAAACTTTCAGTAACAAGTATACAGTATTATGCCTTTTTCAAGGCAGCTCCTAACCACTCTGTGTGCTGTTACAATCAATTCAATAATGGAGAACAGAGTGGAGACACTGGAAGTCAATTGCCTTCAAAATTTTGAATTGAACAACTCCGTAAACTTTCCATTGGACACATTCGATGAATCAACTTGAAATGCGTAACGTCCATGTCCCTTTTCTAAATAAAGGACTCCCTTGAGTAATTGGGGATATAAAAGGTTCCTAGTCCCACAATTTCGTCCAGTTAGTTGTGACAAGTGCATTAAATATTACCCAGCGTCTAAAAATACCAGTGACACAAATTATATACGAAGAGATGGTTCTGTTAAGATTAAGCGTAGTTTTCGAGATGATGAGGAGCACAATCAGATGTCTTATTTTAGAAGGAGATGGTGGCGAGGGAGAGGTTGGCATTGATGCCCTCATCTCTGCCAATAAAGGGATGGGAGTAGATGTACATTTGTCATTCTGTTAACGGTTCACTGAATGAATCTTTTTTAAATCATCTGGGATGGCATCTAAGACGAATACTCTAGCGATCATCTGGTTTTCACTCCATAGTATATGAAGAGCTGGGGTTTAGTGGGTATTCTGGTGTCCAACGAATCCCACTTTGCTAGAAAAGTTTATGCAGGAATTATGTGCATTTTTTCTGGCCAGAAACACTAGAAGACTGCCGTATCCAGACTCAGACAAATTAGCAAAGGCAATTTTCTCCCACCATTGAATCAACAAGATTTAGATATATTTTAGTAAAATATTCTATATGTAAGTAGGCCCAAAAAATACTTTTGAATCGTCAGTAGTCTGTCCGTTGGTAATACGTCTAAAACTGGTTCGGAAAGTTGATTCCTCTGAGTAGAAACCGACAAGAAACTCAGCGGTTACTCCTTTAAATATAATTATTGTATGTTACAATTTCATATGCTGGAATCAAGTCCAAATATCTTTGTCGCTTAAATAATCTTCAACATTATACTGCCTTATGTGGTATCTTATTAAAAATGCGTCTGCTCAACCCGACAAATGCTTTCTAAACCTTGTTCACTCTAAAATATGGAATTACGATGTTTTTATTTCTTTTATCTGTATAAATAAATATGATTACGTATATATAAAATGTTATAAAAAATATTGCGGTGGTACTGTGAGGATTGATGTTTCTTTGAATTCATTTCTTAGAGAAGCACGAGATCCTAACCAGAAACCGTTTTAGCAGTTTCAAAATCAGTGTTTTGTCGAACTTGCCTAGCAGCAAATGCAGCGGAACTAAGTTTACTCGCCAGTTTAGTTAAGTTTACCCCACTGAGGCCCCGAGTCTAAGGCGAACTATCAACTATTTGAATATTTTTATAGATATCTTTTACATTTGGCAGAGATTGGTTACTAGTTAATTATTTACCAGTTAAGCAGTAACCAAGTTGTTAAATCAATGTCACAATGTCCCGTAATCGCGGCGTGTTATGTCATAAAACACCCCCATGCGCGCAATTAGGTCACGCCGGCCCGCTCTAGGTCCAACCCACGGTGTACCTACGTGTACACTTTCATTTTATCAATGCCGATAGAATTTTTATGACCAGCATAACGTGCCAGCTCGTAACAGCTGCTCGTTTATTTTCCCCGTTTATATTTTAACTAGCTGGCGTCGGTGTATTTGGCTAAGCAAGCTAAGTACAAATATCCTAGGTATTTACCATTTGCTAGCTGACAAAAGACGCGTCGTTTACGTCCATCAAATATTATAGTTCTTCTTCTTTTTTGTTAAATGGCTTTCAAGTGTGCCATTTGGGCACATATTATCTCGACAGTGTCAAGTTTGTTTGGATTACAAGGCATCCGAAGTTTAATTTTGATTATCTATAAATAGTTGCGATCAGAAATTGTTGGTTGTCAACGTCAAATGTCTAATGTCAAAAACAATTTAAAAACCAATTTTTTTTGTTTTACAGTTTTTAGAGTCGCTCACTAATTTGCAGGTTAAGTAGATAGATAGATGTATACTTTATTGAACACCACAGAAATAAGACAAAAGAATACAACTATTTAAAATTAACTAAATTTAGTGTGCAATTGGGCGGTCGCTACATAGCGATCTCTTCCAGACAACCCTTGCGGTTAGGGAGACAGTCAAAAAAAAGAGAGAGAAGGTAGGCGGTGTTACTATAGAAATAGACATACATATATTATCTACATAAAGATATTTATAATAATACAAATACTTACATACATATAATAAATACATACATACACATAAATAAATATATAAGTAATACTATTCTCAGATTCTTCATTATTATATTACATACTTTGAATGACTTAAAACACAATACGAACTAAGAACTGTCACAAGGCGAATATCCTGTCATTCTTCTGTGCTATATTTCTTATAGCAAATGCCCCATTCAAAAAATAATAAGTCCACCAATCACAGTCGTCGTCAAAACGACGACTAAACAGAAGTGTTGAATAAATTTGAGAATTTCTGCAATAGCGTTGAACTGAATTTAATGTATGTAAACGTTTCACTGATATAATTACAAAGACCTCAGAATAATAAACTAATATAGTAATTTAATAGCAATCCACAAATAAAATAATAATGATCGCTTGTTTGCTTGTTTAGTTATAATTATTTTGTCTCGAGATTTTTATTAACAATTAATCACATAAACTAAACAGCAATATTACTTCGAATAATGAACTTATCATGTACGAAATTAATGTCATTAAATAAATTCTACAAACAAATAAATTGACTATTTGAACGGGTACATACCACGATGGCGTTTTTTTAATTTTGCCGATATTTCGACCCAGTTGCATGGATCGTGGTCACGACGTTACTGCTGTGGGCGGTTGTGTCGAGCTGTCAAGGGCAGAATCTATTTTTCACGGAAAAATAAAAGGATAAGACGTAGGGTAGATAGAGTCATAAATCTATATATATATATATATATATATATATATATGTATATATATATAGATTTAAGTTCTATACGCCATATTTCTATTATATTTAAATAAAGAGCCTCAAATAGTTTTTATAGCTAACCCATACATGTATATAGGTAAACTGTACTTTAGCAATAAAAAAATGGAAAATTTTCCGTGTATCACTTGTTTTTGTTAACGTAATAAAATTATTTACATTAAATTATATAAATGCGATATTTGATGTTGCCATTTAAACTACAATCCGTTACGCCAGCCGGTCTTGTCTTTATTGCTAACAGGTTAGTAACTGATGGTAAGTAATGATACAGTCTAAGATGGTAACGCATTTACTGGGTAAGAGGTAATTTTCCTTATGTGATTGCTATACAGCATCGTAACTTATTGGATGGTAGTGTGGTAATGTGCAGCGGCAGAAGCCTCTCACTACTCCACACTTATAAAAATTTGAAAATATCATTTTCTAAATGTACTTTGCCAGGAATTGAACCGAGGACTTCTGCTATTGAAGCGTAGTGTGTTAAATGAAGTAAGCATACAATTGTGCTTATTTCACTTAACACATTTAATCGTGAAAATGTAAATGATCGCATATTTTTACAATAACTTCTTCAATCCTTTTATAACAGCTAACTGTGTACAAATAAATAAAGTCGTAATAACTGTTTGCAATTTTTAAATTAACAGCATTTCACTAAATGCAAAAGATAGTATGTGTTATATCCGGTAATTGTATCAAGAGATCTCTGAAACAGTGAGATCGATTTTAACGAGACTCTTCTTAGTGAATAGATAAAGAATCAAGATTTCGCGAAAAAAACTATTAAAACTGATGAAATATTACTTATTTTCTAAAATTGACAACTATATTTAATGTAGCAGTGTGAATAAACTACTTACCTTATAGTTACTTCCACAGAAAAGAGGTAATAAATATATACGTTTTGCATTTTACGTGTTAAGTGGTCCCGAGAGCACTGTTTCAAGCAGAAGTTCAATCTCACAGGAGATAGCCTAGCCTTTCTAATAAGAGTAACACTTTAAAGGGCTCGTCCTCGAACTAACCCCTCCAGGATACGCTGTAAAAGCAAGTAGTGCTAACACCTAATGACACTTAAAACAAAAAACGACATAAGTACGCACGTAGATCGTTAAAACGATCCTCAGCGATCTTCGTGTTCAAACGAAGCGTCGTTTTAACGACGTTATATAACTGAGTGTGCGTAAACGAAGTTAGCGTTATCAATTAAAAATGTTCATATTTAAATTTTCAGTTTTGCTCAGCGAGGCTATCCTTACGGACGACACGCTGGAAGATAAGACTCTCAAGATAACAGATTTCGGCCTGGCTCGGGAAGTGTACAAGACCACGAGGATGTCTGCGGCGGGCACCTACGCCTGGATGCCACCTGAGGTAATACTCTTGTCTGTAGTACCTCTGTATATTAATATGTTGAAAAAAAGAGGAAGCATAGGGTTCCCCCCTGAGGTCGTCTTTAGTGGGGTCCATAATTCAACCTCCAAACTGTGGGTAATGTTGGTGCAAACAAACACTTTATTAATTAACTCAAATTATAGTGTCCAATCACTTAATATTAGCAATATCAAATTACACAAACTCATTAACAGCAATAGTTAGGAACGCGCGATAGTTGCAATAGTCGACCGCTCTGTCGGACCGTCACTAGAGAACTGTCGAGAACACCGCCGGCCTGTGACTCATTGACTCTGTCCAGCACGGATAGATGGCGATGGCGCTCCGCAAACTATGGGACTCTGACCCTTATTAGTATTAATTTTGTTTGTTCAGACGTTAATGGTATATTAAATATTGATTAGATAAAATCTGGCGAATATATTTGAAGTTCTCTCAATAAGTGGTTGTGTTTTTATACATCCGGATCCTGTGGGATTTTGTAGATGTCCTTTATCAGGCTCTAGACTATTGCTGTACCAAATTTCATTTGAATCGGTTCGGTGGTTTTGTGAAATCGCAGCAGATTGAGTTACATTCGCATTTCTAAGGATTAACTACAGGAATGTATTATTCTCGATAAATACTTTATATTAACTTAAGTCAGATAAAATGCATATTGCATACCTTAAAGGTATGAGTCGACAATGCCAATATCCCTATCTCGCTTCATCATATGTTTTTTTTTATAAAAAATATACTTTTTAATGAATATTTCTATTTGATATATAGAAGGGCCGCAACTGCAGTTAAATGTAAACATTCACTTGACGCTCGGAAGCCTTGACCCTCAAACCTTGACGGGCATTGGTTTCGAAAACCTATTACACAATATTACTCTTCGTATAGTGTTACTTAAAGAAAAATCTCGATTCGATCATATAATCGGGGCCTCTGGATATGTTTAAATCACAAATATATTGTCGGCCATAATTCTATCGACTAAAAATCCTTTAGTGTAATATTAAGTACCTGTTCCCTTGATGTTATCCATCTAGTCAAAATAAATCCGTAATTAGTGATAAAGTGAGTTTAACTCTCTAAAACCAATTCAGCCTGTTAGGTATAAAGCATTTCGGTTTTATGGTTTGAAATTTTATAGCAGATAAAGGCACTAACGTGACGAAAGATCGTACTTTCGACCCTATTTTGAGTGACGAAAATACTACTATATATCAAAATATATTTTAGTGCGAATGCTTCAAATTTTCGATTTAATATTTAAGAAAAAACTATAGTTAATTCATATATGATTTTAAAAAATCTATAACTATTTAACCAGGAATAGATGAATGAAAATTGATGTTTAAAGATTTAAAAAAAAAAAACATTGTGTGCGTTTATCAAACTATGATGTCACACCTGATGTGAACTATAAGTACCGCCATGTACCGCCTTGGCTACTCTGCCGACCACCTTTCGCTTCACTCACACTGTAATGGGACATGGAAGAAAACGATTTTTTCATGCACTTTAATGAGAAATTCAAATTCATTGAGTTGATTATGCTGTCCTCCCTAGGTTATCGGAAACTGGGAGAGAATGAAGCGCTTTTGCCCCGCATACAGGGACCAAAAAGCGAACTCTTGGAAGTTAACGACTGAAAGTTTCACTTTAGTGTCTCGTTCCAGGTGATAAAGAATTCGACGTTTTCTCACGCGTCCGACGTGTGGTCGTATGGCGTGCTCCTGTGGGAGCTGCTGACGGGGGAGACGCCGTACAAGGGCATCAACGCCATGGCCGTGGCCTACGGCGTGGCGGTCAACAAGCTCACGCTGCCCATACCCAGCACCTGCCCCGAGTCGTGGAGGGTGCTAATGGAAGGTGAGGCTTGCTGGGTGAACTCTATATAGCGGCATTGTAACAACTGCCTGTACGGCACTGTAACAACGGAAAGCGACTTCCAATGCCATTTATTTTTTACAATAGTTTGATCTATGTGTGTCAATGTGAGTCTCCTGTGAGTATGAGTGTCTGTCTCTGACAGTCTATTTGTCTGTGAGTAATTGAGTTAGTACGTGTGTCTTGGCCTCTGAGAGTCACTGCGTGTCTGTGAGTATATGTGAGTGGCTGTGCGTCTGTGAATATGTTAGCATCTATGAGTGTCTTAGTATATTAGTGGTTGTGAGTATGTTTGAGTATCTATGAACATAGGAGTCTGTGTGTGTGTATTAGCCTGTGTGAGCGTCTGTGAGCATGTGAGTCTGACTGTCTGTCTTTGTGTGTGTGGTATATTGAATAATACATATGTAGTAATAATTTATAGTGGAATATTGATAGTTTATATTGGTTGTAATGTACTTTTAAGGTGTATAATAACTGATCGTTTCTCGATTAAATAAATAATTCCTATGCATATTTTCGCCTTGGATATAGGATATCGTGTGTTGTATTCTCACGTTTCATTTGAATACAGTAAACAAGTGACGAAATGTACACGTAATCTTTGAATACGAGACAAGGCCGAGGTCTATACTCCTAACACAGTTTCCACTCCCTATCTGCTTACGCAATGTGTACCTCATTGGTGAAATCGACTAATACTTCATTTATTTGACGTCTGCAGCGTGCTGGCGCTCCAACCCCCGGGAGAGGCCGATGTTCCCTGACATCCTGGAGCAGTTGGAGAGGATCAGACAGTCGGAGTTCACACGAGCGCCCCACGAGTCCTTCCACACCATGCAGGATGGCTGGAGGCTGGAAATCGAGGAGGTTCTTCGAGACCTTCGGAGAAAGGAGCAGGTATAACTGAACAGCTGGTGATGATAATGTTACATTTCGCAATATGTTATCTTCTAGTTAATTCCCGCGACTTTTTCATAATAACAGTACTCAAAAGTAAAATTCTCTAAATCCTGTCCGTACTTGTACATATCAGAGAATTCAATTAATATATGGGTATGGAACCCGGGACTTATAATGGTCTATTTACTTATATATTAAGAATGTAAATAGCTACTTGTTTACGTCCTACTAAAGGACACAAGTTAGGAATAACCCTTTGACCTTGATCGTCCTCTATTATTTGTCATACTATTAGAACATGCACACACACAAAATGCACAGTCACACAAAGATACAGTTATTATTATATTATCTACATGGATATAATGGCTTGATTAATTGATAAATAAATGTCAAAATTATTATAATGTGCTAGTATACTGAATAACTCAATTTACCAAATATTCATTTAATAACAAATTATCTTTTAGAGTTTTAGAAGCCAAATGCAACTTACATACTTGACTGATCTCTTCGAGCTGTCATTGTGCTTTTCGGTTGTGAAAAACATCGTGAGGAAACCTGCATATCCCGGGAGTCATCCTGGGGTATGTGTAGCCTAACACTGCACTCTAAAATCCTCTTGCCTATGAGCGAGGAGCCCTGTGCCCAACAGTGGGACGTTAATAGATTGCTACTTTACATTTCTAGAATTTGATAGCATTTCTTGTGATATTTAAGATGTATATCTTGTGATAAATAGAATCTAGTGTAAATCTCACAAAAATTGTCGTTACATCTATTTTCATTTAGATCCACTAAAACTATGTAATTTCTCATAAAATGCCTCTTTTATAAGTAGTTTTTCGAAAATTTAATTCTTGACGCAATATTACGTTGTCCCTTCTATTATCAAAATTATTGGAATTGCAAAAACGATTATATTATTCGATATCAAAAGCGAACTACATCTTTTATTCTCAACTGATGATCAACCACGTGATATTACGTTGTCGTTTCTAATATTATCAATAAGCGATTATATTATTTGTTAAAAATATTGTATGTTTAATAATCGTTAACGTAATATTACGTTATCGATTTTATTTTTAATACTATTAGATTGGCAGAGTCAATTAACGCTTTGTTGTTAAATACCATTGCGATGTTTAATAATATTGGTTTTTTAAAACCAATTATATTTTTTAATTTCATAAAACTGCATTTTTTTACAACCTAGCTGAAAAATCGGCAACGTAATATTGCGTTATCGATTCTATTTTTTTGATTGGGAGATTCAATTAAAAATGTTATTATTTTACATATAGCTGATAAATTAGTAACGCAATATTACGTTGTTGACTCTATTGTTAGCAATATTGTTTGTTTAAAACCCATTATATTTTTTAAAGGCACAAAACTGTGCATTTTTGATGAATTAGCTGAGAAATCTTGGATTTGCAGAAACGATGATTTTTTTATGATCTTAAATCACGGTGTATCTCTTACACTCATTTGATAAATCGAAAACATAATATAATGTTGGCTATTCCATTATTAACACTATTGATTTTACACAAACGATTATATTATTTGATGTTAGAAATAAATTCGTCTATTATACTAACTTGAATAATCAACAACGTAAAATTACGTCATCGATTCTAATCTTAAAATTATTTATATTATTTAATGTCTAACGATGCAACTTTCTTCGCAGATAAATAAAACAATATGTTGTTTTAACACATTCTTTCCTCGAGTTATATTTATCAATAAAAATTTATATGAGCTTACGTATAAAGTGCACATGTCAGAAGTGAAACTTCTTTGGCAAACTAATTTAATTGTCATTAAAATATTAAATCTAAATTCACTACGAATGTATGTAATGTGGTGTTCTTTGTCCATATTCAAAATATTAATTAAATTTAGATTTGGAATTTTATGAAAAATTACATATTTTAGAATTATTAAATGATGAATGGCAAATTAAAACTACCTTCAAAGGAATTAACATAAAAAAACGCTGCACATCTTCGTGGCGCTCATCACGCGTTTCATAGCTCATGTGCTTAAAGAAGTTTCACTTCAAAAACTACTTATAAAATAGACAAGCGTTTTGTATATGATATGTCTTTAAAAGAGTCAATCTAACTATAATACTACAAATATACTATAGTATTCGTTAATTCCTACATTATAATATGAATTAGTGGTAATAATTTTGTAGTGAAATATATCAATAGACATATTCACGTGAAATGTGTAGCATTGCAAATGTTATGATACTAATATGGGCCTGTATTTTCCCTCATAACGCCACAGGAATGCAAAACTATAGAGGAGGTTAGTGTACATGTTGTCACACTTGGGTTCTGTTGTTTCATTTCGCAATAAATACATGCTTTTTTTTATTATTTCTTATAATATTATACGTTTAGACTGTATTTTAAACTTTTAGTTATATTAAAGCTTGTTATTGATCTTTTAATAGTATAGTATTTGTTATAACATGTGAAACTTGTGCTTAAAAATCATTTCTTTCGAACCAACGACTGTACAATGTTGGAGAGCATGTTTTTTTTTGTATAAAACTTTCTTTTGTCAAAATGTATTCCAATATTAATGTATATTTCCAACAAAGTTTTTAGAACAATTAAGGGAGATCTCTTTTGTAAAACTATTTCAGGAGCTCCGATGTCGTGAGGAGGAGCTGACCCGGGCGCAACTGCAGCAGAGACTGGTGGAGCAGAACCTGGCGCAGAAGGAACGAGAGCTGGAGATGAGGGAGATCGACCTCGCTGCGAGAGAACTACACATTCTCATCGTGGCCAGCAACATGTCGCATACACAACCGCCGCAGCCCAACAAAAGAAAGGGTGAGAGTTGGAAACCGGTTTTGACCGGTTAAAACCGATTTGTACCTGTTATGACGAGTTTTCAACCATATAAATCGGTATAATTAGATTTTAACTTTTCAAACCTCTCAGTGTGTGTTATAAATAATAAATGAATAATAAAGATCTTTATTCGCAGAAAATACCCATTAGTAGAAAAGTTATTAAGTATATTAACATTTCTGCGAAAAGGCGTAAAACTCACCTCGAAGCTGCTTTTTATTTCGCACCTTAATACGTCTGCCACTTTCACACTAGGGTAAAACATATTATAACTAGATAATAATAAGAAAGAGCAAAATTAGTAATAAATAATAACAATGTAAAGGACTATAAAATTACATGGGCTTATTTTATATAAGTAAAACCGGTTTGTACCTGTTATAACTAGTTTTAAAATATAATATTTATCCGTTTTAACTACTCAATAGTTATGAGACAGTGTTTGCTTGTTTTTAACTGTGTTAGGTTTAAGATTTTCTTTAAAATTAAAAGAATTTTTTGATGATCTTTTTCTCCGAGTTTCGGTGTGTTGCTCACGGATTCAAATTTAAAAAAAAATTAATGAAAGTATTACAGCTCTTTTGAATTGTCAAATATAGTTTTTAAAATATAATTATTTTCATTGATTAAAGAACTACTTAGAACCTTAAGTTACGAGGGTTCGTTCTTATAATCATCACGATATATTAATTTTTAATTTATCCTATTTCCACTAGATCCATTGTTTCACACCCACGTTTTTTTTACCCTCTAGGTATTCTTTCAGATTATAGAGCAATTTCTCAATTACCTTTCCTTTCATAAAAGATTTAAAGTTTAAGAACATTTTCGTAACTTCTTCTGTGAGTTTATCATAGTAAATGTATACAGGTACCTTTGAATGAATTGTTAATTTTATGCAGTCTACTGGAATTTATAACAATTTTATTTCATAAGTTATATGAACTGTTCTCTTAAGTTATATGAGTTATGAATTTGTTTAGGTCTGGAATGATAGGAGGCTTCGGCCGAGACCTTACCAGGACATGTGTCACCAAGTAAAACCATGCTGTGACCATCGAGATATAAATTACCGCTTATCTGATTAATATGCTACCGTTTTAGACTGTACCATAATTTATCATGTAAGATTATAGTTAAACTCTAACCTGTCAGCAATAAAAAGAAATGTGTTAGTCATGATTGTCGTAACGTAATATTACAATTATCATTACTTTTATATATTTTTGAAGTGAAACTTCATTAGGCTTTGAGGGTAAGTTTTTTACGGACGAAACAAGTGATTAGCGTCACGAAGATGCGTTTTATGCTAATTCGTTTAAGTCAGATTTAATATTTACAAATAACACGTTGCATTTGCCACTCGTCATTTAATAATTCAATGTACTATTTTTCATAAAATATAAAATAAAAATATTTCATAAAATGTAACTTTTAAATAACAAAAAAAGATTTAATTACTAATTTGTAATATCGACAAAAATCATGTGGCATTTGAGATTTCAATAAATTATTTGTATTTCTTTCGACTCCTTTTAATACTTTAATGACAATTAAATTCACTAACTCCTAATGTATCTTCCTTTTACCCTCTCTCTAAGACTCGACAATCTAGAGTTTTACATTTGTATAAATATAAACAAACGCACTTTTAACTTTTTTTTTAATATTTGCAGGCAAATTTAGTAAGATAAAGTTGCTGAAGAAGGACACGATATCGTCTCCGCTGGACTTCCGGCATACTTTCACCGTGAGACCCTCTGATGACGAGTCCAGCGTGAAGCAGCTGGTGGCCGTGGCCAAGGACACACCCCCAGGATCACCTGCCATCATGAGAGCCATAGCTCGTGAGTTTTATTCTACAATTTTTTATTTAATAGGAAGGAGGAGGAAGATAAAGATAACACAGATATGTAACAAGAGATTAATATATTACGACATAAATTATATTGCACAACGTTTCTATTACCCTGAAGGGCCTTGCTGACCCTTTTTATTGCGAAATGTTAAATAGCTCTTAGCCCTACTGACTTTTAAAGCGCTGAAGAAGTTTGTGTGGAAGGGTTAAACAAGTTGGTGAGGTATAATACCCTAAAGGCACCTCCAGTGAAGGTCGGACTTCGGCCTATAGTAACGTTGCTGCATGCTGTAGTGGAGAATCTTGGACTAATACTCAGCCCGAGTCCATGGATGAAGTCCGCCTCCAAGTCGTAACAGACATTCCGGCCAGTGAAGATGCTATCTTAAGGTTGTAGGGAGATCTAGAAGATAACGGGGGCCGACCCACGTGTGCTTTAGCGTAAAATACTATCGCCGTCTTTTACTATTTAATCTCATCTGTTGTATCCTCGCTGCCGACAAATCTATGTAAAAATGTTCTATCGAACGACAAACGGGCTAATGAATGACAAATGTCAAAGAGGATAACCTAAAAGCACACTACGTACGTGGTTAACTTCAAATAAATAAATATTAGGGAGCGGCGGAATTTGCACTGTCTGACACTTCTTCATTCCATTCTCTTTAACCCTCTCGTTCCTTCGTGTCTAAGAGAATGTTTCAGTTGTGGTAAATCAAAATATTCTTTATTCAAGTAGGCTTGAATAGTCAGCAGTCTGTCCGTTGCAAACAAATCTAGCACCGGTTCGGAAAGTTGAATCTGCTGAGAAGAAATTGGCAAAAAACTCAGCGGTTACTCTTTCAGAGATAGTTTTGTATATTACAACGTTCTTTCTGTGCAATGCATGCAATCAGAATCAAGTCTAAAAATTTTCATCGTTTAAGTAATCTTCAACATTATAATATGCCTTTTGTAAAAGCATGCATCTAAAACTGATTGCGGTATCCTATTAAAAATGCGTATGCTTAAGCGGACAAATGATCTCTGAACCTCTAAAATATGAGATTACAGTCGGTTTTTATTTCTAGTATTAAAATTGTACTGTACTGTAGAGAAGCACCTGACCCCAATTGGTATATGGTACATATTGCTCTTTTTTGTAAAATAAATATAATTTCAATGTCCGCTGCCTTACTCCATTATAGTGTGCCGTAACACATAATGATAAGAAACAAGCGAAATAAACCATTCCAAGATCAGTGTACTGCCTTACCTTTCTAAAAGCAAAACTCCGAATAAACTTTGAATGTTGTTTCTTTGGTGACAGTTGAGATTAGGCCAAATAAAAAATGTTAAAGTCCCATATCTATATTTTGAAGCTATAGATATAAGTTGGGAGGATGATGCTTATTGTGTGCGGTGTTTGTGGCAGTGCCCGCGGACGGCGTGAAGGGCAAGACGTGGGGCCCGTCGACGGGGCACCAGCGGGCGCGCGCGCACCTGCCGCTGCCGGCGCTGCGGCCGCGCGCGCACCGCCCCTCCACCTCCGCGCCGCACCTGCCGCCGCACGCGCCGCGCCCCGACCCGCCGCACGCAGGTACGCACCACTCGTCAGTACACACACACGCACACGCATCCACACACACATCCACACTATCAAGGTAACATCACAACAGAAGCCTAAACTCCCCATTATACAATATTACATGGCATCACGCCTCATTCCCTTCGGGGTAGGCAGAGACCACGTCCGTCCACTTGCCACGATGCTTGCACACCTCCTTCGCTTCTTTCATTGTCATTCAACCTCTCATACAACTTCATCGGTTTAGAATACTCTTGACTTGGCCCTTATTTCAAATGTCCTGGATTTGGTCTAGTCTTTTTGTCAGTCTCCTATCATTCATTCTCTCTACATGCCCAAACCACCTAAGCATACCTTTCTCAATTTTAGTCACTACATCTTCTTTGATACCACTACGTTCTCTTATCAATCCACACATACTTCTCAACGCTCTCATCTCTACCACATTTATTTTACTTTTGTGATTTTTCTGCCAAACCCAACTTTCACTACCATACATAAGTGTTGGCACCAACACTCCAGCATGCACTGCCACTCTAGCCCTTTGAGACACCATCTGGCTATTCATAAAGGCATGCAGAGCACCATTTACCATACTCCCTGCATTTACTCTCCTTTCAATATCACTTTCACATGTTCCATCTTTTGTGAATTTAGATCCCAAGTATACAAATTCTTTCACCTCTTCCACCTGTTCCACATCTGTCAGAATACTGCCATTCGTCTCTTTCAAAAACATAACTTTCGTTTTGTTTACTTTTTCACGACAAATACTTACAAAGTAAAATATCTGACTTCTTTGATATCAAAATAATGACATTCTTTATTAAAGTATGCCCAAAAAGCACTTGAATCGTCAGTAGTCTGTCTGTTGGTGACAAATGTAAACAAAGTTTACCTTTCATGTGTAACTGGAATCAAGTCCAAACATTTTTATCACTTAAATAATCTTCAATATTATAACAAGGAGTTTTTTGGCATATTACTTAAAAATATGCGGCAGTAATCCCAAAAGTGATTCGTATATCTTTTTTTAAAGGAGTCAAAGAGTAATTTCGATGGTTATCTACTTTGGCTTTTATCAGAAGGTGAAAGAAGTGAAGCTTCTTTGGCTTGTATTATATCAAATTCTATGATACAATTTTATTTTTGAATTCGTTTTATATAAGTATTTGGTTGTAATTGTTTCTCAGTAAAGTATGACTGAGTACAGTAAAGAACCAACAGACATTTTATACACAAAATAAATTTAGTAATACTTCTTACACACAAACATTAAAACCACACTATATATAATATTATTTATTTTATTGAATGTGACTTTTCAGATACATTAAATTTTAATCTCCTAAAACATAGATGATTAATTTAAATGTCTTTAATTATTGGTTTTTGTTTTTATAATTTGCACACTAAATATTGTGAGTTACGTGTGATGTAATTTTACACAAATGATTTTAAATCGATTTTGTACTAGAAATATGTTATTTCAAAGACTTCTGTATATATACAGGGTGAACTTTAAAAATAATTGTTTTAGGTGGAGTTTGGAAATGGCCTAGTCTAATTTGTTTGTCTAAACTTTTGGGAGGCTTCAGCAAACGCAGTCAGAAATACTGTTTTTTTTTTAAATCCAATAATGCAGTTTTAGTTAGAGTTTAGGTACTTTCCTGACTTATTTAGGCTTAATTGAAAAATCACTCTGTATATATACACCACATAATAAAAGTCCAATTTGATTGAAAAGCTCTAAAGATATTTACTCACTTTATTTAAAAGCAATCAATAGTTTTGTTTGACAAATATGAAATAAGTGTGTATGTGTTTAGATTTTACGTGTATTTTAAATATACAGGTTGATCGTATTTTAAAGCTGCTGTTAGTTACTATTATAATTCTATGTAATAAATATCGGGTAGAAACAGTTTCCTTATTTTGTATTAATATTTATAAAATTCATCAGCCTATACCTTTCTGACAATATTTTACATTAATTTGGCAGTTTATATTTTCGAATGAGTTTAAGCAAAGGAAGTCATGTGTTAATTATAAAAATCGGAAAATAATTGAAAGTTTTCGTAGGTGCATTGTGACTTTCTTTGCTTATTTATTAAATACTGACTGAATGGCGATGTTCATTATATTGGAACTCTTCTCTAAACTAAAATTTTAAACCTAACCTTTAACTGTAAACGTTGATATTAAAACTAGCAGGTTGATAGATAACGGAAGACGTCTCTATATATATATAGCAGAAGACACACACAAATACTTAAAAGTATATCAATAATTAGAGGACTTTATATTTGTTAACATAAGTAAATAGTAAATATATTGTCTTATGAAATTTAAACAAGAAAAAAAAACGTAAAATGTGTGTCATTATTTTGTGAGGTCATAGTGCTACTTTTAGGTTGTAATTTTGATAGAAATGACACATTTATGACGTAATTATTCTCAACACTGTTATAGAGAATATCGCCATATTGAGGCGGTCTTATTTGAGAGCTTTTCCAGGTAACCTTTGTATTTGAGTAATTGCTCAAAAGTTAAAGTATAGCGTGATAGATAATAAAGAATAAGATATCTTTGTATAGTAGTTCAATCCTAATCGGTTAGACAAATAATATGTTTATATCTGTTAGAAATGAAATACACATACACCTGTATAACATCTATTTCTTTCTCATGCCAACCTCTCAAACTGTATGTACGCTGCTAGCAATAATAAGCGTAAACAACGTTAACGAGATTTATTGTTAAGAAGCGCCATCTAGTGTCCGATTCGGAAATAACTATTATTTTATATGGCAGTTTTATGCTTATATTACTTTATTTATAAATGAAACAGAATTTAGTCTAGAGAAAGTTCCAAAAGAATGGGCATTAAATATAAGTGTAAAATAAACTCATAGAGCGGGGGCACGTAGCGCTAGGCGCGGCCAACGAAACGAAACGAAAACCTCGCAAATCGAAATCGCAAGTGCGAACGCCCAAAGCCGAGATCGCCAAGAAACGCTCCGGCAGTCACGACGACCTGCTGCACGACGGCCGCGAGCCGCGTAGGAACCGCTTCCTGCTGTGCGCCGACCCCCAGCACCCCCAACACCCCCACTACGATACGGTGTTCGAGGCCCCGGCCGGCCGCAAGCCCGACGGCAAGCGCAACTTCCTCAAGAGTATCCGCTCCAATAGCCTCGCGGGCCTCCTGGCCGTGGCCGGCAACCTGTCCTCCGAGACCACGCAGCTGCTCAGGGACGACTAGCTCACAACACTAAACTGAATTATTCAAATGACTTGTTTTATATTTCCAACTGACCCCGACAAACACGTTTTGTCTTACTTGTTACGAGCTCACAAAAACCTTTTTAAGTCGATGAAACGAAAAAGCGACATTAAAAAGGTTACACATAAATTCATAAGATTGATCGTGACGAAAATGGGAGTACACACTAAATCATTACCAACAAGTACAATCATCTTGCGGACATTTTACAAACTGTTAAATTACAATTGGCGCAGTCGGAAGGATACTGTTTTATTTTGATTCAATTAGTGGCATATAAATTGTACATTGGAAATACGAAACGACTCATTTTAACACAGACGATTTGTAAATTCCTAATATATTAGAGAATAGAGTGGAAATATAACACAGTTTATAAATTAACGAATGTACAAACTTGTGGCCATATCGCATACATATCATTGCACCGACATTCCGCGAATAATGTGCATTTCACTAAATAAAATTGATAGTTTAATACAAACAAAACAATCGATCTACTCGTCCCTAAGCACCGATACTAATGTAGACAATCTCACTCGACGTTCCAAGGAATTGATATTAGATTGTAAGATTGATATTAGTTTTAAGCGAAAAAAAAATGAAAAAGACTTATTTCTCTCCCCTAATAAAGTTAGACTTAATCATAGACCAGTGTCTGTAATCTCTTTGTGAAACTGACACTAACTCGCATCAATTTTGATCCAAGTGTAATATTATCAATATTATAACTTTCTTTGAAACTTACATGACCATGTCGCAAAATATCGCCTTTCGCCCGAATCATTTCAAACTCAGTCAGGGCCCTTAATCATTAGGGGATCCTTAATAGGTTTTAAACTATAATTGAAATAATGGAAAAAGGCAGACCAGTTTCAAATCCATTCCTTATGAGCTGAAATTAATTCCTCCCTAATTTCGGCCACGGAGGCTAATCTCATGAAGAGATAACCCATTTATGAACAAGTGCACTCACTATTCCTTCACTTTGCACTCACGGAGGACGTTCAGAAGAGAGGTTAACGTGCTGTCTAAAGCGCGGGGTGTAAACATTGTCAATTACACAACATAAAGCTAATATTGAGAATTTTCGAACAGAAAACACAATACCAACTTTTAAATTAGCCCCATCCAAGACTAGATTCTAGATCCTCGTAATTTGTAACCAAACATGCTGGCCAATTAGATCAGTTAGACCAATGAGATCAGTATGCCACTAGGATCAGCTTGAATTGGGACTTTTAAAAAGAAATGTTTTTATCTATTTGAAAGCCTTATAATCAAGAAGAAAAACACGTGACAATCAATAATAATAATATTGTCATTTTTTTCTTTTCATTTATTTTTGGCTCACCAACAGCTTTTACATTAAATGCTAAAGATAAAAGTTGAAAGATTAGATAATGAGATTCAAAGCACTGTAGCAGCTGCATACTAATGCGAGGAGAAATTAACATTATGACGTCACACTCGCTCGGGTTAATTCGGGTGCTTTCGACACTCAGTTCAGTCATTTAAAAATTTACATTAAATTAAAAAGCATTAAGTAGTATTACTGTATGTGATCAAGCAAAAGAACCAGAAAACCCTGAATAGGTTTGAAAATAGTCGGTCTTAAACCAATATTTGGTGATGTGTGTGTGTGTGTGATTTTTCAATGTCATTCAAGGTTGTTAATTTTATAAATTCTCATAAGATTGATGCGAGTTGAATTTCTCATTTTTAAATAAATATATATTTGGTCTCAACTTTACCTTCGAAAGTTTTATTAAATGTAACATGGTATGAGAGTATATATAAATTCTGTCGTCATTTATAAAAAATATATATTTGCATCTAAAATGACATAAGTCAGCATTTGAAATGACAAATAAGATATAACAATTCACCATGGATACAGATATATAGATTACATTTTTTTAACATGATAAGTGTTAAAACTATTCGATGACGACAGAATGAACTCCTTTAGACACATTAGGTTTTATGCCTTTAAATCTCTTAAATTTGTAACGCATTTATCTCATTAGTTAAGTAGTTTAAACTTAAGGGTATTATTGTATTGTTGATTTTGAGTACGATATTTTGTGTTCATTTCGCCATTATTTTTTGATTTAAAATCGAAAAATTTATAAAAAAAAATGAGCGTTTGCGGTTGGTTAGTGTGAATGATTCGTTATTGTTTTATTATAGAATAAAAAGACTTGAAATTGTAAGGATTTAGGTCGACTGAAGTAACTCTAGCGTCTTGCCAATAAGTAAAGGGAAATGTTACATGTCGCCTCTCAAAAGGTTGATGACGATAAGAAAATAGACGAAAAAAAATCATAAAAAATGTCATTGTTCTTTTGACGAGCACGGTAACGCTAAATTATTCGGATTTTTTTTTATAATATTTGTTTTTATTTTCTCGCTGCACTAAAGGAACTTCTCAAGATAGTCTGCCATATCCTTGTAAGTACATTTACATTTTCAAATTCATATTTTGCTGTAACAACGTCCTGTGACGTGAACGACTTCGGTCACTCATGAAATAATAAGTTTTCGCTTTACAAAAAAAATTGAGTTTTTCAAATGAAAAATAACTATTTCATAATTAATTTTATGTTGTCACTTAATAATCAGTATTAAAACATCGTTTACGTCACGTGACATTTTTCCATTAAATAATGCAAAAAAGTCATTTAAATTTAATTTTGGCACAATAATGTCACAAACCGTACAAATGTTGAATATTTTAAAATTTATTTTCAATTGTAGACGTATCTATTTTGGAATAGGTTTAATTTTTTTTTGACGTGTGATACTCGAATTTGTCTTGTATTTTTGTAGATTATGACGTTTTTATTTATCGTTTCACCGTGAATCTATTTTTTTATCTGTAATATTTAATAGTTTGACAGTTTTTTTTTTCTTTTTTTGTAAATTGTAAGCATTTGTCTGCTTTCGGCCTGTTTTTTTTCACATATCTAGTATAAATTAAGTGCCTATGCATGCTTTTCAGTTCATAGTTATGCTAAAGTACGTTTTAAGTGAAATATTATTATGTATGTATTTGTCGTACTTACTTATTTGTTAGTCTGTATGATAATTCGCTTAGTTTTCTCTTTCACCATGTCTTAAACGACACGCTTTCAAATGTTTACAATGTTTTTTTTATTATAGTGATAATATGGAGGTCTATATGAGATACATAAAAAATAACGTCTAATTTTAAGAAAATACACATTTTTTTTTATTTTCGTAAAATTTTTTCGTCCTTTATTAGAATTTTACGTTTTTCGAAGCTCTCTTAACGACATATTCTTTTATATTTATTTTTATACCAATAAAGATAAAAAATACACAATATTTCTTTTTCAATCTACCCTCATTTCATTTATTAAATATATACATACATACATACATAGCATCACGCCTCATTCCCATAGGGGTAGGCAGAGACAACATCCTTCCACTTGCCACGATCCTTGCATATCTCCTTCGCTTCTTTCAATCTCATTAAACCTTTCATACAAGTTCGTCGGTTTAGAGTACTCTTGACCTGGCCGTTATTTAAAATGTCCTGGATTTGGTCCAGGAACGTTCGCCTTGGTCTTCCCCTTCCAACTTTCGCATTCACTCTTGACTCATAAATCCTTTTTGTCAGTCTCCTTTCATTCATTCTCTCTACATGCCCAAACCATCTAAGCATACCTTTCTCAATTTTAGTCACTACGTCTTCTTTTATACCACAACGTTCTCTTATCACACTATTTCTTACTCTGTCACTCAGTTTTAATCCACTCATGCTTCTCAACGCTCTCATCTCTACCGCATTTATTTTACTTTTGTGATTCTTCTGCCATACCCAACTTTCACTACCATACATAAGTGTTGGCACCAACACTCCAGCATGCACTGCCAGTCTAGCCCTTTGAGACACCATCTGGCTATTCATAAAAGCATGCAGAGCACCATTTACCATATTCCCTGCATTCACTCTCCTTTCGATATCACTTTCACATGTTCCATCTTTTGTAAATTTAGATCCCAAGTATACAAATTCTTTCACCTCTTCCACTTGTTCCCCATCTATCAAAATATTGCCATTCATCATAGATTCATCTCGTTCAAAAAGCATAACTTTCGTTTTGTTTACATTCACTTTCATTCCTTTCCCTTTCAAAGCTTCATTCATAATATTTAGCATCTCCTGAAGCTCGTTAGCGGATGACGCAAGTATTACTTGATCATAATATAATATATTGCATTATATAAATCCTAATAAATATATTTTAATGTATATAAATAATTTGTAATAAAACTTAATCTGTTCCTTCTTGAAGCTTAATATAAATCATATAGACTTCCATCGACTAGTTTTTAACGGTAGTTTTACATGTTTACGATAGTACAAACAAATCTTCCGCTGTAACATTCAACAGTAACCAATGTTCCTGGTGGTGGAATTGACAAAAAAAAATACAAGAGGCTCAGCGAAAACCGAATAGAAAGCATTGTTAAAACGGTCATACGATTGTAGACAAACGTTTTGGTGATCTGGTTCTCTATAGTTAATAGTACTTTTTTATATATCAAATAAACCTTTTTCCATAAAATCTAAGCTGGTGTTATTCTTTTAACATGGGTCTACTAATCAAATAGCTACTAACACTACCCCTAACCACCACGAGACTTAAATCTATCGATATACAGTGAGATTATGGAGATTATAAACAAAAAACGGTGAAGGGCGAAGTTAAAAAGTGATTTTTTTTTTCTCAAATCAGCTTGCGCTTATCTCACTCCGGCTATCTAATAAGGGGAGGCGATAAAACTGACCGAATTAAACCGAATTAACACAAAATAATTTAAGCGTATATACGTGTAAAGTGAGAATATTATTTGCACATGTAAGTATTGATTAAACTGTTTTTATTTATAACCTGTTGCTTGTTGTTGCTTTTTATATTAGAATGAACTGTTTGGCATGCGTAGTTACGTTGCATGGTTAGAACGACACAGTTCGTGTTAACACGTAGCCGATTCTGAGATACATTCTCCATTGTAACATTGTTTTTAAAAATAGTATATAAACAGATACATGTATATGAAAGCGACTTTCCTCTTTTATTTACAAGTGTATGAAAAATGATGTATATCTATCGAAAAATTTATGTTATTGTAATTGAATTTAAATGTCTATGATAAATTTTATTATAATTTTGTAATTTTTCGCGATGTTAATCTATTTCTTTTTAATCAAGCTCAAGGTTTACTTTAATATACTTGATTATAAAATTGATGTACTTCTTTACAGAGATCTCACTTTTTTTTCATCATAAAAAGAAATATCTTTTATAATTTCGTATAATCCATGAATATATTTTGGTACTATATTCTATGTTAATAAAATATATACCATTCAAGATGGCTTCTAAAAAAATATTAAAAAGAAGCGATTTAGAAATATATACAATTTTTTGATAAATTTCACTTTATTACTCTGTTAGATAAACTATTTTTGAAGGAGAAATCCCATTGATCAAATTAAAAATCTTTGTTCAAGTACTTTTGAACAGGTGTTCATTGAAACAATGTAAACTATACTATCTACGTTGATACACTGATGTGTGAAGCTGTCTCGCTCACACACTGATCCTTTGCCATTGGACGAACACAGTACTTGCTCCAGACGTTACTATTGTGCGACTAGATATTTTTTGCAAATACTTATTTGTTTTTTTTTTAGAAAACATACAAAAACAATACTATACAACAATTATCTTGAACGGTACAAAAAACTATGTAGTTTTCACGATATTTATTTATAAAATGTAAAAACAAATAAAATAAATCGTATTCATGGATTCAACGAAAAAATTTAAATAAGCTTCAATTCTAAAATTTTGCTTCACGATATCTAACTGTATGTCTGTTAAAACAGAGTTCATTCTCGTACGCAACATTGTTTTTGGCACGCACTAGCTATAGTCCACTAACCTATGTTTTCCATTCACATAGGTTGTTTTCTTCCTTACACAGACTTCAGTCCGGACGACTGGGGCCCGGAGTTCCCCCTCAGCACCTCCACGAGGTACACCATACCCATGCCCACACTCTACAGCACCGAAGGTGAGAAATTACACCTACCCTTCATTTATCTACTTTTATTATATGAATAAACTCCGCCGCATATAGATGTATCCTTAAACAGTGCAACTTGAAATAGGACGTATGAGCTAATACACTCATGCTGGCAGTTCTCTTTAAATTTCCTCTATATTACCTGTAGTAAATCTTCCTGTAAATCACTTGTATAATTAAATACTACCAGAATATTTTAAATCATGTAATACATAACATTTTATTAAATTTCAGGTTACAAGTACAAGAAGCCTAGTATAATAGAATTGGTGCTATACAATATGGCGGCTCTCCTGGGAGGAGTGGCGGCCGGATATGACGTCAGAGTTTCCAACGTCAGTCCCTTACATCCCACCCTGCAGCCCCACAGGTAATCACATTCTCACACCATCCCTTACGTAATAACATTTGTTATCATATAATAGATTTATATTCAGAAGCACTATAATATATGTTACCACGTCCAGGCCGGAGCTGGAAACGGAGGTGATACCGCCATCCATATACGAGGGGTACGGGTTCGCGCACAACACCTACCACGGCCCCACCAGGCACCTCCGGGCCCCCCTCAACGCCATCACCGGATCACCTGTAAGTATATTATCACCACCTAGTAATCCTTTATAATATCGTTAGCGCGTTAATAAAATCTTTCATCAAAGCCGATAAAACTTTAGGCAAAATTAAATAAAAAAAATCAAAGTAGTTTTATCATATACAATTCAATTTCAGATATCAAGTCTCCAAACCGAGGAACAGAAACCAATACGGTTCACAGATTCTCCAACTCACTACGCTCATCCATCATCATCCTCTGGCTACGGACACTCTGCCCAACCACTCTCTGGCACCTCCGGCCTGGGCACCAATTACACTTCCACACAGCCCACTCCCTCACCCAGGAGAACGTCCTCCTCCACCTCCGACCACCTCGCAGACCTCTACCAGAACTACCGAGAAAACTTCCAACCCTCTCCCTCCCAAGACCGCGTCCAGGAGTACTACTATCGCACGGAACCCTACACCTTCGACAGAACAGCAGAATACGTGGTCAAACACCCCTACTTCGGCTACGACGAATGTTCCTTCGACTACCGGGAACCCACCCCAGACTACAGACACCACCACAGGAGGACGCCCTCCAACTCCTCGGCCACCAACTCTCACCACGAAGAGTTCTCCCCGTCCAGACAATACCGGACAGAGAAATCTAAAGACAGGAAAGATGAATATCGAACCGCTCCAGAGTATCCGAGAAAGTCCAACGACTACTCCTTACCCAGAGATTACTTCAGACAAGAATCCCAAGAGCAGGAAACTGAGAGACCTGGAAATCTAGGGTTGGAATTAGCCCCGACTAAACTACGTTCGAGTTTGAAGAAGTATAAGAAAACCAGTGCATCCGGGGGTAGTTCAGGGGGTGGTACTCCCACTAATCCCACTCCCCCTGACAGTTTGAGTGAGACGGACAGCTCCTATGTGTCTGCTCGGGATGCCTCCAGCGGGTCGGCGTCTCGGGTTCGATTCAGTCCTGACGCTTTGGGTAGTGAGCGGAGACCCTCGAGGCATTCGTAGCGAAGGCTGAAGAAGTTCGACGACTACCTCGTGTGATACATGTGTTAGCTCGTGGAACGGCTTGTTTCATCAGTTTAGTGTCAGGCGGTGTGTTGGGACCGCTGTGAGCTTGTTGCTTTGGGCCAATTGCACCACTTATGACTTATTTGTGTTGCGAATGACTAATGACGTTACGTTGCGATTAAATGATTAATTGCTTAGTATAAAAACTGGGGGTAGATCCATATTTTTGCTAGCTACCCTCCAGTTGGCTCTTTTTGAACTACTAATCGAAAAATAATTAGTTTGAAATGAGTGAAGATATATAACGGAAGGCGAATTTTTTTTCACCTACTCTCCTGTGTGGTTGTTTTTGGCTACAAATTGAAAAGACATTAGTTTGGAATGATTGCAAAGTTTTAATTTGTTAATAAGGATTTTGCATCAAAAGGGAGGTAGGTCGATTAAAATTCGTTCTACCGACAGTTGAATTTATTATATTAGAAATTTGAAAAAGAAATCACTTTTTTAAATTGGTTTCATTATTCTTTAAATTCCTACGAATATTAATGTTTTTATTGTGTCATTGTTACAACGATATGTTTTTTCTTTATGTATAATTTTGAGTTATTTCACTTTTGATAATCCTCAATTTATGTGCGTTTTTCAAGTAGTCCTTCAACGAGAATCTTTTTCTCGTAAAGTAACCACAATTTTTATTAGATTCTGTAGTGTTCTATTAAATTAATTAATTTTGAAGATTTTTGGATACAACTGGAGATGACTTTGTACTTGTTCGGAAAACACTTTGCTAAAAGTTTATGAGAGCAAAAACGACCTATATCGAAAAGTAACTTATAACGAAAATAAAGGAAATTAAGAAATAACTTAAAATATTTATAGTTTCCAGTGAATTCTTTTCAGGTCATAGATTGAATGAATATCAGAATGATTTTCCTATTTTTTTCCCAATATGAATTTTTAATTATCTATATGTCGGAGAATAAGAGAGAAGGAAGCCTAAAGCAGAGGGGCCTAGGGTTTTCCCCGACATCGTCATTAATAGCATCCATAATTTCCATACTGTGGGCGTTCGTGGGTAATGTTGGTGCAATCATTATAATGTTTGATCACTTAATGTTCCCGATATCAATTTACACAAACTCATTGACAATAGTAGCTAGGAACGTGACACTTTTAAAAGTCGACTGCTCCCGGAGCGGAGCGGCGTCACCCGAGAACCTCCGAGAGACGCGCGCCAGACTGCCACTATTGACTCTAACCCACACCGATAGACAGATGGCGTCAGCGTTCCACAGACAACCGCACTCCGACATATAAATTTCTTGGCCTCATTGTTTCATTGATCTGAATACTTTCTTAATATAGGTCCTGGATTTGATTCCTGTTACAAAAAAACTATGAAATTGTATTATCTAATTTGTCCGAGTAAGGAATGAGAGGCTTCGGCTGTGGCTAGTGTTTGTTTTTTAAATTGTTAGGTGATAACACTTAAAAACACTACAATTTTACAATATTACGCAATATGCCACTTCTTATGAAGCAAATAAAATCTATTAATAATTTGTTATTTAGGTCGTTCTTGCACTCTCGGCTACAACTAGAAAGCCACTTGACTATTAATGAAACTGTTGTCGCGTGTTAATGATAATTATGTAACATTGTGTTCATATTTATATATAGTTTGTATATTTGTATAAAACGAATAATTATGTTTTAATAAAATAAAAGAATCCAAGCGTTTTATTGATATATGACATTGAAGAACCATTTAACATCGGTTATTCTTGTTCAATCTCGTTTTTTTTTTGTCAAAACATCATTAATTTCTGTAGAAATAGCTTCAATTTCATATATTGATAAAATTGAAATTAAACTGTCTCACTCGTTGGTGTCGATTCTGGTGGGCATTGAACTAAGATTTCCATTTAAAAAAAAACGGATTTTTCCTAAACATTAACGAGTTTTACCTTCGTTCAATACTTTAATTTAATCTTTCCTGCTGTATGTATTAAAAAACTACACGCGATTTGAATGGGGGTATCAAAAGACCCCAGTACACATGATTGTATCACGTGCATACTGTAAAGCTGTACTTGGCGAAAACGAAGACAATTTCGTATATTTATCTCTCTCTCTCTCTCTTACGGCGGAGGTAAAAAACTCATTAATGGGGGATTTTTAATCCCCCGCTTCGGGCCGGATAGGTTAAATTGAACTTCCTTTTCTAGGTATTATTCGTTAGAACGACTATTCTACCTCTAAGGCCTCCATTTTGAATGAGAACTAGACCAAATAGTTCAATGCCGAAATTGTGTATTAAGATGCAATTAAAAAAGAAACAAAGTTATATGCCAAGAAAACTACCTTCATAAATATAAATTTATTATACGTGAGCCGAGACTGGCAAACGTACGATGGTCAACGAGCAAACGTCTTGTATGTCGATCACTTTCTAATTGAAGTAAATGAAGGCTATCCTATGCAAAGTTATAAAGTCGAATTTAAGAGAAACCAATCAGAATTAACACCAATATCTAATTTAATATGACATAGATTTAGAGCAAGAACGACGTATCTATCAAGGATATATTGAAGAGCTATTTGAAAAGGACTGATTTTGCAATTTGTAACAAATGGGAACGTAGAGTTATTTTTATTTTTAGAAATAGGTCGTTTTTGCTCTTAAGATCGATAAAATATAGTGTTCCCATTAGTCGTGTGGTTGTCCAGGGTGTTAGGCACAAACTACTGTACAAATGTATATAGCGTGCCGTGTACAAGCTTGTTATTTAACCCGACTTCGTTCGCTATAACGTAGTGCGTAGTCTCCCATACGTTGAATCATTATACATAGTACAAATATATAATAAGACATACGGTGTAGTTCGTATCGTGTAATCGTCGTGTATAATTGTAACTGACTAACTGTCGTGTAAATTTAATTAAGTTGTATGCATTTTGTACAAAAACAAATGATCAAACTTTAGCTATTTTATACTGAAATATCGGGAATTTAACTTATAAGTGTGTAACGAGGAGCTTGTCGTATTTGGTGTACAGAGTGAGTGAATGAGAACCGATCGAAATCATTCGTTCGAAATTTGATTAAAGATATAGATGCAATTTAAAAAAATATACTTATATATGTAATTCTCATTCTTCTTATACATGAAATTGTACAGTTAAATGCAATTAATAAAAAGAAAATATACTTATATACATATATCGTTCAAAACCATTCTCATTCGATTCTGAAGCTGTATATTTAGATGAAAAAAAAACATATTCATAGATATATATCGTGTACCGATGAATGAGATCTTCGAATGTGAATGGGTCGTAATTTAATTACTTTTATACATATCGTGCCATTTTGAATGAGAACTGGTCCAAAACGTTCGTTCAAAATCCCAGTCTCATTCAATTCCGAAATTGTATATTAAAACGCATTTAAAAAAGGCACTAAAGTAAATATGCGTTGATGTATATATGCCGGTAAAACGACCTATTTATTATACGTGAGCCGAGACTGACAAACGTACGATAATCAACGAGCAAACATCTTATCTCTTTTTCTAATTGAAGTAAATGAAAGCTATCCTATACTAAATTATATTAGACTTTTCATAGTGCAGGTTCGATGACCGTCTAGGACAAGCTCTTTGCTACTAATTATATAAGCTTTTTGTATTGTAAACGAGTATGCAACGTACTCGCCTAGTCGTGTGTATGCAAATTAGCATATCCACATGTAAACTGATATTGTACGATATTACGCTTAACGCAGACTACAATAAGGTGTTATGTGTATGTATTTATATATATATACGGTTGATTAATTCAAATGGGCGTGGCATTTGAACATATTCATCGACACACAAAAAAAAGTAGCAGATAAAATATCTACACAAGAATATGCAACTTTATTTGCACGGGTCTATTGAAAAAGGTTATTAAAAATGTTTGAGTGTACGTCTGTGTGACGGCATAGGCGTCGGTGAGAGTGTTAATGTTTTTTGAGAACATTAACAACGGTGAGACTATAAATGTCTCTGAGAGTTTTAACGTCCGTGAGAATATGTATGATTCTTTGACAGTTTTACGTCTGTGAAAGTGTGAATATTGTCAGTGAGTGCATTTTATTAACGTCGGTAAGAGTGTGAATGTCTGACAGTTTTGATGTCGGTGAGAGTGTGAATGTCTGTTTGACAGTTTTAACAGCGGTGAGAGTGTGAATATTCCTTTGAATGTGTGAATGTTTCTCTGAGAGGTTTATTATCAGTGAGTGTGAATGTCTGAGAGTCTCAACGGCGGTGAGAGTGTGTCATATCACATCCTTTGGCAAATTTAATGTCTTGAAAGTGTGAATGTTTCTTTCAGAGCTTTAACGTCGGCGAGCTTGTGTATATCTGTGTGAGAGTGACAACGCCTGAAGAAGAGTGTTAATGTTTGTGTAACTATTAATTTGTATGTATTTATCAAAAATATATTATCTGTACTTTTCTGTGTAAGATTAATTCCTAGAATATGATTCTCATTGGGAATTAATGTGTATATTTTTATTCACATTCAACAGGTTCAATTCCCGGCTAGGAATGTAGCTTAGTCAGATATCCAATAAGGCACTTTTAACTATTGGTTTTAAAAGTTTTAGATTTGTTCATGCACGCCCATTTGAAATGGTCCTGTAACGCCAGAGCAAGAACGACCTATTTGCAAAAAAAAAATAACTAGGAAATATTTTAATACAGTGAAACGTTTGACATTCTAGACAGTGCTAGGTCATATTTTTTTATTTAAATTAGTTTAGGCCGTTCTTGCCCTTGGCGGTCGCGAAAGTCACAGTAGCTTCGCCATAATTACTTTATAATGTGTTCATTTATAATCTATAAGTTTATTTCTAGTTTCAATCGATTCTCTCTAATGAAAAGTGCGTGCGTACAAAGTACACATGTCAGAAATGAAACTTCTTTGGCTATTTTTTAAGTCTCGTTTATTTTTATAAAAATGTAAAGATTTGCGAGACTCAGAGGGAGGGAAAAGGAAGATATGTTAGGAGTTTAATTGTCATTAAAATATTAAAAGTGTCGAAAATTACTACAAATAATTTATTGTAATCTCAAATGAGTCATTTGTAAATATTAAAACTACCTTCAAACGAATTTGCATTTGCGTGACGCTAATTCGTAAAAAAATTACCCACATGCGCCTAAAGAAGTTTCACTTCGAAAGAACTGGAATACCATAAAAAAGTGTGAATGTGTAAATTACTGAAAAATTAATTATTTCGATTTTAATAATTATTCTATAATAAGTAAACATTCAAAATTTGTATTGGTTGCTAACGAGTTTGGAATGTCGATTTTACTCAGAAGAAACTCACTTCTAACACTTTTATGAACAACTTTTTAAATATTAAATGTTTACTACCCTCTTGTGGGACATTTACAATAAAACAAATTGTATCATCATTCATAAGTAATTATTCGACACATTGTTAGTTAGGTCGTTCTTTCACTGGATTTATGGAGAAGCTACTGCGGCTGATATTTGTATGTCTTGGGATAATCGGACGAGTGGAATATTTACTCATGACAAATACAAAAGACCTAAAAGAAGAAGAAGCATTGCTTCTATTGTCTATCCTGAGGAGACTCAGTGAAATCACTTTTATCATTAACACTTATATTATATGGATATTTCTCCATTTTATTGCAACTTCGTTTATTCCAGTTATCTCATATTTATAAATATACGAAATTCTACTTGTCCGGATGTACCGCGTCGAATATTTTTTAAAATTAATAATATAGAGGCATACACACTTCCACGTGCCTCAAATATGTAACTGAGATCAAAATTAATGTGTAAGTCGTAACGTGAAATTGAATGATAGCGTTAGCTTTGATATTATTAGCGAGAAAACCCAGTGCCTAATGTTTGCTGGAACGATTTTGATGAGATTTTGTATGGGACGGGTGGATTCGTCGAGGAGCAATTCGGAAACCAGATGCTGCCGGGCCAGTAAACTGACACGCTGTATAAAAAATGGATTCATTTTATTTTTCTTATTATTTTATTTTACGTGCAATATACGGTGATCGTTTGCGTCCATTTTATTTTATTTTTATATAATTGTAAAGTACGTCGTGAATTAACCAGTATTTCAACGCAGTATTGATAATAAATTTACTAATTTAACGAAGGTAGGTCGAATTTTATTAATCGTATGAGGGTAGGTGAGTTTTTCTTTACATTGGGTGCCAATTTCGTTGTACTTTATGATATTATTTTTCTTGTAGTGTTTTTTTTACATCTCAAATTTATTCAAAAGATATCGATATTTACTTTTGAGATATTATTTTAAGAAATTTAAAAGGTTTTCTTTGCCAATCTAAATTAAAAATTTACAAGATTATTTATTTTCATCAATTTGAATAAGATTAAGAAAGATATGCTGGTGCACTTTTTAGATATTGTTTTTTATTAGAATTTACTCAAAATATAACTAACTTACTTTTGTGAACTTAAACACGCTTAATTATGTATTTCTTTTAACGTTTCGTCACAAACGCTTATTTTTTTTATATACACTGTAAATATCGTGATTCACGGCGCGTTTACTTAAAAAAAAGTCTAGTCTTGAATATTTTTTATTTAATATAATCTGGCAGGTGTACGGTTGCGAACCGGGAGTTTCGGGGGTAGTTGTATATTTACGTTGTGGCATTCCATGTGCTGTACATTCCATATTGTTTGTTTGTTCGTCACGTGATATGATGCTCAGTTGTAAGCGGTTATGTATTGTAGCGGTGGTTCAGTGTGCCAATGACAGGAGACGGAAGGATGCCTTAAGTCTGTACGTTAAAAACCGACAAATAAAAAGATAGATTAAGCTTCTTAATGTGTGGTATTATTCGTCTACCCTCATTTCCTATATCCCATCAAAAAGTACCTCCAAACGATTACTTAAAATGTAATTCCTCCTATAATTCGATTTCAACGTGTTATTATATATTCATTATCAGTTTCATGTTAAGGAATGATCTTCTGTTTCTATTCGTTTGTTTTCATTACTAAAATATATTATCAATTTATTGTTTTTATGTTTGTGCAATTCGTACCCTCTCAAGCTTTAGTTTCAGTAATTAAAAGTTTCTTTTTGATACGACCAAGTGAAACTTCACCCAAAATCAAACAGTTCCTTTTAGACATTACCAGAAGCCAATAAACAAACAGAAAAGTTGTTAAATCTTGTCTTAATATTCGTATTCACATAATTTTAACTTAATATTTGTATGTACATTTAAATGCAATTGATTAAGCAACTGACTACAGTTTGATTGCGTTAAGAATGCAGTGAGTCCAATCTTTTCAAATTACAAACAAACACAAGATGTCTAGTACCCGTTTAAATTTTAAAATGAAATATTTGTTTCCTTAAAAACTGTTATATGGTCAGTGAGACTATTCAAATGGGTCTTTTCTTTTCGTAGATAAATAAGAACAAACTAAATTTCCTATTCCCGTAGGTTTCAAGGAATTTATATTATCACAAAAAAAGAGGAGACGGTTTTTTCACAATGTTTCCCTGATTAAAATTGAAATACGAAGATAACATTGTGATGCCTATCCAGAGTTGCATATTGCAAGAGTTGAAATAAAACAATTTTTTTATATAAAAAAAACAATTTATTTCTTCATATAAATATCAAAAGTGTCCTTACGTACTAATACAATTACAATATTTTTTTTACAAATAAAGTAAAGGAATGTTTATTGCACTTAATAACTATATTTAAAACTGATGATATATATTGATTATACTATGAGTTTTAACAATTACAGGATTGGGTTATGAATAGAAAAAATCAATGGTGACTTCAGTTTAAAATAATGCTGGTTCAAAAGGGGGAAGTACCGCGATTTACGAAATAACAGTGGACTACCAATACTTTATAGCAAAGTAAAGGAAACTTTACCCAGAAGGTTGAGGAAAAGGCTCTACAGCAGACTGTAAATAGAAAACATAATTTAATGGTGTCAGTCGGTGTTTGATCAGGTCATGTTCATCCTAACCGGGGAAGTACCCCAACACACACGTTATAATAGCAATGCTAAGGAAACCCATAGAACAGGGGTTATCGTGACTTTATTAGCCCTCTCGCTCGCACACTGCTAGCTCCTGATTGGGCGAAAAATACCGCGCTCCAGTTGTAACTATTGTGCGACCGAAAGACTCCCGTAATATTTCCTAGGGGGCGTCCACGTTTTCGTAAATATCGGAAGCGTTGCATCAAATGATCCGATCTGATTTCATTTGGATTTAAATAGTGACATGTAACGTTCTGCTCTATAGAAAGACGTGTATACTAATTAATACATGCATTCGATACTAACTGAATTCAATCACATATGTAGACGCATTGTTGCAATGCGTCTACATATGTGATTGAATTCACTTACTATCAGATGAACTGTTGTGGTTTTTTCTTTTCAAAAATTAAATAAAACTTAATCTAAATACAATCATGTTCCAGAACAAGTCATCGTTTTATATGATTATGTATAAGAAGTTACATTTGCTTGAAATATATAACAAATTTCCAGTTCAAATACAAAACAAAATTAAAAAAACTATTTTTAAATACAATTCTTCAAAACATTACATCGAAATATACCGCTTTTATATTTAAAACAAACTCAATGTCATTTACGATTGGTTGAGTCTCACAATTTAGGTTTTGAACCACATATTAATAAAACGCTTACGTCTATGACCTGGACTCCACCAGAAATATCACAATACTTGCAATCGATATCTATAAATCTTACTTCTATAGAAGTACAATTTGTATATGACTAGCATTTAAGTACTTACAATACTAATTAACTAAAATCTCCACGTTTTTACACTTGAACATAGAAAGATCTAAACTCAGAAGAACCCACAGCAAAACTGTATCAACAGTTCGTAATTTAGAGTAACAAAAGTGTGACATTGCTTTCCCGTTAAATAAATGTGTAATTTATTTGCGCATGCTGCAAATTTTCGACGCATGCGCGCTTGTTTTACAGATGAAAATTGTAACGGTGAGACTGTATTAGACAATAGTCTAACACACGCCATAAATAAATTCCACCTACAGGACGCTAAACACATAAAACTCGCGGTGTTGTAGGGCTGTCACATTTTGCGATTGCTGACAGGTTAACGCTTCACTGTGATCCATCTCATGCTAAGTGATGACACATTCTAACTAGGTACCTTCCAAAGCATGAGGTAGTTGGCTTAATGGTTTATTGGAACCCATTTTTATTTCGCATCCGGATCCTCTCACCAGTCAAGACCTATGTCTTGACTGGTGAGAGGATCGGCAAAATCAAATTAGGAAATGAAATTATAAAAACACCAGCATATTTTACCGGAACATAAAAAAAATTGATATCAGTATCATATAAGGTTAGGGTACCGTTATCAAACCCTATTTTTTTATTTTTCTCTAAGTATGCCGGTGTGTATATGTTATATTTGATATATAGAGGCTGCCAGGTGGCATACTTTTGCGGGAACACTCATTCGGACTCATCCGGCACCGCTAACGAATAAAGAGGGTGTTAATGGTGCTCTCGACTTTACAGTACATAAATGCGTTTCCAGGCGAAAAAAGGAAACATTCTTTATTAGACTTTTTCGTCTTCTTGAATTCTCAGTCGGACTCATCCGACTAACTAATGAAGAAAGTTCTAATTGATTTTAGTAGGTATTGCGAGTTTTTCTCCCGGCAAATAAGAAGGAATTCCTTATTGTAGACTTTTCTATTGAAAACATTTTATTGAATAACATATTTCGAATGTAGTGACAGCCCTAGTGTACGTGTAAATAGACAATGCATCACGAAGCGCGTTACTAACGCCATGCGTCGTTACGGTGGCATCGTGCCAGCACACGTTGACCTACGCAAGCATCCACTTTTTATAATAATGCTCCATGGCGGCCAATCTCATGCAGAGAACACCCAACTGTGTGTCCAAAAATTATATAAAAGTATTCAGAGTCCAACTGCCTCATTGGTCTAGTGGTTAGCATGTTCGACTACAGACATGAGGTCCCGGGTTCGAGTCCCGGGTCGGGCCAATTCAAAAAACGATATTGAGTTTTCTATTAAGATGTATGTAATATGGGAAGTTGGCGGTGTGATGCACCCCCGTGCCTCGGAGAGCACGTTAAGCCGTTGGTTCTGCGCCTGATCTCTCTCCGGTCGTGTCGGATTCCCGTCACATCGGACTATGAGAGTGAAGGAATAGAGAGTGTCCGCAGTGGAGCAGCGTGGTGGGTCTATACTCTAAGCCTCGCTCCTAGGAGTGAGGAGGCCTGTACCCAGCAGTGGGACGTTAATGGGCTGCTACTTACTTACTTTTATTCAGAGTCCGGGCTAGAGACGTCAATAAACGTACCTGAGATAGAAGCGGACCTTTCATTTACATATTTGTATTCCAGGTACCAAATCTCGTTCACAGATTAGTAACTTCAAAAGTAAGAAAAATATTTAAGAGTATGAAAATTATCCAGCCTTGAGCGACGTCAAGTAACGTTTCTGATGTTGGACCTTTCGCTGGTTATTTGTAACCGAATTTTGGCGAACTAGTCTAATGTATAAATTAGCCATTTAGCCACTGTGCGAGTTCAAAAATAAAATATCTAAGTGTCGATCTGGAGGCTTCAGAATCGATCGGTTCCTCTCACTGGTATAGTAAAGATAATACTTCTATCCGAATTTCAAATACAAAATCACATTCAGAGATTAGTCTAGTCATCTCAGAGTAAGGAAACTTAATAAGAGTATACAAAGTGTCCAGCTTGGGGACTCCAGCTGGAAACTGTGCATACCGACGTCAAGAAATGGAGTTGAAGGGGAAGTGGCGTTAATAAAGCAAAAAGAATCCCAATCTGACGTATACATGTGTCCCAAAAAAATGTTTGCAGTGTCTGAATTGGGACTCCAGCGAAATCGAAAGATGTTGGGTTGGAATCTAAGGGAACTTTTGACTGAAGACTGGAAAATAATTGCCTCTTTCTGCGAGTACGAGAGGGAGAGTGTGAGTACAATGGATACTTCCTTCTAGTTCTGCAAAAAAGGCTATTTTGTTAGTTTAACTCCTGCAGACGTTACTGATAAGAGAGTGAATGAAAGGAGGAAATTAGAAGGCGAACGTTTCTGGACCAAATCCAGGACATTTTAAGTAACGGCCAGGTCAAGATTACTCTAAACCGACGAACTTGTATGAAAGGTTTAATGAGAATAAAAGAAACGAAGGAGATATGCAAGGATCGTGGCAAGTGGAAAGACGTGATCTCTACCTACCCTGAAGGGCATGAGGCATGATGAAAATTATGAGATTACACAAAAGTCCCAATAATTTCATGCCGTTTGTCTTATCAACACCCGAAACCCGCATAAAACAAATAAATATCCCGTCCATTTTACATGCCACATATAATATTTGTAATTATTACTCAACGTGGTCGTTACGACCTATAAATCGGTTTTCACATCAAACGAAGGCGAAAACACACGTAAATAATACAAATAGCGTAAACATCGCTCGGATATCTTATCGGGGAACATATTTATCCTTAATTAGGGTCATAAATGTGGCAAAGAAATATACACACCGAAAGAAAAGTAAACAGCGAAAGCATTGAATTGTTTTCAACAGAATGTACAAATAATTAGCGAGGTATGTTTATAAATTCATATTTCCGTCGGCACGTCCAGAGAACGGTTGCGGGGCTTCTTTTGATACGTGTGAGACACGGCTTAGTGTGTTTTCCATCGTTAACTATGCTTCTCCTGTGACTACACCCACTTCGCTTTACATTCTTAAAAGTATCCATATATACGATGGAAGTCAAGCTTCTTATGGGAGGGTAGAGAAAAGTTTCGTTACTCGTTACGCTCGTGTTTAGTTTCACCTCGTTTACGTATACTAAGTAAAATAGTAGTACTTGAAGTGAAGACCCAACATATGTAGTCACATTTACGTACCGAGCCATGAGAAGTTTCACTTCAAATGGAAACTTTTAAGTATGTTAAGCGAAGAGGCTGTAGTTACAAGAAAACTACAGTTAACGATAAAAATACACACGAAGAGTCTTGTTTCACACGTATCAAAGGAAGCCCCGCAACCGATCAGTTAAAAAAAATGGAGAGAGATCAATTTCAAGTTACCCTGAGAATCTTGTCGAGTGGAGAGAGATTAGTTGTCAACTTACCCTGAGAATCTTGTCGAATAGAGGGAGATCAGATGTGAAACTACCCTGAGAATATTGTCGAATGAAGAGAGAGTTGTCAAATCACTATTCTACAGTGTTTGTTGTTTCTTAATGGAAACTTTATTGGTTTGTCTATTTTGTTTATAATTATGTATTATTATACTGTTTGTTTCACAAATAAAATAAAATAAATATTTCCATGATTTTAACAGTTATTGGAAAAGGCCCGAATCTGTGGCGATAGAGAACGTATTCAGATAAATATTTTGTGACGTAACGGGATGAATGAGCCACTTCACGTTGCCAGCGAATAATTATCGGTTCAAGGTCAACTCGATATTACAATATATGTTTTTAAATCAAATATAAAAAAAAATGTTATTATATATTATACGCTGGTTACCAATTAAACGAACTGTAACGCATGATTAAAGCATGACCCACAGTCAAGCGATAGAGAGGCGCGATCGGCATCATAGCATTATTTATTATAAAAACTTCTCATCAATGTTTTCTTAAGACCGACTTTAGAGAAAACCAATTTTTTGATAAATCAAATCTTTTATAATTCACTTTAATAGACAAATGGAGGTGCCTCATGTAAAAACGGTCAACTTGCATTTAAGACGTTTATATTTTGTAGTTTTGTTGATTACATCGTCCCATTTATCAATCTAGGTCATCGTGTTTTTTAAATCATATAGCTATTAATGCAGTAATAAATAATTCATCTCTAAAACACTGTCTTACAAAATTAGCGGGTTATACTTGACTTTTTATACGTAGGGACTGTGAAATATAGTTATATTCACATCTAACCACACACTTATTCAAGGGAGAGCAATATATTCACTCCCACGTTTTTTCTACATAAATTTGAAGCTCATTTATCTTATTTATCTCTCTCTCTCTCTCTATCTATCTCCATTTTCAACTAAATTACATGATTGGTTCTTTTTCTGGTCTATTATATGTTGGTATTAAAAACAAAGGTTACCGTAGTAAAGGTAGCTAATTGTATTTTTCGCTGATATATCCCAATCCCTTGGGGAAACGGACAAACCCGTTCGTATTACGCATTTACGTTGCGACAGGAGCAACTACGCGAGATTTCAAGTAAATAGATAAGCAGGCGTATAATATATACATATCATTTATTATACTTTAGAGACAATGTGCCTTCAAAAGACTTTTAAAGAACCCCAAAGTAGGAAAGTCAGGAGCTTTACAAAACTGACAAATTGGCATGAATAATTACATTAAAATTAACCTCCTTGACACCTGTGTTGTTTCGATATATCCAAACAACCACACAACTTCAACAAGCCATTTAAATATTAAAATTAAGCACTCCAACTTTAATTAATTATTACACCAGTTAGCAACGTGTTTTGGTAAACATTGATTCACCGAAACGTCGTTAAAAACTATATGATAATACTTTGAAACTGGGGAATTTCCCTTTCTCCTAAATGGACGTTTATGATGGGGAAAGTCCCGTTCACACAATATAAAACATTTCCGGGTACCCACTGATTATCTTCAAAGTATTTACATCTATGTCGTTTTGGCCTCTAATCATGTATATCAATATTATAACAGCTAAAAAGTTTGTTTACTTAGACACTCTAATCTCAAAAACTTCTCGAAATTCTTGCAGTTTTAAATAGCCCATTTATCGCGGAAGTCTATGGACTATATCATCACGCTAATATCAATAGGATCGATGCACCGATCAAGAATGTTTCGAAATGTGGGTTTTTTTTCTTTTGAGCTCGTGATGCGTGTACTGTGTAAACGGTTTAAGTTTCATCAAAATCTTGTATGACAGAATTTTTACCCGTTAAAAGTTCTAAAAAAAGTCCACGATAGCAAATGCTTATATTTTAAGGGTGACTCACTGTAACCTTTTGTATGCTAACCAAATTTGTCTCTTCTGCCTCTCTTATGAGGCGCAGACAGAGATGCGCGAAGGTAGTTCTGATAAATTTATAAATAGTAACATAATCATTACAAAGTTACTGTGCTATAATACAATGGCAACGAGTGTGCAGACGCACTTAAATGGAATCCATAATCTGAATGTAAATACGAGACAATAGCTGTACCAATGTATGACTCATGTGCAATGTGGTCGCTATTCTAACAAACATTTGCTTGTACAGTCTGTGTGTTGCCAGTGACGCAGGAAAGGGAAATAGATACAATTTTAAGCTAACATGTTCGTTTGTCTTAGAGGTACGTAATTATGTAGGTACCCACAAACGCAATTTTTCATTTCTGCCAACCATCACTAAAGACGTATGACGCTATACAATTCGTGGTAAAATTATTTTTGTGTAAAATATTTTAATCGAATTAATTCATACTATATAACATAAGGGGAAAGAAAACCCACTGTTCAGCTACTGGAATAACAAATTTGAATCCTAAACCTAATAGTTGGCCTGCATTTGGAACTTTTAGCCTTAAATCGGGTTTTGGTGAAAATGTGGGTATTACACAAAATTTTACCAAACATACAGATGGCTTTCTCATATTATAGCTTCGTTATTATCATACGTCGGAGTAGGTAGATTGATTTAAGGTCGTTGACGTCAAACGTAGAGGATAACATGGATATGCCTCCAAAATACCGGAACTTCATATTTATTGTGATATTTAGAAATTAGCATGAATCTGTGTTAAATTAATGTCAATTTACGCTACCAGTGCTAGCTAATGGTGAAAGAAATCAGTATTTTATTTTATAGGAAAACACCTTTGATCGTATTTTGTCCTCTTCTGTTGAATTTGAAATGACGCTTGTAAGTATGAGACAAAACTTAGACAGGCCATTTGTTACTTTATTTCAATTTTTTTTATAATTATGAGGCAAACGAGCTGGCGGGTCACCTGATGGAAAGTGATCACCGCCGCCCATGGACACCTGCAACACCAGGGTGGGAATTTAAATGCCCCTTAAACAGTTGCAAGTTGCAAGTCTTTAGGGAAAACCGCTGGTGGAAGATGATACCACATTTTGCATGTGCGCGGGAAAAACGATCAACCAAACAGAGTTCTTGAAGAGAGTTTCATGTTCATCTATGTAACAGTATTGAAGAAAACGTAGCAAATCTGATACCTTATTTTAAATTTGCTCCATTGACGTCTACACATATAAATGGATGTTAGACGTCAAAGGGAATACTTTAAAATATTGAAAAATTATGATTATTTATTCTAATTGTATTAATGTCGACAGTCTATATAGAAATTGTATCCGATGAGGATAAAAAATAATTTATTTATGTTTTTGTTTAATTAAAAATAATTGTTTATTGTATTAATAATAAACGATTTTGCTATGCTATCTGTGTGTTTTTATTTTACTTTACTCATAATATATTTCAAAATTTCGGATTTTTTCCGGTACGCACATACATAGCATCACGCCTCATTTCCTTCGAGGTATGCAGAGACCACGTGCTTCCACTTGCCACGATCCTTGCATATCTCCTTCGCTTCTTTCATTCTCATTAAACCTTTCATACAAGTTCGTCGGTTTAGATTACTCTTGACTTGGCCGTTATTTAAAATGTCCTGGATTTGGTCCTGGAACGTTCGCCTTGGTTTCCCCTTCCAACTTTCGCATTCACTCTTGACTCATAAATCCTTTTTGTCAGGCTCCTTTCACTCATTCTCTCTACATGCCCAAACCAACTAAGCATACCTTTCTCGATTTTAGTCACTACGTCTTCTGTTATACCACAACATTCTCTTATCACACTATTTCTTACTTTGTCACTCAGTTCTAATCCACACATACTTCTCACTTCTACTTCCGGTACGTCCCGCATATTATGGATAAAATGGCATGTCCATATTATAATATCCTATACGCAAGTATATAAAATCAATCTACCTACCCCCACCTATGGTTACTATACAACCGTTAATATATAGGGAATGTGAACTAATATAGTAGAATCTCTTTAAATCGAAAGCCTTCCAAACTTTAAAAAATGTCGAATTCCCTTCCTTTAAAGCCCCAAAACCTACGTTGTTCAAAGTCTGAACTCACTATAAAGTGAAAAATTCCCTATAAACTTTTATTTTCCCTCTAAAACTCATAAGAATAAAGTCTCTCTCTCTCTCTCTCTCTCTCTCTGTATCTACAATATATGTCATTTGAAAACATAATTGTTTTCTAGATACTAACTAAGTGATAATAGCAACGTCTCTATCTCAAAATTAGTTAGAGTCAATCTCAACAATGAACAAGTCGAAAGTTTCGTTACAAAAGTTCGACTTACAGAGGTTCTACTGTAGTAAAGATAGACAATATCATTTTCCCGTTCCCGTTTTATATATATACAGTGTTATCAACGAACTTGACACTCGACCAGTAAGTATCAACTAAAAACCCGTTTAGCATTTAATGTTTATTAATAGCGTAGAAACAGCAGAAAAAACACGATAACAATTTGCATTATATAAAACAGAATTTGGTACAGCCTTGAACATTTATTACATTTAAATGTTGTAGGTATACAGACGTAAATGTGTTGCTGTTTAATTGAATTCACAAATTCTCTATTCAAGTAGGCTTTTACAGCAAAAGTGCCTTCGCGTCTAAGTCATGGATCGGCAACCTTTTGAGTCGGAAGACCTAATAATTACATATTACATAAATTCTCCGGCCAACAATAATCTTTTTATTGCATATTACATTCAACGATTCATTAATTTATAATCTAAACATATTTACATGAGGAATTAAAGAGATGCAGCTTCCTATCCAAAGAGCCGCAGGTTCCCGACCCCTGGTCAAAGTAATCCTTCAAATTATGATATGATTTTTCAATTTATTAAATAACATTTCTAGAACGTCTTCTATGAGTTTGTTACAGAAACGGAATAAACCATTTCATTTTGATTAGGTTTTTAAAAAAATCCTTATTATACAACTTTGTCCGTCTGCCACGACAAAACTACAGAACCGATTTAACTTAAAAGGACATAGGCTACTTTTTAATGCTAAACAGGGTTTTAAGGGATAAAACTATGGTCATTTTTAGAGATAGAAGCTTGAAACTTATTTTAAAAGCTGTTGATTCGATATTAATAAATATGACACTCATAATTTGTAAAAGTTCACCTACAGGGTGTAAAATAACAATCTTTGCTAATATTATAAGTGCGAAAGTCACTCTGTCTGTTTGTCGGGCTTTCACAACAAAACCTGAACCGATTTGAATGTATTTTGGTACACAGATAGTCCAAAGCATGAGAACAATAAGCTATTTCCAGTAAAACACTACAAAAACATCATTAATTTAGTTATACGTACGTGTATTATTTGAACGGGTTTACATATTTTCCACGATGTTACCTAACCTAACATAACCTAACAGTTAATGTAACGAGAGCGTTTGATGCATGTTTTTTTATTGGTAACGGATTAGCGTTAGTTATCTCATAATGTTAAGTGATGATACCCCGTGCTAAAAAGTAATTTATTTTATAACACTACGAACCTAAACGGAGTCAGGGCCACCTGTTAGTTATATTATGAGTAGGCTATTAGTGCGCATCTCATTTTATGATTGACGTATAAAAAAATGTGATAAATTTTGACGTCAATACAGACCACCTGTCGCCGTCTGTCCACCTGCCAACTTATTTTGCCTTTTATATCACAATTACTTTTGCCTGCGACTTCATCCGCGTGGAATAGTGTTTTCGGATAATTATTTTCCACTTCAAATCAGTTCAGTAGTTGACGTGAAAAGTCAATATATAAAAAGAGGCACTTTCGCATTCATAATATAAGGCATAGACTAGATTTTACCTTAGATACTTATTCAGAATTCGATTCACCTAATTGACAATAGCACTTGGATTCATCACGAAAGTACATATCCAATTGACTTCAAATTTGGCATGGTTACTCCTTTGGTAACTAAAAGCAGCTTTCCCCATATTCCCACAGGATCGAGATTTACAAGCGAGAAAAGGTCCTACAAAACTATTGCCATATTTTGCTAAAAAAATTCGCGCTTGACTATAACTTCACCTAATAGTAACTCGGTAGAGTACCGTCTAAGATTCAACAGAGCTTATCTGGTAAGAGGTAATTTACGTTTTACAGTTTCTACACAGCAATATACCAGAACGGAAATAATTTACTTGACAAGTTTTTGCTGATGACTAGCCATGGCGGAAGCCTCCCACCAATCCAGACCAGACAAATTATAAAACGTAATTTTCTAATCGCCTTGACTTTTACTAAAAGACACTATAGCTATATTTTTGTGACTTTTCTGTATTCTAATCTTATTAGATTTATCAGAAATGTGTTATTGGAGTTATAAACATTTATATTTAATTTGGTTTTTATAATTATAGAGAAAGGATAGATATTAGGAAAGAGCCAAGATATTGTAAAGAATAATGAAGATATGCCCCTAACGCGCTTAATCGCTTACGTAGTTACGATTGCCAGCCTCAGTTGCGATATATAAATGGGCCATTTTGGCGCCAAGTTCACTGGTTTCCCTATAATTCGTAACTTGAAACCGCCTGGAAAAGCTTGTGCATAAAATAATGAGTTCAAATGATAACATATACAAAAAAAACGTACGAAATTTCGACCGAACGATGTTATAAAATATTATTACTTCCTGCTATCGATAAATACAGAGTCGTTTATCGTTGTTACAAACTTGTTTAATATTTACGAAACATACGACACATTTAATGACGCGTTGGTGTCCTTCAGCATATATGTGCTATAAAAATAATGCTACTGCGATTTTTGTGGACTCTTCTCACAATAGGATAAGTATTATCAAATTTGATTCAAGTGTATCAATGCAAATTCTAATTGACTGATAGTTTTGTCGATAGAACTGAGGGTAGAACGATATAAGTATCAAAATTAATGCATGTGTTTGTGCTTTAAAAGTTAATTTATACCTATAAGCGTTATAGTTTAAGTAACTGTTTAGGCTGTAGAGGGTTCGATTCCCGTCTGGGTTTATTTAAGAAATTTTTCACTGTCTAATTCTGGTGAGAGGCTACGTGAACACGTCTCGTAACAGGGGCTTCCCCCGCCGCCGCGTGCGATGTGTTACAGGCCTTACTTGGCGTAGTATATTCTTTGATTCTTCAGCTATCCAGTGGTGTAATTGAATATCAGATAGAGGTGATATGTACCTACAACACTAAACTGTATCCATCAATATTGTTATCATGCAATTTTAAAGCCTTATTCACGTCAAAGAGTACGATGCTGTATTTTAACCACTAGGAGGTAAATTACCTCTTATTTAGCACACTAAAATCTTGAATTGTATCCCTACTTATCATCACAGTCATACACTTACTTGTCAGTAATAAAAGCTAGTTTTGGTGTCCTATTTATAATTATTTAAATAGAATTTCGGTTCTGGAAAACAGATGTTCCAAAACACCGACACGTGCCCAGCAGTGGGACTTTAATAGGTTACCACTTACATTAAAGCAATCTCATAACACAATTTTAAATAATCTGCGTCATCTAATTGATAAATACATTGAATGTCGCGTTTCTGATATTGATCGGAGATAGGATAAACGAACAGACGGAAGTTTTTATATCTATTATAATATTATAGCGGAAGACGAAGACCTTATACCTTTCAAACTTAATTCTAATATACTTTATACGAGTAGACTTTTACAGCACTTTTGAAACGGCAAATATTGTGAACTATATATAAAAGTTTACCGAGTTTCTTAATAAATACTTGAGTAATAGATGTTTTGTTTTTGCACATTTCAGTCGTAACTTCAGAATCTTTTGTAAAGAATTCCACTAATTTTAATAAAATGAACCGTAATGATTATTTTAATAAAAGGTAAGCCTATTTGTTGTTGGTTCTTCTCGGGATAGGGTGTGAAGAAACCCTCGTAACTATAGCTTTCAAGCCGATATCATCATCAATTGAACATACGTGAATAAAAGAATGTTTTATTTGTATAGTTGTTATAGACACACTGCGATCGTCTATATCTTCAGTTCACTAAGCGTTTTATAAGGCGTTTGTTGTAAAAAACCCGATTAGTGCTCGTCGTTTCTGAGTAATTATCGTACCGACACACCTATATGTATAATATGGCATGATAAACGGTGAACGCCCCGAGCTAACGACCTGCACACTCCTGATGCAATTGCATTACTCACAACTGACTGCGGGGCCTTCAGTCACGACAGTAGCTACTTTCCATAATAATGAGCCGATGGTGTCACACGCGTAGTTCCCGATCCCATAAGAATATAGGGAAATCCGTTAATTATCTTAAATATAACGATGTTACTTGGGCATCAGTAAAACTCTCAACATTTGGACAGGAAATATATTAAGGCATAAAAGGTAGTATTCACAAATGACGTATCCGCCTTCAAATCCAAGGGCTCAGCTTAAGACAAAGTTGAATATACCCTTGTATGAGGTCAGTATACGACCTACGTTAAGGTCGACACAGCCTTTGCACTTAATTCACGTCTGTGGAGTGTCTGCGGTTTTGTTATAATATTATTGAATTTTCAATAATATTAAAAAAAAAGCTTCATCCTTTTTTTCGATAAAGCCATAATGACATTGTGGTTACGTTAGGTTAAGAGACCTTTAGCTGGAGAGCATAATATCTCTTAAAGAAGCCCATGTGCGAGAAAATGCTCAGCAGTGAAAACTGACTGAAGCAGAGTTCTTAAGTTTCAAGTGGGAGTTATCATGATTACCAGGATAGGCATCTATCAACCCTCAGGTGTTTTACGAAGGAATGGGCATGACATCGCTGGGTTACAATAGGTATTCTGACGTACCAGCCAGTTCCAAGCTCCAGGTTAGATTTTACATCATAAAAAACCAACGAGCGAGAGATAGGGAGAATCAAGTGAAGCTTGTCACCATTGAAGGGGTAAAAGCACACGTGAAACCTGAGTTAATCTTCAAATATCTCATTACAGGATGAAGAGGGTTCCGCTGGGTTTTAAAGTGAATTGCGAGTGAATACTCCCTTGCTGAGTTGTCGTCGTCCCCCTAACCCCCAATGGGTCCCATTATTATGATTTTTTACACGCACTTATACTTGACCACGCGTAATTAATTCAACTCATTCAGAAGGTAGTTGCACATTCTACCTTACTATTACTAATAAAATCAATTGTCGGTTAGGTCCCATTAAATTAGGAAGAGCATCTTCCTACTTTAAAATGAATATAAAACCACCTCATTAAAATGGCGGACGTATACGATAAATATACTTTACATAATGTATATCCAGACGAGGTCAAATTAGTAAATAAATTCGACTAGTAAAATGCCAGTTTTTGTTTTAATTAAAGAAAAGCCTACACGACCTATAATTGCGAAGGTGAAATCGACGTAGAAGCACATTTTTTATGGTAGGAATTTTAACTAGTGTATGTCTGTTTGTTACCATTTCACGTCAAAACCCATTAATTTTGCTTTAGAAATAGATAGATCCCTGGAGAAGGTAGAATTTCTGACGAAAAGTTTGTAAGCAATGAGGTGAGAGTTACATTTTCACACTTTGAAGAATTAAAATTCATATTGTCATAATTAAAATATGTATATAGGGAAATCGTATGCATGATACCAAAAATGGTTAAGATTCATATTTATTACAAATAATTACAATGAAATCTAAACCTTATTATCTACAATTTAAAATGCATTGTCAAATAACGAAGATACATAGGTATCTTCGTTATTTGAGTATTGTTACTTTGATGCCTATTAAAATTGTCTATAATTATTTGAATAATGAAACTTGCCATTTTAATTTGGTAAATAGTAGATATCAGGTGAGAACGTATTCTTGAAATTAGTGCTTTAAGGAGGAACATCGTGGGGAAATTGACCTTGAAACGATTTTGGAAAATTCATGTTTTAAGGAGGAAAATCGTAGGGAATGACTAAATATAAAAGGATTTTGGAAAATCTAAATTTTTTAATAGGCAAATTGTGGGGAAATTAAACTTAAAAGGATTTTCGGAAAGGAAATTCTTAATGGAAATCTAAACTTCAATGATTTAAAAAAACTTATGTTTTAAGAAGGAAAATCGTGGGAAAAACTTAATTTAAAGGATTTTAAAAAGTTCCTCATTAAAGGAGGTAAATCGTGATACAAAACTGAATTTAAAGTATTTTGGAAAATGAATGTTTTAAGAAGGAAAATCGTGGGGAAAACTGAAAGGGAGGGATTTTAGAAAACTCATGTTTTAAGAAGGAAACCCTGAGCTTTGTATGAAACTTTTAATGGCAACGCGAGCCAAGCTGCGGTTGAAACCTAGTATCGGCATAATTTCTTCGTGTGCGGATTTATTTTGGCAAATAAGCCCAGAAAGGTCAGATGTGATCGAATCTCAAGGTCAACACGTCTACGTCCCGGGAGTCCTTTTGAATTATACTTTATGTTTGAGCAATGCGGAGGAAAGATTTTCATTGAAGAAATACTGTTACACGGTTATAATGTTCATGAAAAAAAAGTGATTATAAGCTATTCTTACAATACTCTTTAATCTGTTAATCGAACTTTCAGTACTTTTATCAATTATTACAATGAATTGCTATAAAGGATTCCCTGTCCAATGAATCAAATATGATACATAAAAAATCTTTATTTTCATGAATTATTGACACTTCTATGTACTGAGGATTAGATTATATAAAATTTGTGAATATTACTTCACATACAAAATTGATAACTTCTGCCTGATTATAACCGGATAATATAGAAGCCACGCGCGAAAGCTGTAAATACTGTATCTGACTGTACATGTTCGCGACCATTTTTCTTAGAAGATAGAATGGATGTAGGGAGTTATCGTTAAATATAGATGTTTATCATCGTGTATTTTACATTGTTTTGTTATATCTTGAATAGATTAGGCTCCTAAGAAATCCATTTATACTAAATGGTTTTCTCGTAGAAGATAAAATGGATGTAGGGAGTTATCCTTAAAAGATAACATTTACATTATCTAACTATAGATTGTTTTTTTAAATCTCTAACAGATTAAGGTATTTTTAGATAAAGGCTTCCTAATTGGTTTGATTTTTCCGACACTTCCAAATTTTCCTCGAAAATCACTCTATTTATTAGTACATAAGTTATACTGTATTTATTGAGTTTATAGCAAATAAACAGACTTGTACGTTGCAGGAATTTCGTGTATAATACACAATGACTGATGCAGTTATATTTAACCAAATTATGAATCAAATATCACTCAGTTATGGCGTTTAACGTGAACACATTTGAGTCTACGCGTAACGTGTAAGAGGTCGATGCCGCGTGCTTAAGTAGACGAAAATATTTATAGCCATTGCCCTTGAGAAGGACAGATGAGCTCCATGATACTCGTATAAGGCCCGTTCGAGCCAAATGCTCTAAATTATCAACGCAACAGCAAAATCAATAACGCGTGTTTGATCAAATGTTTAAACGTCCCATGTTTTATCAGCAGATAACAACATTGGCTATTACATACTTCATTGCAGACATATATATTAAAAACAGAAATAGCCGTCGTCTGTCCCGCCCCGCAGTTTTGCATCGATTGCCCCGCGGGTCGAATGAACAACTATCAAATGTTATGTTGCTTATAGTTAAACTATACAATGTTATCTTTTGTTTGTTAAAACAAGACTCTGGTGTAGAGTGAAAAAAAGTCCATCTTGTATTTAAAGGATCATTATCATTATACGCAACACTTACATAATATAAATCAAAAATGATTACTAATAAACACTCAATTTATAAAATAACACAGAAAAACTTAACGATCTTCGACGAGACACAGTAAAAAGTAGTAAGTAGCAGCCCATTAACGACCCACTGCTGGGCACAGGCCTCCACACTCATATGAAAGAGGGTTTTTAGAGCATAGACCCATCACGCTGCTCCACTGCGAATGGGCAGGCATAGTACACAAGTGTACTCTCTATTCCTTCACTCTCATAGTCCAACGTGACGGCAATCCGACACGACCGGAGAGATCAAGCGCAGGACCGACGGCTTAACGTGCTCTCCGAGGCACGAGGGTGGATCACACCACCGACTTCCCAACTTCGGGAAAATATTGAGAAAATCTTAATAGAAAACTCAATATCGATTTCGAAATGGCTCGACCCAGGACCTCATGTCTGTAGTCGAAAATGCTAACCACTAGAGGCTACTAACGACGAGACAGGCATCGTTACTAACGGTGACTTTGTAACCGATTTATTTTGGTTTTTTCTATTGTCTGGTATCTCTACGCATATTTTGTACCGAAAGTTATCGAGAAGCGAAATAGATAACACATTATGACTTAAAAAGAAAGAGATGCTTATTTCTGATCAGATTAACGATCTCTCACAACCTTACAAAACCTACCTACCTACTTTGCCCATATGTAAAACTTACCTTGTAAATTTTACATACGAGCAAAGGCTTGCAAAACTTGGACTCAGCAGCCTTAAGAGTAGGCGAGAAAGAGGCGATCTCATAGAAGCGTGACAGGGTTTGATGAAGTATTTTATAAAAAGTGTAACCCCAACCTAAGAGGTCACAATTTTAAACTAGGGTATAAGCGAGCATCATCAAACCCATTTAAGCACTTTCTCGGTAATAAAGTTGTACACCAGTGAAACAAATTGCCTGAGAGTGTGGTGACTGCGAGGTCGCTAAATCAGTTCAAGAATAGACTGAACAAGCACAGAAATGGCAAAAAGCACAATAATAATAATAATAACCTTTAATGAGGGGATAGTGAATACGATGTAAAAACATGTGGTTTTATGAATACAAGTGAAACTTTTTCAAATATGCACGAATGAGTGAGGATTAAACGATCTGCTGATGCGAGCCATGGGCGCCGCCATAATTGGCCTGCTTTGCTAAGCATCTCTAGATTTACCACCATTTCGCGGTAGGATAAAATATAGTCAAAATACGAATCAATTAATCATCTATTATTAATAGGACAACCTCTAATTATGATTTCATCTAATGGTGAGTGATGGTACAGTCTAGGATTCATATTGTAGCTGAATATTACATTTAAAGCTACTTTAATGTAAAGCTATTTAGTCAGTTAACAAAAAAAAATTCAAATATAAGGTTTTATAAACAGCATCATATGGAATGAAATTGTTTTTGCTCTTAGGGTGGTAACTAGCCACGACCGAACCCACCAATATTTTAATCCAAGATAAATTAAAAAATACTTTCTAAATTTCCCTTGCATCAAACTCGATACCTGATTTAGTTGTTTAAACTTCAGTTTTTAAAAAGGTAAATGTACAATTAATTTGACTATAACGATAAGAAGCTTTAACAGCTCTAAATTCAATCGATGCTACAACACAAAATCCACTAAAATACACTGTGGGTTCTTCTCAGAACTAATCTTGAATAAAGATTAAAACTTAAAGTGGTGGAGGAACATTTATATATCAATCTATAAATAAAAAATCTTATTTACTTTCAAGAAAATATAAAATTGCAGAACAATAAAAGTTATATGCAGAACAACTAACCGAAAAGATCAAAACTTAGGTTATCTTTAACTATATCAAAATACCAGCTAACTCGACCTTGAAAGAATTTAACTATCGTTCAAAATTGGTTTATTTAACCAAATATATGTATATACAAATGTATCTAAGAAAAAAGTAAAATCAATTGACCATCTATAATATATTAAATAGCAACACATCTATAAAAAAATAAGCTAAATTGCAGCTTGTTAACGTCCCACTGCTGGGTACACTCATAGGAGTTTTTAGAGCACAAATCCACCATGCTATTCCACTGTGGAATGGCAGGCTATATACACAGTTATGTACAAGCACATTAGTTTCTTTTTATAAAGAGAAACTCAGGATAACTACAGGCTCTCTAGTAGACCAAGTTTTTGACAAATACATGTTTAACAAGCAATGAAATATATTATAATACTACTCACCGTGCTCACACGCCGATTGAAGTCATGCTCGTGCATCCCAAGTACCAGGTTCACAGTAAAATTAGCCTTATTCTAACTTGTGGCAGTCTCAAAATCAGTCATCGTCCGATCGGTGCTAAGACCATTTTTAACGTGTTATCTTATCGATTCTTTTGTCCAATGGACGCATCGTTAACGAATCGTCCTCGTTCAATTAAAATTCACGTATTCATAACTGCCTACACCTACACCAGGAAGCCTTACGAATACAAGGTACGTCACATCGCCCGTGACGGTCTCAAGGCGACACGAGCGCTTTCCAACCCACAACGAGATCTCCCGAAGAGTGGAGTGACTCACAGTTATCAAAACACTAACTAACGGCGGCGAATACAATACGGGGACCATACAGCCTGCGGTAACATAAACAAATAAAACTTATTTCTGCACTCCACTACACAACATGCAATATTGAAGCGTTTTACAGCCGACCTGTCGACGGACAATACACAATAATAATATGTACATGTTAACACTACTGCCACAAATAATTATGTATATGTATTATGGATTATAATGTATATTAATGCGAGTAAATAAGGGATAAAGAGGAGAGGGATCTATGTATATAGAAAAAATAGAGAAATATACAGTACACTCTATTTAAACATGAAATTTATTAAAGATAAAAAACATACAATGGTTTGCTTTACACAAAATAAAAATACCTGGAGGGTAAGGGCGGTCGCGGGGGGACTGGCAGGCGGACCCTGCGCCGCCCGGGCAAATACATATCCGACAGGTCCATACATAGTCCAATAATATAATACCATATAAGATAAAAGTACACATATAGGATACTGTCAAGCCAACTCAACTCGCAGGTAGTCATGTCGCGCTCTCGCCAGTACAAAACTATATTTAATCTTATAAAAATACTTATGCGACTAATCTGAAATGCACATAGAGGATCTCGCGTCTCAACTAGAAAAATATTTTGAGATTGGAATGAAATCTTTCTTTAAGCTTTCGGCCCCGGGACGATCACAAACGAGGTGGCGTTCAAAACGTCCTTTAACTAATTATTTCTCTTCTGAGTCTTAAAGCTAACCGATAAAACCTGTCCGTTGAGCGTGTATCCGTTGAGCCCCTGGATGGCCATCGCGGCCTCGTCGTACTCGCGCATGTTGACGAATGCGAATCCCTTGTTCTTCTTCGTCTCCGGGTCCTTGATGACCTTTATCGAGTCGATGGCGCCGTACGGGCCGAACAGTTGCCACAGCGTCAATTCCTCCGTGTCCTCCCCGATGTTGTATACGTAGACCGTGGTCTGGTGCGGCGCGGGCGGCGCGCCCAGCAGCGGCACGGGGCTGGCCGGCGCGCCTAGCAACGGTAACGGACTGTGGTTAGTGGCCGCCATGGGGTTGAACCGCTGCTGGCCCTTGTTGATGAACGGCAGCGCCTTACCCGGGGACGGCAGCAGCGGCGGCGGCGAGGCCTGCGGGAAGCCGGGCGCGAAGGCGGCGGGCCGCGCGCCGAACGCCGCGCTCAGGTTGGTGCCGTTGAAGGCGGGCGTGGCGCCGTTGAACACAGCTGCGCCGTTGTAGGCCAGCGGGGAGGCCGGCAGCCCCGCGCGGCTGCGGCCCGAGCTCTTCGAGCTGGGCTTGTTGGCGAACTTCACCACGATCGCGCCCGAGCCCGCTATGGGCGTCTGCCCGTTCATGTGCTGTATCGCGTCCTCCGCCTGCGGCCGGCTCTCGAAGCACACGAACCCGATGCCCTGCGACACTCGACTGTTGGTGATGTTTCCGAATTGGCCGAAGAGGTTGTTGAGCCGCTCGAGCGTCATGTCCGGCGGCAGATTGCTTATGTACAGGTTGGATTCGGTGTCGGGCTTGTGGCTAGCCTTGTTCTCGGGGTTGAGCAGCGCGAACGATACCTTCAGCGTCTTGCCTTGCATCAACAGGCCGTTGAACGCGGCGCGCGCCTTCTCGGCGTCCTCGTGTTTTTCATACTCGACGAAGCCGTATCCTCTGTTGGCTATGAGTTTGCAACTCTCTATTTTGCCCATCGCGGAAAACAACGCGTACATCATGTCCCGCGTCATCAGCTCCGGTATATAGTTGACCATGAGTTTGGTCGGTGACACATTGGAATTAGCGTCGCCGCCGCCATTCTCCATACTCATTTCGTTTATCATTGTCCCTTTTGACGAACTACACTACGTAAAACAAAATACTAATAAAACTCGCGCAGACGGAAGTCAGTTATTTCATTTGCGACATGGGAAACGAACAAAGAACACAAAAAAATCCAAATCGTACGAAAACGCCAACAGCAACGCCGGTTCACAAGTTCATCATCACACGACACATGAACGAGTTTGTTTTTGGAATGTTACCAGAACAACGTCGCCGTCACTGCACACGATTAAAATGTAATTTAACAGAATATCCCAATTAATTCCACATAATTGATGTATGATTTTAACCTTTAATTATTTTTCACGTGCCTATACAATTTTGTCAGTTTTAAAACTATTTATTTTTACGTGGCATTAATAATTATTGTGTGTTGCTGTCTATGACTAATTATTTAATCTGTATTAACATCACCACAGATAACATTATCAATTCATGCTGTAATACTTACAGTACTGTACTGTATTATTAATCATTGCATTACAAAATATTTCCAGAATCATCATAAATGTGTATAAATCGTTATTTGGAAATGTTATTGAAAAAATGTCAACAATTGATAACAAAATCAGTTGAAAATTTCATAACCAATTCAAAGTGTGTTATCGAAACACCCAATAAAGAATTTAAAAAAGTAATAAAGAATTAAAAAAAAAGTAATAAAGAATTTAAAAAAATAATTAAATAAAATTGACAAAGTAAGAAGCAATGAATAAACTTTAAAGTATATAGGAAAAAAATTCAGACGGTGTTGTCCTTCATAAAACATAACCACTCACAAAATAGGAAATCATATTGGTTAAAGCTTGTCTAAAGATCTAAATAAGCAACGTTTCATATTCGATTGACTGAAAAATTGACAAGACTTGATGAAATTTATAGATTGTTAACATTTTTAATATTTATGAATTAGAATTCTGAATTAAGCAAATTAATAAGTTTTCTTATTCCAATCGTCTAAAACTTATTCAGCTTACCGTAACAAAAATATTTTATGTAAAGGAACAATATCCGTGTGTTTGAAATATTTGTCCTAGCTTTATTAAACAGATACGAAAATATAAATATACTTTTTATATATATACCTGAATAGATAAATGTGTAGGTGTACTTAATTATTTTTCGCACGGCAGAAACAAACTTTATAATCTGCAATATGCTTAAAATTGATAGCCGTGTAGTGAAATAAACAAACAATTACGTAGATTGTATGGTATTATTTATTACAAATGAATTATATATTTTTTTTAATGAAATTATTAAATAGGTTTTACATACGAATATAATAACAAAAAAATATGTAATAGAAAATATTGATAACAAATATTTTAAAATTTAATCTTTATATTTGAACTATTTTGTATATTCTAAGCATAATAAACTTGTGATCAAAGAGAAATACCTACCTAAATTATAATTTTCTTGTATAACTTACTTGATTGTTTTATATTCTAAATAACTTTTACTAAAAAGTATCTAAGTCTGCAAACAACTAATTTCTTCACCGCTTTTAATTTGACAACTTCAAACTAAAGTGGTACCTTTGCTTTCATAGATAATACCTATATACTGGTTATTTGCTTTGCCTAAACTGTATATAGGACACAAGTAATAGGTATTATCTATGGCTTTTTCTATTATTAACAAATTAAGTAAAAAGTTGTTTGTCGAAAATTAAATTCAAAATAAAAAAATGTTTTTAACTAATGTACTATTAAAAAAAGCGAAAAGCAAGTACGTAATCTTTTATGTATTATAAATTTTGTTCAGGAATGATTAGTATTAATTATATTTCCAAATGCTTGCGCACTTTTTTACGTTTTAAAATTCATATAGACATTTTCTATTTTATTTGGGTCTGGACTAGCTCTAGCTAAGGCTTTGGCCGTGAGTTGTTAACACTAACAGCAAAAATGCTCCAAACAAATAAATTGTGTTCCATTGTGATCCTATGTGTAAACTATAAGAGTTAGTGATTACATAGTATAAAAAGTCCACCTTAGACTTTCATCACTTACAATCCAATGAGATTATCAACAAAACAAATTCAAACGATTTGGCATTGCAGATGTTTTTGTTTCACAGTGAGGTAGATTTTATTGGGGTTATGAAGATTTAAAAAATTCTTTATCCAAGTACAGTTACAGCACTTCTGTACTTTCAAGTATAGTTTTTCATGTGCTATTTCCAATATACAATTCGTTCAAACCCTTTCCTGAGAATAGCCCACCACAAATTGATTTGGGTGTCCCTTTTCTTTAAGTCACCCTTACAATGTCATTATAATTTACTCTATTATTATTAGAGCAACTCATTCATTCCTATGCTTTTTTATCATCCAAGTATTTCTTCAGGTTATATATAGTATGATTTTCCAATAAGCTTTTCTTGAATAAGGTTTTTAAATTAATTAAGTGACTTGATCTTTAGAATGCTTGCTGGGAATTTGTTATAGAAATATATACAGTAACCATTGTATGAATTATTATTAATATTATTGGGCCTACTGGTATTTACAATTCTTTATTCTTTCATATGTTATGTGAGGTGCAATTACTGGTTTTCTTGAGAGACTGGATTGTTGTTATTAACTTTTTCTTTTTACTTTATCTAAGACGTTGTTGCTGGTGTAAATGTGCAAATACTTGCTTTGTTATCAGGTATAGATATAATTGCTGAAAGGGGAATTGTAATTTCCAATTTGCCCAGTTACTGCATTACCAGCAAAGATTGATAACATACTTAAATAATTTGTAGTCTTCTACAATGTTGTTTGGAACACATTTAGACATAAATTACCTCTACAAATGCCTCATTGGTGTATTGGTCAGACTGTTCCTCTACAGACATGAGGTTCTGGCTTCAAGTCATAGGTGGAGAATGATAAAAAGTTGATATTATTTAGATATTTTCCATATTTGCCTATAGTTATCAGAGTGCTCCACCCTTGTGCCTCCCAGAGCATTTTGAGCTATCAGTCCTGCGCCTGATTTCTCTATGGGAGTGTCAAATTCCTGTCTCATCCCTCTATGAGAGTGAAGGAATAGAGAGTGCATTAGAGTACTATGCCCCCCAACCTGCAGTGTATCAGCATGGTGGGTCTAAGCTCTAAAAACTCTTTTAAGAGTGAGGAGGACTTTGCCCAGCTGTGGGCTGTTAATGAACTGCTACTTACCTTTTATTTACCTTACCTCTATTAGTTAGTGTGATGCTAACTTAGGCTGCAACGTCACAACTGTTAGATTACTATTTAATAAAAAAAGTTGTAGTTTCCATAACATTGGCAAAATGTTATGTTCACAAAATAATTTATATTGTTGTTTTTTTAATGCTTATTAAGCGAATTTTTAATAACAAGATGTATTTTTTTGTATAATCACAAATTACATTATTAATGAGGCAAATGTTATGGGTAATATGATTGTCTTTTATTTCAGAAAAATAATGGTAATGATGGAAAGTGTTGTGTCGGGACACAAGTTCAATTATATTCGTGAACGTTTAGCTGACAAATTGGAACTCATAAGATTTGATCCATTCAGTAAGTATCAGATCTTTTAAATGATCCATGATTGCACACATTGACAAATGTATCAGGGAATTGTGGGTACTGCTGGATAGAACTATTGTCGCCCTTGTTTCTTTTGTAAAATATCTTTACACCTCTTAAATTGTTATATAAATAACAATATAGGTTAAGAAACTTACCATCGTACAGAAACATATTTTGAATGCTTGGGTTTCACCCAAGGCCGAAACCACCCACCAATCCAAGCACAGCAACTTCTTAAATTTAACTAGGACCTCTGCTAGCAAAGCTAGAACTATCACTGTCACTCCAACTTAGCTAAACTATATGGTAAAAGGTGATTTATCTCTTATTGTTTCTATACAGCATCATACTGGAACACAAATTTCTTTGCTTAGCTGTACAACATTGCTGGTAGGCTGGTAACTAGCTAAGGCCAAAGCCTCCAATTAGATCAGACTCAGAAAAAAATCCTAAAATGCAATCCCTCGAACCTACCAGGACTTCTGATCTGCTAGCAAAGCCAATATTTGCACCACTGAGCCTAGAAATCTAACCAGGAATCATTACTAGCAAAGCAAATACTCTCCATTATTCCACAACACCAACGTGTCAATTCAATTTCATTTCAGTTCAACATGAATGCCTTTACAAAGAAAAGAAGAAGATAAGAAGTATCAAGTAATATATTTAATTATACTTTCTGTAGTTAGGATGTAAATAAGAATGCAGATTAATTTTAAACAATATAATTATAGTATTTTAAAACAATAAACGAATGGATACAATGTGTTTTTATTACTAGCAAATTATTATAAGTACAGTTTTATTTTATCAACATCTCATATACAGAGTTTTATCTTCAATATAATAAATTTAGAATATATGCTTTACTTTTCCATCTTATACTAAAACAATAGGAAATAATGATTTGGTCGAATATTGTATGGTTTGGGGTCACAATAATTGCAGATAGATGACCATCTGTGATCTTAAACCATACAATTGGAAGTCCTGAGTCTGTATGTAGAGTTATTTAATTTTCACGATGATTTAAAAAAGCTCAAGTTCTAAATTGGTTATCTGGAATGATACAATTAATAATTTGGAATAATACAATTAGTAGACCCCTAATGTTACAATTGATAACCTGAAACTCATGCTTACCAATTATAACATAGGGGTCTACTAATTTTAATCAATTAGTAGACTCCAATGTTATTATTGGTAACTTGGAACTTTACATTTAGTGGACCCCCAATGTTTTAATTGATAACTTGGAAAGTTAAAATTAGTAGACCCGAATGCTACAATTGATAACCTGTAATGATACAATTGATTGACCCCCAATGATACAATTGGCAACCTGTGATTTTAAACTTACATGTTATGTACGGAACGCTACATACTCAACTGTGCTTTTATACAGGGTGTAACAGAAGTAGATGGCTCTTAACATGTTCGTTACCTGACAGTATCTTCCCATGGGGACGCAAATGTAGCAGTTTCAAGGGAAGTTTACAAAAATGAGTGCACCATCATGTGTGAAGTTAACCATCTAAACTAATAAAAGATCAACTATATTATTAATCAATTTTAAGTATAAGTGCTTGATAAGATGTTTTTATATAGAGTTGTTTTGTTTTTGTACTTACATATTTATTGCTACGCGCAGTTTTAGCAGCGGAGTGCGATAGTTATTATATTATATCGACGGACAAGTGGGCAGACGGTATGCAGAGCACCAAAGAGGATTTATGCTTAGTTCAGTGGTCGGCGTGGGTACTGGCTACTCGCAAGAAAGGCTGGAATTATGTTCCGTATTGAAAATTAGAAGAAAGTGATTTATGTTTGAATTACGACTTTGTATGGGAGATTGAATGGCTGTACAACTGTTGCTAACTAAGGAAAATCCCATAAAGAAGGAATAAATAATTGTATCGAGACGAGTATGGCTTTGCTTTTACAATATTTTAGGTTTATAGCAGTCTATTGACATCTCAAAAACAGAGTTTTTAGAGCAGAGCCCCACCACTCTGCTCCAATGAGAATTGGTAGGCTAGTTATTTGGTCTTTTGGCTTACTAACCTCAAATTACATCGTTTATATCACTGTCTATTCTCTATTCGTCTTGAGGAGTTTTGCCGAACATGTTAAGAAAGATTACCACATAGCTCGTGATTGAAGCATCAATTGCGGTTGTACTAAAAGCTAAGTATCATTTCACTACCTTAAGTATTCACTCTGTATATAAAAAGAATTGAGTAACTTGATAAAGTGCACAAGTTAAACAACTATATATAGGAAAAGTGTCCAATTTTTTATATACTATTAATTCTATTAATTCTGAAAATAAATTTGATAGACATATTAAAAAACGTGAAACGTCATCAGCTCATATTGTATTGAATGTAGTTTCATTTCATAAATTCATATTATATACAGGTGATCCTTAAAGAGTGGATAATTCTGATACTGACAGTGACTCAAAAAAATCATATTTTTGGAATACTCATGTGCTCATGGTATTTATTATATTTGTAATTCTACAGTTTAATAAGGATAACACAAGAATCAACATATTTTACCATTATGCTGTCATGTTTTACATGAAAGTACAATAAGTTCATTAGAAAGATACTTTTATGAATTCATATTTTGTACACTACTTAAGATTTTTGTTTTGCAACTGATAGTACTATCGCCCCTTTCGGGATTATACACTCTTTATGGGATACCCTGTATATGTTTTTGTGGTAATTTCTCAGTGTTTTACTTCAAAAATCGAATATTTATACAGTTTGTCAGTTCCATAACCTTTATACTAAATAAATGGCAACAGAGATACATAATTTTATAAACAACATCAAATAAATGTGTGTTTCTAATGAAAGCTTATAAATTCAGTGCCTAAAAATGCATATAAATGTAAAATACACACAAGTATTATATAATTAATAAAAACAGGGGTAGAAACTGTTTTTATATTCTAGGTATAGCGTAGGAAATAGTTTTTTTTTATAAAAGACCAACGACAGGATATGATCCCGTTACATTCTTAAGATTTAATTTAAGAGAAATATTATATACTTATGATTATTCTCACTATTTTTATTCTAATATAAAAGTACAAGGTACTTACGTATTAACATCACCGCGGCAACATACATGTCGATTAATAGGTAAAATAAACGGCTAAAATACACTAACCTAACCTTAAAATGTGTCAATTTTTAAGGTTAGTTTAGTTTTTTATACTGCTTTGTTTCCCAGAGATAATAAAAACCTAAAAATAAAACTAATCTAACTTAACCATCAAAATGACGATTTTAAGGATAGGTTAGGTTAGTTTTTTTATGCTGAAGTAGTATTTAGTATTTTTTTTGTCCTTGTCATAACCTTGCCTCAAAAATGGGCTAAATAAAACTAACCTAACCTTAAAAATCAGGTCAGTAGCTACAGTGCCGTTAACACAATAAGTTAGTACCATGTACGATAAATAAAATTTAGATTTACTCCACACTACATATATTATAAATTAATTAAAGTCATAAACGATAATAGTCATATTTAATTTTATATCTAAAAGATTTATATATTTCAAAGGAAAATATTTTTTTTTATATCAACAGAAATTCAAATTAATTAAAAAAAATACATATTGCACTTTTTAAATGTATCTTATAAAATAAAAATTGACTAGATAGGTTATGGTATCAATTCTGATGGCTTCTCTTAACTAAAACTCTCTAATTTTAAACTAAACATTTGTTGCTATTTAATCTTAGTTAAATTTAAATACTCAAATCGAATAATTTTCATATTTTATATATAAATAGCTTTAGCTTTATAGATATAGATAACATTAAATAAAATGCCATGTTATCTTTATATATAAGATAATATTTAAGTGAAAATCAAATATATTTTACATATAAAGTTAGATATTAATTCCATGCTTTATATATAGATAAGTGCATGTGCACAAAATAAACACGTCAGAAGTGAAACTTCTTTGGCAAACTTATTTCTAAGTCTTGTTTATATTTCTACACATTCAAATCATTAGATTTCCTAGACTTAGAAGGAGGGAAAAAGGAAGATGTGTTACGAATTTAATTGTCATTAAAAATCTACCAAACCTTCAAATTAATAAGCATAAAAAACGCTGCACATTTTCGTGATGCTAATCATTTCATCCGTCAAAAATTTACCCTCAAAGAAATTTCACTTCAAGAACATTAAATGAAATGAAAAATCCTAATACATTTTCTTAAGATTTAACTTATAGAAAGGTACAACAGTATAGACAACATAATTAAACAAAAAAAGTACTATTATAATATGAGTGACTTGTATATTTTATAAAACTGGTTATTCTACTTGCGATAAGACATCTATCGTGATTATCATTATAAAATATATTGACAACGATATATGCCATTGAAAAACAATCACAATTTAATTGTATCTAAACTAATATTTTATCAATATCTTTGGCTAATATTGTAATTAAGATGAGATGAAGTTTGTTAGTTGGTCCACTACTGAAACGACAGACAGCCAAACATTTGGAATGATATTTGACTTTCCTATAGAGAAAACAGCGAGAAAAAAACTATTAAAAAATCCTTAGGAATAGATATTTTCAGTCACGATTGCTATATAATTAGATATCAGGGTGTATTTTTCAAATGGGGTTTTAGATCATTGACCCACCACGCTTCTTTGACATGAGACATGAGAGACCGACCGAGTCATTTCCCAGGATTCGATTAGAAAAATTATCAAATTGTGTAATATTTCAGGTAATTTTTATTTTTAATTATCAACACGACTAATTTAATAAATATCCAATGATACAGTTTCAGTCGAGACCCCTTTTTATTTTTCTCTATTTGTTATAGTTGTCTATCAACGCCCAATTAAATAATGCACCCTATATTTTGCCCTTAACACTAATATATTTCAATATATTAAAATCTAAAAACAATATATTTAATTTCAGTTACATTACGTATCAAATACAGCGAAGGTAGAAAGAAAAATTTATCTATTCTCCCGAAACGTTACTAAAATAACACAACAAAACAAATTGTCCATGTCATTCTGTAATGCGTATAATGTTAGTTTTATATATAACAAAATATTAAATTAAATGCAGGGAATATGGTAAATGGTGCTCTGTACGCCTTTATGAATAGCCAGATGGTGTCTCAAAGGGCCAGACTGGCTGTGCATGCTGGAGTGTTGGTGCCAACACTTATGTATGGTAGTGGAAGTTGGGTATGGCAGAAGAATCACAAAAGTAAAATAAATGCGGTAGAGATGAGAGCGTTGAGAAGCATGAGTGGATTAAAACTGAGTGACAGAGTAAGAAATAGTGTGATAAGAGAACGTTGTGGTATAAAAGAAGACGTAGTGACTAAAATTGAGAAAGGTATGCTTAGATGGTTTGGGCATGTAGAGAGAATGAATGAAAGGAGACTGACAAAAAGGATTTATGAGTCAAGAGTGAATGCGAAAGTTGGAAGGGGAAGACCAAGGCGAACGTTCCTGGACCAAATCCAGGACATTTTAAATAACGGCCAGGTCAAGAGTACTCTAAACCGACGAACTTGTATGAAAGGTTTAATGAGAATGAAAGAAGCGAAGGAGATATGCAAGGATCGTGGCAAGTGGAAGGATGTTGTCTCTGCCTACCCCTATGGGAATGAGGCGTGATGCTATGTATGTATGTATCATGTTATCTTTATATATAAGAAATCTTTTTGTCAAGATATATATTATATAAAAACTGATCCCAAAGTAACTAAGGTTTGAAAACCAATCTTATTTTCCCAGTATTTTTTTGAACATTAGTGACAAGAAATATATAATATTTTATTTGGATAACATGATGACAAGTTAAAATTTATAACATAAGCAAATAATAAAGCTTAATTAACAATTTAATAATAAAAAAAAACCGTAAGTACACTATATATTATACTTTTCTAATTTATTCGATTAATGACTAGGATGTTCTAAACTTTTACCCGTAAAAGAACATTGAATAACTATGACATTTTCTAATTATTTTATTCGAAATAACTTCCTAATATGCTAATTAATAACATTAAAGAAAAATTATAGTTCAAATTGAAAAGGCTTTTGGTATATTAATAAAGCCTATATAACACTAAAATATAATTTATTACAAATTGAAAGAAATATTAATGTTTATAAGTTATTTTTAATAGAAATTTTAACATCGATACAGAATAAATGCTTATATACCATAAAAAATGCGAATATACAATAAAATTTAATAGTTTTAATTATTAAAATCTATCTAATAAACTTACATTTTATTTTTAATATATATATATATATTCTGTTAAAAATACTTTATAAGATGGCAATACAATTATATAGTTTCATGTTATTTATAACAAATATTAAAATTTTTATAGAATATTATTTATATATAATATTACAATATTGTTCATGTATCTTATTACTAGTGCTAAAGAAAAATATAATTGAATGTGAGTTAATTTCGATACATAAACAAAAAAATGTGCCCTATAAGATTAAGTGATTTGATTTCTTTTTTAATTAAAATACATAAGGAAATGTTATAGACAATGCCTCGTTTCTTATAAGTTTAAACCCATTTTGATGTAATTTTATATACACTATTGGACCCGGTAGGTGTTGCAATGTCTGGAAAAATCTCTAGTACTTTTATAACAATAATCATATAATTTGTGTATATACATATAACATGTGTTATATAAATGTTTTAAATAATAAAGTGGAATATTTCAAAACTGCAAATGGTCAAAAAACATTCTTTACGATTATACAAAATACTATAAATTAAATAGACATATATGGTATGACATGACGATGTACCTTAAGGTTTAGTTATTTTATTTAGTGGCATTTTCCAGTGACAAAAAAAAACTAACCTACCCTTGAAAATCATAAATTATTAAGGTTAGATTAACTTTTTTGCTCCGGTGACTTGTCCCAGCGATAAAAAAAACTACAAAAAACCTAATTTAACCTTAAAAAATTACGATGTTATAAGCTAGGTTAGGTTAGTTTTTTTTTTTACTTCGGCGGCGTTTTCCAGTAACAGTGATAGAAAAAATAATCTAACCTAACCTTAAAAATCATAAATTTAAAAAGTGAGGTTAGTTTTTCTTTTGAAGCAAATGTCGTATCACAAGGACAAAAAAAACTAACCTAACCATAAAAATCGTCATATTTGTAGCTGCAGTGCCATTACTAAGTACCACAGATAGTATAAATAGATAATTCAGTAGTAAAATAAAAAATATTAAACCCAAGCGATGCCATTTTTTGAGATATTCCACTTCATTATTAAACAAGTGATTTATTCTATGATTCCTTAATACTAAAGTGGTTCGTAGGGTAGTAGTTTATAATTATTATTAGGAGATCACTGCACTGTCACTGTGGTCCATTGCTCCAGCAGGAGAGCAATGTCGGGGTATTTTCATGCAAAGAATTCTGTTTTACTGGCCATCTCGTACTCGGACTCCTCCATTTTGTACATCTCGATCAGCTGGAGGGGAGAAAACCGTTATACCTTGTCCTTACAACCATATATTGTTGATGGAGATCAAAGGTCTTATATTTATGGCAATGTTAATCAAGAAGGTTGAATTAAGCGTAAAGTAATTGTTAAAGGAAAGTGTTTAGATGTCTACTATAGATCCCAGAAGACTTAGATTAGTTTTCAGAATGCGTCCAAAAGACTATATTAGACAATGAAACACTTCCATAATACTGTGTAATAAAGTTTCCAGAAAATTGTTATAATTTTTAAATGTGTTGTTAGGCGGGTAAGGGTACCACCCGTCGGCACCTACCGGCCTCCTCGTCAAGCGGGCGAGGCCGGGGGCGCGGTAACCTTGCTGTAACCTGGCCGGTGGCCGGCGCTGCAGTTGCGGCCACTCCTGTAGTGAATCGCCTGTCGTGGTGATCGAAAGGCGGGGAGATAAGGACCCTAACCATACGCTGTGGGGGGGTTCACACCCCCCGGGGAGTTTGACATACGTATGGGGGAGGGGTCAAACCCCTAACACTTCCAGTTAAGGCGGGTTCCAGCAGAAACCGACGCCCTGCTCTGTTATAACGGCTTGATTGGGCGCCCCCACCCTAGGGGGGTGCGCTCGACTGGTTCCGGGGAGCTTGCACTCCTGTTTTTATTGGCGCACAAAAGGGCCAAATGATTGCCCTGACAGTGGGGGCAAGGGGACTGCCTGGTGCAATCCCGTTGCATGTGGGACCCCAGGCAGGAGTCGCACCAACGGCGGGTTTTGGCAATACCTCGCCGCTACATCCCTGGTTTGGACAAGAAATTATGGCAGGAAGTGAGCTGGTGGTCCCGTTGCCTACAAGCTTTAGGAGGACTCATATACTATAACAATCGGGAAGACTGTTATAGTTTTCAGTATCCTTCCGAAAGACTGTCATAGTGTTTCTAAAAGACTGTTTTTAAGAATAAAGAAATTGAACAAATTAAAAATGCTCTAGATTTATTGTTAGTATCTAAACATAAACAATTCAAAGAGGCTCTGCGACTAATCACGACTCATACTCACATTGTCGATGTCCTTGGCCAGCTCCTCCATCTGCTTGTCGTGGGTGGCCTTCAACTTGTCCTTTTCACGATTCTGTTTGATGGTCTGCGTCTGGAAGTACACATTACTTGTTGATGAATAGGTTGTCGATAATTAGCGGTTGTGATTATTGGACACCTCTTGGACAGTGGTATAGTTCAGTATTGTCACCTGTGCTTTATTATGGTTATTATAGTAAACAGACTGATTTCGAGATATTAATGGATCAGTTCAGATCTATTTAGAATAAACTGTTACTCTTTATATTGCTACGGCAGCGTTTGGACTGCTATGTCAACATCCTGAAGGTAATGTAAGCTGTAGCAATACTATTGCTGGCAAAAGTCACAGGAAAGTGGAGTCATACTTTGCGCTCGTCCATGAACTTCTTGGTGTTGTTCTGTTTCTTCTCCCGAAGCCGGCGGTCCTTCTCCTGTTTGGTCTTCAGCGTCTTATCGTTGGCCACCTCCTTGCTGGTTTCCACGCTGATCTTGGCCTGTCTCGTGTTCATCTCCTTCAGCTCTCTGAAATATATAAGAAAGGCTATTTAGTTTTTTACTTTGCTTCTTATTTTTCCGTACATGTATCATACAGCCGGCCACAGAATGTGAAATGCGCTCGCTAGAGCAGCCAAGGCCAATATGGCAACGTTCATCGATTGTTTCACTTCAAACTGCAAGAGTTTCGTTCCGCATTTTAAATGACTGGAACATCCAGCTCTGTCTATATAGATATGGTTTACTTGAATATTCCAAAAAATCATAAACGTAACTAGTGAGTTTCCTGCCGGGATCTTCAATATTGCAATGCGATGGTTGATTCGTCACGAACGAACAGAATTGATGATTCAAAAAGACTTAGACACACTTTACGCTCATGAAGAGATGTAAGGACCACGATATTAGTATATGTTGGCATCGCCGTATTTGAGACTGAGACGGACGTGACGTCATACGGAACCTACGTCTGCTTCAGCCTGACGTATGGTGGCTCCTGCCTGGTACTCTTTCTGCTCAGGATACCAAAAGAGGGGACTGTTCCCTGACTGATCCAGCAGAACAAAAATGTCTACGTAGGAGCTCCGAGGTGCATCAGCAGTGATGACATATACCGTGACACCAAGACGCTTACCCTGCAGGTGTTCCCCGCATACACACCTCCAAGGGCATTGCCAGCTATCGCCAAACACTGGGCGTCCCCTGTGTCGTGAATTCCTGCTGTTACTGCCTTCTGACGTAGGTAATGATGATGGTGAAGACCACGCAATGACAGAGACAATACCCGGATTAAATAACTCACTGGATCGACTTGGCTGGACCCGCTACCGTAGCTACCGTAAACCAGCCCGTACAATAGCGGGCAAGACAGATTACTCAGCATCAATTTCTTGTCTGAGGGAGAACTCCACGCAGTTGAGAAGAACCCAGGAGAAACGTGGAAATGCAGCGACGGGAGCTTGTAGTTGATCCGCCGTAGATTTGTATTCGGCCTAGGAGTGTTATTATAGTAGTGTTAAATTATGATCTTTTCGTCCAATATCCCTCAGTGCTAGAAGATCAAAATCATCGAATAGTGCCTGTTGCCAGTGATCACCACCTATGGATCGGAAACGTGGTCGCTGACTATGAGCCTCATTCGAAAGCCCTGAGTCACACAGCGTGCGATGAAGAGGGCTATGCTCGGAGTTTCTCTACGCGATCAAATAAAAAATGAGGAGTTCCGTAGCAGAACCAAAGTTACCGACATAGCCCTACGAATCGCGAACCTGAAGTGGCAATGGGCGGAGGGACATTTGGGTCCGAAGGTGCTGGAATGGCGACCCCCCACAAGGTGGACCGATAACATAAAGAGGGTCGTCGGTTGCCGCTGGAACAAGGCGGTGCAAGATTGGGCCTTGTGTACGTCATTACGTGAGACCTATGTCCAGCAGTGGACGTCCATCGGTTGAAGTGCGTGAGTGAGAAATGAGTAACGTGATCAATGTAATTAGAAGTCGTTAATGTAACATTGTGATTGAGTCGGAAACGATAACAAGCATAGTAGAATGGAGGCACCGAAGACGTTGTTTCATCATTTCTGGCTCACGGCTACATATAGATATGATCAAGTACCGTTCGTGCTTGCCCTCGAGCTGCTTCATCTGCGCCAATTGGGCCTGCTCTGCGCAGCGCTTCAGCAGGTCCCGCTGCTCGTGCAGGCGGTTCCTCGCGGCGGCGCACAGCTCGGCACGCTGGCGCCGCACCAGCTCGCCCCACGCGCTGGCCTGCTCCCCCACCAGCGAACGAAACGACGCGTCGCCACTCAGCTGCTCTTTACTAAACATAGCAAGTGATACACTTTGTAGTACATTTTGAAATAAGTAAATGACGATAACTGCAACCGGTATCTTATTACAAGGTTAAGTTCCAACTGGTGACTGTGATCTTGACATTGTGGTTTGAAAAGATTTAATTGGTTAGGGGGAGGGGCTAGAAATAATTTTAGCCCCGCCCCCTAATCAGACTCGCTGCATTTTTAACGCGAAAAAACTCTAGTTTAACTTCTAAATTCTTTTACTTATCGACTTTTAAATAATTTTCATCATCTCTTAATTTGATAAACATAAAGTCGTTAATTTAATTTAGCTTTAAATCAATAAAATAAAACTCATGCACGGACGAACACACTCACTCAAACACAAATATACACACAGTGTGATTATATCTTTTTGATTATAAATGAAGTAATCGGAATAAACTAAATAACATTGCTACTGTGATTAGATGAAAGTGCGCATAAAGAAATACTTTTTTATAAAACTTAAAATTCAAATAGAGTATTTTCTAAACTCTATCTGAACATGTCACTTACTTCTTGCCTTTGATCATTTTCTCCAAGGCGGCGCACTGTTGCTTCTGCATGGTCATCTTCTCCTTGGCATGGCGCTTCTTCATCACATCCAAGTCCTTTTGCTGCTTCTTGCCCGTTTTAACAAATCCCTTCTCCTGTCGCAGAGACTCCACTGTGATGGGCTCGAAGACCAAGGGCTCTGGAAGTTTTTAAAAGGATGACTTACCTCTTCACTACATATAGAGCTGATGGGAAAGAAACTGCGACATTATATCCAATATTTAATTGAAATTGCAGTGGATCCCTTGGCCATAACTGTGTCACACCCTTAGGCGACACAGCCGAGCGTGACGACTCAATCTCATTTGATTAGTGTAACTTCGCTACCAATAGAATTATAGTATTACATTTTTTTTAAATATTTACTTACAAATTACATATTCTAGATAAATACCGAGTATCCTTATATCAGAGTTTGGTTAAGCGGTTGGAAAGACTGGAAAAAGCCATAAAGATGTGGTGGTGAAGGAGAATGCGACAGATAAAAGAACAAATAGATCTATACTAGAATCAACCAACTGCTATTAACAAATACTTCATTATTTTGGTCATAATACCAGAAGACAGTCAGATAACCTTGAGAAACTATTTGTGATACGAAGGTCGAAAGAAAATCACTAAGAGGTCGCTCACCTGTCCGTTGACCCGACCAAAACCACAGGATAACAAGACTCGTGCTTTCGAGAATAGAGAGAGATGGAAGCAACTAATGCATGCAGAAACTAAGGCTTATCAGATCAGGCACCGAAATGTTTATACCAGCTTCAGTAGTCTTTTGGAATGTTCTAATAAAATTCAATCTTATTCGAAGCCATTTCAATGTAAACGCATTTCTTATGAAACTATAAAGTCCTAAAATATCTTCTACATAAAGACTTCTGCACTAAGTAGGTTAAAGAATACAAAACGTTTATTTGTAAACTTTAGTAATTGTTCTCGTTATACTGTCTTTGTTGTGATCGTTTTAAACAATACGCGAAAGACGTCAGGTAATATCACACATAATTAAAATAAAGTCAGAATACTGGTCACGGGAATATTTTAAATCATATAAAAATAAATTTAAATGTATTATAGAATCTCACCTTTGATTTTCCACATATTCATCGTGTACTTCGTTGTTTTTAAGAAATCCATTTATTGTCTCCCATCCCTTTGTAAATGCTCTCAATTTCAGATATTTATTTGAAGATAATACTGTATTACCTACTATATGTTAACTATTTGCATGTTCTATACTGATGCGTGTGGAGGACCTACTGCTCTACCTAGTATCTGCGCTTGAAGATCGCAACCAAACAGATTGTATGTTCTAAGTGATAAGCGAAGAGAATTAGCAATCTTTTATTTTATTTCAAATTTTTGAGCACGTAAAAGTGAATATTAAATACCTATCAAAAAATTAATGATAATACTACAACTATAAAATATATCTCATGATCTTTACCAAGATCTTATCTCTGGAGGGAGTGGGTATTTTGAGTTTCCGGTGCCTTCGTTTCATACGATACCGTTTTTTTTATATTAAATACGATTTATAGTTTAAATAAAAAAAGATTTATGCTAATAATCGAACTAAACAATCGTGGACAGTTAACATGCCTTTATCATCGAGCCGTTGCGTTCACAATGTTCTTAGATGCTATTTTGGTAGATACGAATTCCAAATAAAGAATAGAGTCTGTGGATCGCTGGTCCGTGTGTAATAGTCTGTGGAACGCTGGCGCCATCTTTGTATCGGCGTGGGGGCAGAGTCAATAAGTGGCAGTCCGGCCCGGCTCTCGGCAGTTCTCGAGCGGCGGTCGGCCGGAGTGGTCGACTATTGAAACTGTTGCGTTCCTAGCTATTAGTGTTAATGAGTTTGTGTAAATTGATATCGGGAACATGAAGTGATTGAACATTATAATCAGAGTTAATTAACAAAGTGTTTGATTGCACCAACATTACCCACGAACGCCCACAGAATAAGAAATTAAATAATGGATCCCATTAATGACGATGTCGGTGGAGAACCCTACGCCCCTGTGCTTTATGCCTTCTCCGTTCTCTCTTATTCTCCGACATATATATACAACTCTAGAAGATCTTCCGGGGGTTTGTTATAGAAAAATGTAATCGAATGAACAATTGTTAATCTTATGTAGACTACTAGAATTTATAACCAATCTATTTTTATTGCATATGTTATACGAGGTGCAAGCACTTTTTTCTTTAGTGTCAATATTCTTAAGCACGTATATAGTTGTTTTCACTCCTTTAAATAACTAAAGCTTTTATTACATCGATTGTTATTTTTCCGTCGTGTTAAAGCGGAGTGGAGATAAAGCGAAAAGCGTTTGATATAGCAAACGAGGTCAATGTGGCGGCATCTATGGAAAGCATCAGCTGCTTCACCACACCATTTGTCACCACTTCCTTTTCCCATTATACAATCCTCACAGTTCGCAATAATATATTATATTAAAGAGTTTAATTCAGCATTTGAGGCTTGGCATTCGGCTGAGGCTTCTCATTATGTATTCGATATGTAGTTTCATTTTTTATCTTGGAATTTGATTCTATTAAACCACACAATGTTTTTTCTTTTATCGATCCTCTTGAAGTCATGTTATACGTCGCACGAATATTTCTTTTCTGCCGTCCAAATATTGCATTAATAATAATTTATTATCAACCGCTTTCGCCCATTAGTTAAGGCAGCTCCGATGATGATCTAAAATATCCGCTGTGATGGCGTGCATTAGCTGCCGGTTAATGTCCGTGCTGCTCGCGTACATTATGATTTCAGTTGCTATTTGTGGAGATTTAAATATAAACAGTCCAGTTTTCTTAATTCTACGCCTACCTACACTTTATTTACATACATATATAGCAAACTTTCTCGAGTAGTAATATAGAAGGCAACTTATCCCACCACTTATTATATCAGGGCTATTCAAATAAAGTCAAGAATACATTTGTATAACTAGAATCGGAAAAGCACTACAGTTTGTTCGCGTTAAGATCATTCTAGGCCGGTGAACAATGACTCACTGCATTCTTAACGCGAAAAAACTGTAAACTGTAGTGGTAGTTACTCTTTTGATAGCACAACGATATTTTACATATATGTTAGATTATAAAAAAGGTGATTTAAAGTCAACTTTAAAAGATAGAACTTGGGGGTAATAACAAGGAGCTGAATGTTTTAATTATTCAAACTTTTAATTGGAGTTAATTGTTTTAAACTTAAATTTTCGTGGTTTATTAACATATTGACTATTTGAACGGGTACATATCACGATGGCGATTTTTAATTTTTAATTTTGCCGATATTTCGACCCAGTTGCATGGATCGTGGTCACGACGATACTGCTGTGGTCGGTTGTGTCAAGCTGTCAAGGGCAGAATCTGTCTACCCTACGTCTGATTCTTTCAGACGTAGGGTAGATCGGCAAAATTAAAAAATAAAAATTAAAAATTAAAAATCGCCATCGTGATATGTACCCGTTCAAATAGTCAATATGTTAATAAACCACGAAAATTTAAGTTTAAAACAANATAGCATCAAAACTGTCTTCACTCCCTTACAAAGGATTATAAACATGGTAAGATCTCCGAAGGATCGTTTACCGTATCAATGTCCGGGCGTTTACAAAATTGACTGCAGCTGTGGAAGCTCTTATATTGGGCAAACGAAGCGTTCCATAGCAACTCGTGTGTCAGAACACATAAATGCTGTCAAGCACAACGACATACAAAAATCTGCGATCGCGGAGCACATTTTGCAGCAGGGAACTCAACACTGGATAGAACTTCATAACCCGAAAGTTCTTTCCACGGACCGCCATTATATGCCGAGATTAGTTCGCGAGGCCATTGAAATTAAAAAATATCCTAATTTCAATCGTGAAGATGGTTTTAAGCTGGCTGATACGTGGAATCCAGTGGTGAAGCTATGCCAAATGAACAAACGACGCAATTTTTCAAAATTAAAACGTGACGTTGTGAGTGTAGTATGCCGACAAATGGATGTGGGTGCCGTGAAAAATAAAAGAATCAGACGTAGGGTAGACAGATTCTGCCCTTGACAGCTTGACACAACCGACCACAGCAGTATCGTCGTGACCACGATCCATGCAACTGGGTCGAAATATCGGCAAAATTAAAAATTAAAAATCGCCATCGTGATATGTACCCGTTCAAATAGTCAATATTTTAATTGGAGGTTCTGAAATTACTCTTTGTTATTTTATATTGCAATAAATGAGATAAATCTAGCTATTAATATAGCTTACATTAAAAATATCTCAATTTTTCATATGAATTCATCTTTATGTAATGTTATATAGCCTATAACCTTTTAGATGTTGAAAATGGTTTATATTTGTTTATTGTCGTCGCTTGGCTATGAGGTCATCTGATGGTAAGTGATGAAACAAACCGAGAACCTCTTTTAGCAAAGCGAGAACTCGTAACAATGCTAGCGAGGTTTTTAAATTTTTAAATGGGAATAAAATATGAATACGTTGTACAAAATGACGACCATTAAAGTTGCTTATACCGGATGTTATGTTTCACTTCTGAAAATTCGTTTGAGATAGCTTTTTATGATATTTTCTCAGCTGAAACACTCCTAACCAGTGATATGGAAGCTGTTATTAATTCTGTACTATCTTTTGATGGCGATATTTCAACTATTTCTGTCTCTTTGAAGTTAATTTGATCTATAAAGCTTTTCATATGTATATATTTAAATTAAATATAGGAAGTGATGTTGCAAGGTTCTTTTATTATTATTAACTGAATAATATTTACATTTTCTGACTAGATAAGCGTTAAAAATATCTGGTAGTCGGTTACACGCACTGAACAGCATGATTCAATGTTAGCGATAGAGAGGCGCGATCGGCCTAATTCCATTGTTTATTACAACAACAATTTACCGTCAATGTTTTCCCATGACATTATTACGCAAAATTGTGAAAATTTCTGCGACAGCAAAAAGAGACAGATATATAAATTCATAATATTGAATGTTGGAGAGAATGAGTAGGAAGTATTTATACAGTCTGTTATGTTGGTGGTTCTGTTTGTGCTCTGGTTCAAGCCCCCACCACTGGTGTCTACCAAGGCATGGTGGGAGTTAACATTAAATCATGACAAAAACCTACAATTATCCACTTTACGAAATTTTACATTCGTCTCAAGATCGTGAAGCTGACTTTATCGATGGTTTCATCATGGATTTATCATCTAACTTGGTCACTTCCCTGTCTTTTGTGGCCTAACAGAGTCCTCTTCGTTTCAGCAACCAAGCTAAGCCGCTTCGTTTTGCCATTTCAGCAGCTTTGTCCGCACCAATACATCTAGTACTCATCTCCTATAATTCCCTGATAAATTCTCAATTTAAGCATATTTCTTTTTCGATAACCTTCTGGTTCTTTAGGTACGTTTGAATGGATCTGAAACCTGTATTAGGACTAGGAGCAAAGGATAGTTGCAACGAAGCAGCATGATGGGTCTATCCAGATCCTGATCCAAAAGTTGGTTGTTGCATTGTTTTTGGGTTGAAAGTAAAAATCAAAAATATAAAAATTTAATTATAATTGAGCTGGTTTTCTAAGCGTGCGGGATTAAGCAGTAATGCCGTTCTCATTGACCTTCTATATCGCGAGTCGAAGTCACTGATAAATTTCAAGGCAATCGGAGGGATAATATATTAGAAGATATGTTACCTAAGCTTAATATTTAACGAATTTCTGAAAGAAACACTTTAAAACGAGGCCTGATATTATAGTATGTCAAGGGTAGATTATGATTCTATTCGAAATGTATCTAAATATAAATTGCTTATAGCTTTCATTCTTAAATAGATTCTAGGTGAAATAAATTATATAATTTTGGTTGACAATGGTTTGGGATATAGAAAGGTTTGTAGGGCGTTTGATTAGCGATAAGACCGCCTCCATGTACATTTGTTTGGTAAACTCTTCAATACTGCTTTTATATAAAAAAAACTTACTATTTATAATATTGAACATGCATTCATGGAGGCATTTATTTGTTTTTATTCGACATTTAGGTGGACAGATAAATAAGGCGTACCTTCTTTTTTTTCCTCGGCGGGTGCCTTCTTCTCTGGGCCACTCTCTTCGATGCCCATCTGTTTCATGTTGTCAGTGCGCTCCTTGGCCGCGCCCATAAACGCACGAGGGTCCGATAGAGCAGCCATGAAGTCTGACAACAAACAGTTCAATCGATGCTAAGTGAATCCCAGAAATTGCGTAGAGCCTAATTCGCCACAAAAATGAAACTGCCTTACGAACACTTGACTTGTAAGAGTAAGCCGGTGGATGCGTGTAGATAGCGCTACGAAAACTGTGATCGGACGAGGCGAACATTAACAAAGGTAAATATTTGTAGACATTTAATACACAAAGCATAAGAACAAAGATGCAAAGTATGGGTATACAAAGAACTTAGTTTTTAACTTTGGATAATGTTACTAGATGATTCGGCATCAGGTGGAAACATGGAGCAATTCGTAATTTATCGTATAGAATTTCAATTTAAACAATCATTTTCGGAACAAAAGCACATGTACTCAATTATATATATAAAATATTTAGTTTAGGGACTAATTTGATACAAATGACCTTCACCTCACCTTCGAATCCATCGGGGACGTATATCTTGAGCTCGATGTTGCAGAACAGCATGGGCAACGACATGGGGAAGTTGGCTTCGGTCCTGAGGGAGATGTGGCGGTAGCCAGCCTGTAGTCCGTCCAGGGGCAGGATCCTTTGCCCCAGTAGTTTGCCATTCTCATCGTATACTCCGAATCGGAGTACAGCCAAATCGGGCAAGACGACCTGGATACAGGGTATTGTCAATGACTGTCTTGAGTCTAATTTCAAGTAGGACATTATTATGAAATTTTATCTTCGAATGGGTTCAGTTTGGGATTGGTAGAAGCTACGGCCGTGGCTGATTACTACCCTAATAACAAATTTAGAAACCATTAAGAGAAGCTCCAAAATTGCCTAATATCAATTATCATAGCCTAACGTACCAATTTTGCTAAGAGACTTTGCTCATTAGGCTCAAAGGACTCACCTTCCTGAACAAGAAAGGCTCCTCGTTGTAGACAGGGTTGAGTCCGTTGGCCGGCACCATGCGTGTGCGGAACTCCTTACGGATGGTGTCAGTGGGTAAGCCGTACATGTCCACCTCAACGTACGTACCCACTTTCTTGTCAGACAAGAACTGACCAGCTATGACCTGTCCCAAAACAAAACATAGAGACATTTACTACAATATTGTAAAAATTTTCTATAAAGTATTGGGTCCTCAATTGGATGATCAAATTCATATTCATTTTAAATCTCATTGGAAAGTTTTTGTAATTAAACCTTCTTTAGCGTCGTTGAAAGTCGATGAAACGATAAATCAACAGAAAAACAGACAGACACATAAAAATAACACCGACAATAAAAAGAGACAGACATTTATAAGATTGAACGTGGGAGAGAATGAGATAGGAAGCATTGTACAGTGTTGGTTGTGTTCGTGGTTCTGTTTGTGCTCTGCTTCGTACGCCCTCCACTCGTCCGGACCAAGGCATGGTGGGAGTCAAAATGGTATTATTACTCTTGCTGACATTTTTTTACATTCGTCTCATTATGTGATGTCAAAATTTTTTATGGTGTCACTTCTACCACGTGTGAATTGCCCACAAGATTTTCTTTACAGTTACAAGATAGTAAGGGCCAAGATTATTATTAATGTAAAATAGCATATATCCTGGCCATTAATGAAAGGAAATCTATAAAGTGAAAAGCGATGTTCACGTTAATGTTTTATTTAATTAACATATAAAAACTATTGCAGTGAAAATGTGTCAATGTCCTGGCCTAAATCGAATACCATTTAAAGTAACAAAATCATCAAGAAGGTCTACCCATAGGAGGTTCACATTTTTCACAAAAGTGTGGTTTATAAATATATATTTTCAGGGAAGAACCAACTCTCACAAACATCACGATGGAGAATCGGTGGGAAGAGACACTGGAGAAGTTGTTGGGCATAGAAAAGGTTATAGTTGTGGATTGTTTGTGGGTATCAATAAATTAGAAGTTTGTGACTGTTCGTATAATATAGACATCAAACAAGAACATTTTCTTTAAAGTTTAGGTTAGGAAAAGGACTGTGCTCACCTGTACAGCACATTGAGCTGCAATGACACCGTCCACTGGAGCATCGGCGAAAGGGTCGAAGCTCCTGTCGGCTCGTCGCATGAAATCAGGCTTCAGGAGGTATCCACAGTTGCCATTGTATTCGAATTTGCCCTGGTTCAGCTGCATGGGGAGGTCTGACGTCTGGAAGTTGAGGGACACCATCTGGCACCCAGCGTTCCAGAAAACCTGGGAAAACACAAGAATATTAATAATTTGGACCAAGAGATTTTATAGAAGTAATATTTTAGGCACAAGAAGTGCTTTTGAGTCACTTCTGTCCATTGTTAAAAGATCTCACAAGGATTTAGTATTTCAATAAAAAAATATATAAACTTGTTAAACCCGATTGCCCTTTTGTAACTGAGTCTGATATAACATTCATTGGGGACAAAACTTCCTCTGTTATTTCATTGATACTATTTTGGGTTAGAGGCCTTTAATCATTTAAGGGATTCTTTTCTTCTTTATCTTGCTTTGTACAGGTGAATGCGACCCCTCATTAGGAGCGTTATGATGAACTCCAAGTGCGTCACGTAAGCTTTAGCATATAAATGGGGGGGGGGGGGGGGGTAAGGCCATTTTTATATTTGTCCAAGTTGTAACAAGGTAGAAACCGTGGGTAAATGGTGATAATTAAGGAGATTTTGGTCAATTTAGATTAGTTAAAGTATGTGACGTCAGTAGAACTACACCAACAGACCTGCGGCATGTAGTTGGAGGAGTCGGCCCTGGTGCCCTTGGGGTAGATGCGCGACATCTGCCGCTTGTTGTAGTTCACGAAGTCGATGGCCTGCGACTTCAGGTAGTTCATGCCCGTCGTCTCCGCGAACGAAGACATGTTGTGGTGGATGTTCTTCTCTGAAACGAAATGTAACAGTTGAGCTGGATTAATCACCGAGACAAAAGTGCACGACAAACCTAAGCAGACAAATAAGCCATATATATAACATGTATTCTGCAGTGTTACCCACGCAGTTTGCAATTCCGTGTGAATATGGGGAGATCCGTATTTAATGTGATGGGAACATTGTTTTAAAAGCAGGTTAGTGAGTTAAGTAAGGTCTTACTCTCGGCCTCCTCAAAGCTGACGAACTTGATAGGCTGCGCGTAGTTTACCATTGAGGAGAGCCAGGGGTGCACGTTGGTGGTGGAGCCTGTGTACTGCACAGGGGGGGGTGCATCCTCGCCCCCCAGCGCTGCTTCCGCTACCACCTCCTCAGGCTGCCACAGTCACAATTTCACATTAAACTTTCTGGCCCTAAGTATCAGAAAATTACGCTAACGGGGGTACCAAAAGACCTCGGTTAGCAGAAATTCCTCTTTAATAGAAGGACTCAGGCTGGATAAATTAAATTAGCAAGGTGCTGATATTTACACCATTACTATATGGTAAATTCATGCATTCACATTTACATAATAACTTTTGCATAATAACTTTTGCATAATAACTTTTGCATTTTTTAAAAGAATTATCTTGTACGCCTGTACATGCTGTATTCCTCCTCCTGTAAACAGCTGGATTGATTTTGAAGAAGTATTATGTTCAGATGGATTCAAGAATGACAGATGAGAGAATCATTTTTCCACGAGATCCGAAACCACGGAAGTCATCACCTAACATGTGAAATATACCTTCTTTTCGGGTATTGCTACGGCGGAGGCGTCCTCTTTGACCTCGTCTTCGATGACAAATTGTCCTTGACGGAACAGCTCCAACTCCTGCTTCTCCACCTCTTGCTTGAGCCGCTTGTTCTTGATCATGATCTTCCGTTTCAACAGAGAAGGAGGAGGCAATGGCTGTCCTGGTTCCAGCTGAAAACCAGAGATTTTTTGTTACTTTACTTACAACTTATTAAATATAATACTCAAGCTGTAAAACATTAAATTCATCTTATATCATCCAGCACAAACCTCATAGATTCATAATCAAAATTGTTCGGTTGAATATCAAAATAATGTATCTAAAATTGTCACCTGTATCTAATTAGACATAGTTATTATAAATTTAGCCGATCCTCTTATTTGGACATTAATAATTTACTACTATTTAACGAAATCTATAGAGATGTTGATAAATTTAGATGATAGTTCTGTTGTAGATGAAAACCCTGATAAATATGAATTGGACACTTGTGTATTATTGTCACCTGTATATAATTATGGACGATTATTGTTAATGGACCTGACAGACTATTTGGAGACATTAATGCTATAGCTGTCGGAGATTTTGGATTTATTTAGAAGACACTGTTACAGTATTTAGATGAAGTTAATGGCTGCCTTTATATTAATATAAAGCAAAGTCAGTCCCTTATTACAACTGTATCTGAGAACTTTATGTTTAGTCTTTGATTAGATAAATGAAGACACTCCATAGCCCAAGGACATTATAAAACTATCCAAAGATTCTCCCCTTATCATATATTTAAGCTACGAAAAGAAAAATTAAGAACTCCAACTATAACCTGGAAATACCTTTATAATGACGTCACAGCAGCAACACAGGGAAGTTTGCACATTTTAAAGAAGTAGAATGTGACAGGGTAAAGTAATTTTAAAATACCAAACCAATTAATAGACATTTTAACAATATATACTTCTTTTAATAAACTGCTAAATCGATTTTGATTTAAAAGAATTGTGCGAAGTGAAGTTTCATGTATCTTCTAGATGCAGTGGCCCTCAATTAGACTCTTGATGAATATTGGGCACACAAAAAGGTAGACGATATTCATGATACTCACTGGATAATCAGCCAGAGGTTCCTTCATCAGTAGATCACCAAGAATTTCATCACAGTACTTGGCCAGTTTGTACTGCTGCGCTTTGCAGCAGTGGTTCTCGAAGGACAGGATGACAGGGTAGTCGGAAGTGACGAAAGCGGTGTCCCTCAAGGCGTATATGACGTCCTTGAACAGGATATCGGTGCACATCGCCATCCCGTGAGTGATGATGGGCTCCTCGTCTTCTCCTTTGCCGTCCCAGCAGTCCAGCTCCACGCACCTAGAGTATTGCTCATGTCGAAATAATGTAATTTAACAATTCAGTAGTGTACTGAATTTTTAATCTTTTAAATTTAATCAAATAACAAATAATGTACATGTTTAATAATAATTAAATTTATTGATTAAAAATATACATTGAATTATTTTAAGGAATATAAATTAAATGAAGCCAAATGAATAATTGTTATAATAAATATGAATTTAATTTCTAATACTTTTATTTTAATCGTAAATGTATATATATTAAAATATATAATCCTATCAATGTTAGGTGAAGTATCATATTTGTTTTCAATAAAAACAAATAAAGTTGTTTTTGTTTAAAATATAAAAGCTTTATTAAAAACATGTTACTGTAATTTGATTAAATGATTACTAAAACAATCATAAATTTTACAGCAAATTAAATATTCGCACCTGCATCTAATAAATTATATAGTATGATTGATATGAAGTTGTGGATTCCTATCAGAACTTGGTCGAGAGAGAGAGAGGTTAGACATTTCAAGAGTACCGGGAAGGCCTACTAGAACTTTTGACCTGGATTTTTATGTGTCTTACCTACACCCCGCCAACAACACCTGTCGATACATCTCCACAGAGCTCTTCCCTCCGAATTGGCGTCCAGAGAGGTAGGTGTTGTGCGAGGAGTTGATGTAGTAGTGGGACAAAGGCTGGTCCATCTCCATATAGAAGTCCAGCCGGTCCAGGAACACTGGAGCGTTCTCGTCTGACATTAGGTAGCGAATTAATCCGTCTTTCGTCAGACATTCTGAAATAAGAAATGCTTTCAATATCTACTACACCCCTAAAAACAAATTTAGGTAATCATCTTTATAGTTTAATTAAATCTGGAGGTAAGAGGCTACGGACGTGGCTATTTACCAACTTGCCAGCAAAATATACATTTTTTATAGAACAATGCTGTGTAGGATTTACCCGAGAATAAAATCTAAACACTTATCGTCAGCCTCAATTCATACCTCCTTTTAACAGCAAATGTGACTCCTTCTAATTATTGACTTTCAGGTACGACAATTGGGCAAACGTGAAGCTGAGTGAGATGGTTAGATAAGATGAATAAATATTACACCAGTAAGGCACGGTCACTTTAGTTTGAAGTCAAAAGGGTTGTACTGAAGGATATTGTTAGGATAAAGGGGACACATAATTTTATGGGCACCAACGCACGTTAATTTTACCGAGAAAACAAATATGAGCGGAGCATGGTTTCAAGACGTGTTTGTGTTAGCTACCTGCAACAAGATGTGTCCCACGTGGCAGTCACTATGGGTCGAGCGAGGTACTTGAGAAACGATGACGGCGCTTACGCATTGTTACGTATATAATCCGATTTACGGATACGTGTGTCCGTTTATAATGATTTTATTCTATCATAGCAACTTTGTCAGAGTCATATGATTGGATTGGGAAAGACATGAAGGATATTGGGCTGTTTATTACCTAATAGATATATAATTAACCATAACTTTAAAAAAAAGTTTATGATATTACAAAACAAGATTAAACTTACTGGCATTTTTGGCTTCCTCATCTTGTTCGTAGTCAGTGATGATTTCTATGGCGCGTTTCTCATCGTACAGCGGATACAGAATCTCGTTGAGACGAGGATCCCTCTGTTTCTCATTCAGAAAATTTACAAACTGATCGAGATTTATTCGCTCCGACTTGCCTTGGGTTCTGCAAATCGGACAATTTGCACTTGACACATTTACGACACCGCTTCAAATTAACATTCTTGTTAAGTATTCTCCGTAAACAACGTCAACAATTACCTAAGCTCAGTAAACGTCAAAAAAATCCTACTTTGCCAAAATAATTATTTCAAATATTTAGAAGGGACAAAATAACAAAATAACGCAGAAAACTTGATCTTTAGACATCGTTGTCACATCTCTGAAGCTTGAATATATATATATATATATATATATATATATACACAAACAAAATATAGAGTACACAAGGATTAGTTTAAGATTGTAATCGTACTCTATTTTACCTTGATTAATCAAAAATCCCAACCTATAATATTTACAAATGTATTTGTTGTAAAACTATTACCTCTCTATATTTGAGAAAGTCAAGTTTATTTATTTATTTATTTATTTTACACAATCCACAGGCCTCTTAAAACTAACATATAATCTAATTAAATTAACTTAAGGCCAATTACGGATTTTACATTTATTTATTGGACTAAANGAGTGAGAACTAGAGTTGCGAGAGTACATCAATAAGAAAGCACGAGTGAGAACTAGAGTTGCGAGAGTACATCAATAAGAAAGCACGAGTGAGAACTAGAGTTGCGAGAGTACATCAATAAGAAAGCACGAGTGAGAACTAGAGTTGCGAGAGTACATCAATAAGAAAGCACGAGTGAGAACTAGAGTTGCGAGAGTACATCAATAAGAAAGCACGAGTGAGAACTAGAGTTGCGAGAGTACATCAATAAGAAAGCACGAGTGAGAACTAGAGTTGCGAGAGTACATCAATAAGAAAGCACGAGTGAGAACTAGAGTTGCGAGAGTACATCAATAAGAAAGCACGAGTGAGAACTAGAGTTGCGAGAGTACATCAATAAGAAAGCACGAGTGAGAACTAGAGTTGCGAGAGTACATCAATAAGAAAGCACGAGTGAGAACTAGAGTTGCGAGAGTACATCAATAAGAAAGCACGAGTGAGAACTAGAGTTGCGAGAGTACATCAATAAGAAAGCACGAGTGAGAACTAGAGTTGCGAGAGTACATCAATAAGAAAGCACGAGTGAGAACTAGAGTTGCGAGAGTACATCAATAAGAAAGCACGAGTGAGAACTAGAGTTGCGAGAGTACATCAATAAGAAAGCACGAGTGAGAACTAGAGTTGCGAGAGTACATCAATAAGAAAGCACGAGTGAGAACTAGAGTTGCGAGAGTACATCAATAAGAAAGCACGAGTGAGAACTAGAGTTGCGAGAGTACATCAATAAGAAAGCACGAGTGAGAACTAGAGTTGCGAGAGTACATCAATAAGAAAGCACGAGTGAGAACTAGAGTTGCGAGAGTACATCAATAAGAAAGCACGAGTGAGAACTAGAGTTGCGAGAGTACATCAATAAGAAAGCACGAGTGAGAACTAGAGTTGCGAGAGTACATCAATAAGAAAGCACGAGTGAGAACTAGAGTTGCGAGAGTACATCAATAAGAAAGCACGAGTGAGAACTAGAGTTGCGAGAGTACATCAATAAGAAAGCACGAGTGAGAACTAGAGTTGCGAGAGTACATCAATAAGAAAGCACGAGTGAGAACTAGAGTTGCGAGAGTACATCAATAAGAAAGCACGAGTGAGAACTAGAGTTGCGAGAGTACATCAATAAGAAAGCACGAGTGAGAACTAGAGTTGCGAGAGTACATCAATAAGAAAGCACGAGTGAGAACTAGAGTTGCGAGAGTACATCAATAAGAAAGCACGAGTGAGAACTAGAGTTGCGAGAGTACATCAATAAGAAAGCACGAGTGAGAACTAGAGTTGCGAGAGTACATCAATAAGAAAGCACGAGTGAGAACTAGAGTTGCGAGAGTACATCAATAAGAAAGCACGAGTGAGAACTAGAGTTGCGAGAGTACATCAATAAGAAAGCACGAGTGAGAACTAGAGTTGCGAGAGTACATCAATAAGAAAGCACGAGTGAGAACTAGAGTTGCGAGAGTACATCAATAAGAAAGCACGAGTGAGAACTAGAGTTGCGAGAGTACATCAATAAGAAAGCACGAGTGAGAACTAGAGTTGCGAGAGTACATCAATAAGAAAGCACGAGTGAGAACTAGAGTTGCGAGAGTACATCAATAAGAAAGCACGAGTGAGAACTAGAGTTGCGAGAGTACATCAATAAGAAAGCACGAGTGAGAACTAGAGTTGCGAGAGTACATCAATAAGAAAGCACGAGTGAGAACTAGAGTTGCGAGAGTACATCAATAAGAAAGCACGAGTGAGAACTAGAGTTGCGAGAGTACATCAATAAGAAAGCACGAGTGAGAACTAGAGTTGCGAGAGTACATCAATAAGAAAGCACGAGTGAGAACTAGAGTTGCGAGAGTACATCAATAAGAAAGCACGAGTGAGAACTAGAGTTGCGAGAGTACATCAATAAGAAAGCACGAGTGAGAACTAGAGTTGCGAGAGTACATCAATAAGAAAGCACGAGTGAGAACTAGAGTTGCGAGAGTACATCAATAAGAAAGCACGAGTGAGAACTAGAGTTGCGAGAGTACATCAATAAGAAAGCACGAGTGAGAACTAGAGTTGCGAGAGTACATCAATAAGAAAGCACGAGTGAGAACTAGAGTTGCGAGAGTACATCAATAAGAAAGCACGAGTGAGAACTAGAGTTGCGAGAGTACATCAATAAGAAAGCACGAGTGAGAACTAGAGTTGCGAGAGTACATCAATAAGAAAGCACGAGTGAGAACTAGAGTTGCGAGAGTACATCAATAAGAAAGCACGAGTGAGAACTAGAGTTGCGAGAGTACATCAATAAGAAAGCACGAGTGAGAACTAGAGTTGCGAGAGTACATCAATAAGAAAGCACGAGTGAGAACTAGAGTTGCGAGAGTACATCAATAAGAAAGCACGAGTGAGAACTAGAGTTGCGAGAGTACATCAATAAGAAAGCACGAGTGAGAACTAGAGTTGCGAGAGTACATCAATAAGAAAGCACGAGTGAGAACTAGAGTTGCGAGAGTACATCAATAAGAAAGCACGAGTGAGAACTAGAGTTGCGAGAGTACATCAATAAGAAAGCACGAGTGAGAACTAGAGTTGCGAGAGTACATCAATAAGAAAGCACGAGTGAGAACTAGAGTTGCGAGAGTACATCAATAAGAAAGCACGAGTGAGAACTAGAGTTGCGAGAGTACATCAATAAGAAAGCACGAGTGAGAACTAGAGTTGCGAGAGTACATCAATAAGAAAGCACGAGTGAGAACTAGAGTTGCGAGAGTACATCAATAAGAAAGCACGAGTGAGAACTAGAGTTGCGAGAGTACATCAATAAGAAAGCACGAGTGAGAACTAGAGTTGCGAGAGTACATCAATAAGAAAGCACGAGTGAGAACTAGAGTTGCGAGAGTACATCAATAAGAAAGCACGAGTGAGAACTAGAGTTGCGAGTGTACATCAATAAGAAAGCACGAGTGAGAACTAGAGTTGCGAGAGTACATCAATAAGAAAGCACGAGTGAGAACTAGAGTTACGAGTGCACATCAATAAGAAAGCACGAGTGAGAACTAGAGTTACGAGTGCACATCAATAAAGCATGCCATAGAAATAATTCACGAATTCATTCCAATAAAAAAGCATGAATATGATTCCGATTGTTACCATTGAAGTAATTTGTTAAAAGACTTGATTTTTTTAAAGCTGATGTTTTATTGATGTAGAAAATGAATTATTATGTGCCTTATTACACAAGTTTTAGCAATAACAGGTACCTTTTTGTAATGCGAAGTTAGACTACGAATCCTAGACAATAATATTTAGTATTGTAACATAGGTGCAATACTCTAAGAGACAATGTATTTAACATTATATGAATTAATACTGTATCACTATTACCGCATTGTACACTACCAAGATTGCGCGGAAATAATTATCCATATTTAAAAAATAAATGTTTTGGCAGACATTTTTTGTGGATAAATGAAAAGACATATCCCATCATGCATTACATTGTTATATCTCTGAGGGATTAGGTTGTATATTCGATGAACGCTCGCAGACTGCTTATTTTCCGACATTTCCAACTAAAATCGCTATATAGTATGTAATATAGTGTATCTCTGTAGTGGTTTTTGAGTTAATCACAAAAAGACAGACAACTTTAATAATGTTTAATTTTTGTTCAATAATTTGTATTTGAGGAAATACTTTATTATTGAAATTAATTAAGTAGCAGAGGATGTACATAAAAAAATATATACTAGCAATTCATTACAGAGCTTAAAATGCTAGAACTGAGAGCCGTAAAACCAGTTAATTTTTAAATATAGCTTTATAAAATTGTAGCTATGAGGGCAAGAACAGAATATCCAACCAAATTGTTATGTCCTGAAAACTTTCTGGAACCTTTTATTATACGAAGCGGATATTATACAAGATTGAATAATGAATACCACAAAATGTTAGAATAAATAATTTCTTTATATTAATTTGAAATAAAATAATGAAGCTCATTTCCTTGATTTCCTTGTTACGGTAATTATTCAAATAGGCCAAAGGTCGGTAACCTCTATTAGCCGTGGGTCTAAATCAACTGAAACTTGAGTTTTACAGTGACCTTAGGGTCAAATTTCTCGTATTACAACATTATTTTAATAAATTTAGTAACTTTACTAGCCGTGTTTATTTTAGTTAATAGTTATTGTTTAAGTTCCTACACTATGTTACGTTTTTTTTTTCGTAATATAAGGTGCACTTCTTTACATAGAATAAATAGATTAAAAATATAAAAGCGTGAGGTGCTCAACGATAATTTTAGTACCCCACGCTTTTAAACTACGAAAACGAACTACTAAACTAAAATCTTTAGAAAGATAAGAGTTAATCTTTATTTGCAAGAATATATCGTCTTTATTTCAATAGTCTAGTTCGGCCCAAAAATATATTTTTTTGAAATGTTAATAAAAGAGGCGAATGCGAATTTATTGCTCTGAAAAATACAGTAATTTTTGATGCTTTTAACAGTACTTAAAAGTAAAATTTACACTAAAAAAACATTTGTTAGATACGATTTTCTTGGCAGTTAATAAAACATCTATTTAAAGGGTAATTGTTGAAGGAAAGGGACAATATATTTTTTATTGCGGACAGATTAGCGCTGGACTGTAACCTCATCTGATGGTAAGTGATGATACAATCTAAGATGGTTGATAGATCTTATGGTTTTTACATTGCATATTATACGATCGGAAATATTTAGGTTGGTAACTGTGACCAAAGCATCTCACCAATCTAGACTTAGACAAATTATAAAAATCCATATTCCTTAATATCCCCTGCCGGGATACTAAGCAATGACCTCTGCTAAAAGGCTTTGTCGTATCCTGACACCATTATGTATCTCTAGCTGTGTACGCAACTTCGTCCGCGAGGAATACTATTTTTGGTTAGCATTTTTACTAACTTACTCATTATTTTACAAATAATTGTTTCAGTGTAAAAAGCTTATTAAACGTATACAAAATTTCATTTAAATCGGTTCAGCAGTTTTGTCCTGAAAACGCGATAAACAGTTACTTCTGCACTTATAATATCAGTAAGGATAAGGATTACTTTTACCCCCATGGCTGTATCTCGAGGTGAAAAGTTTTAAAACTTTGAATGTCATTTTTATTTATATCGAATCAACAGCCTTAAAAATAACTTTCAAGCTTTATAATTTACGATACTTTCATCGAACAGAACCTTCGCATTAAAAAGTAGGCTATGCCCATTCTCCGGCTTTGGACTGTCTGTGTACCAAATTTAATTTAAATCTGTTACAGTGTTACATCTGTGACAGACAGAGTTACTTTTGCATGTATAATATTAGTAAGGGTTATTCTATTACATATAATATTTTACTTCTGTAACTAAACCAGACTTGTAATTATCAAGCGACCAATTGGGTCACTGACTCTTGGTATACACTGTTCTTGCTCTCATGGACTCAATGATTAACATACTGTTTCATGAGGATGGTCCTCGGACAGACATTGTTTATTTTGTTGTTATGTGTGATAGCTCGGAGTGACTCCTTCCAATCCTTAGTAAAAAATAACACATAATAATATTTTGAAGCGAAATCCACTTAAAACTTATTCTAAAAATTATCTAAGAGTGTGACCACTAATGCATTATTAAATAGATTTAAAACACGAAATGTTTATCATATAGTTATCATATGCTTAACGTATTTTTGTATATCTATTGATAAAAACAATGTTGCGTAACTTTAACAGTTCCAAGGTGTTCCAGATTACATTTCTCATGGATGCTCAGCTCCTCTTAATCGTGACGAGAAGGAACAAAATTGGTTACCATAAAAAGGTTATAGTGAGCCAACCATAAAAGATAGATATATGCTGTCTTGGACTTTTTATTAGAACTTTTAAAGAGGAACAATTCAGTAATACATGATTTTTGCGAAAGATTAACCGTTTACGCAGCGCACGCGATGGAAGCTCTCAAAAGAAATACATTTTCCCCGTTTTCGCAACGTTTTTCAATGGTGTCCCGCTCCTATTGGTCGTGACGTGATGTTATATAGCCTATAGTCTTCCTAGATAAATGGACTATTCGACAATGAAGGAATTTTACAAATAGAACCAGTAGTTTTATATTAGCTTAGACGAACAAATTGAATAAGTAATAACATCACTCCCTTTTACGTAATTCAAGAGACGTCGGTGTGAAATTTGAATTAATTTGACTTTCATAAGAAAAAATGTCCCGATAATGTTTTATTAAAATCCGAATTTGTTTTACAAAGATGTGACGAGACTGTTCATACAATTTTTTATATATCACATTAACATATTTTGGCAGTAATAAATTACGACTGTTTACAGATTTATATAAGACTAGCTGATTCGGAAAACTTCGTACCGCCTCAGTATCAATAAATACAAAAGCAGAACGATAATTGCAGAATGTTTCAACTTTAATAACAAATGTGCTCAAAACAGAACATAGACAATTCGTAGAATACTTGCGATCAGAAATTTTTGGTAGTCACTGTCAAATATCAAAAACGTATTCGTAAAAGCGAAAATACAAGTATTCTTTTCAATTTAAATTGGTTTCTGAACGATGGAACGTTTGACATTTAAAATGAGAAAAAAATCACTTTACAATTTAATTTGATTTCTAAACTGTTTTTAAATTTAATTGATTTCTAAACGATGCTGTTTTTACTGTATTACAAATTTTTTGTTCACATATCTTTTTTTTACAGAGGAAGCCACAAAATCAATTTGTTTTCATCTAAATAATCACTTTACTAACTAATATATATGACGGCGCAGATTGTTAATCGGTTTACAATCGAATCGGACTTGACATTTTTGAGGTTGACAGCTGACATAACACCGAGCGCTGGGGTGGCGGCCATTACTGGTTAGGATTTCATAGAGTGCACACGTGCCCACGTGTTCTGGTGGAATGTGTTAAATCTAGTTATGCTTTGTTAATTATCTAAAAGTGTAGGTGTTGATTTATTATAGTGAAATTAATAAAGAAGGAACTGATTGTATCGTGGAATATATTCTTGAAATACCCGACGTTGATCTCCTCGCCCGACTACCCACATTATGGCAGACAAAACCTAAGATTGTAAAGCCACAACCAGAGGATGCGCCTTTATATATTAGAAAATTGTGTTATTTAATATTAACCAAACACCTTAATTTATTAACACAAACAAATATTTATTTACCTAAGAAAACATGCAACAGCAGAAACAAAAACATTTTATGCACGCAAATAACAATTTGAGGAAATATATGGCGTTTGTTATATTAATGTGGCACATATACATGCAAAATGTCGTTAGATTTCCCCATGCACCAAGAACCCACAGAAACCTTTAGTATCATGCAAATAACACTTTGACGAATAAAATAGTCTTTAATATAAAGTTTTACAATTGAAGCATCAACAGTAGACACCACCATAACGCATGATAAACGTAATTTAATGTATCATATAGATTGACAGAATTACTTATCTTAATTATACAAAATCTCTTATTTGATATGTTAAAGGTCAAATAGAGGTCGTTTTCAATTGCATCAAATCTACAACTTTTTATTCAAGGAGACTGTTACAGCTTTTGATGCTTTTTGATTTGATCCTTTATTCATTAATTTGTCATAATATTAGTTTACGTTCTCCTTATATGCATCTTTTCATTATTTTCCACTCAATTTTAAATACACAAACCCATTATTGAAGACACTTAATGTTTTTTCAAATACTCATTCATTAAAAAAATTAATTTTGCAATAAAATTGTACAATTTTAAGTTATGAAATACTTTTTTATAACATTATGATGTTAAAGAACAACTTTAACGTTAAGCATGATCTATTGTAATCTGTTCTGTACAACATGGTAATTCTGGTGTGACTTCTGGTGTGAAACGACTTTAGTGTATTTAGAGTGAACATGACTTTTGTGTATTTATAGTTGGTATCAGTTTAGGGTATGTCGACTCGGTATGACTTTAGTGTATTTAGAGTGTATTTAGAGTCGGTATGACTTTAGTGTATTTAGAGTCGGTATGACTTTAGTGTATGTCGACTCTGAATGACTGTAGTGTATTTGGATTCGCAAAAACTTTGTATATTTAGAGTTGGTACGACTTTAGTACATCGTAATACGTCTTTAGGTGAATAAAAACCTCAGACGTTAATAATTCTATTCAGACGAAGTAGTGGAGCAGCAGCGGTTTTACAAAGTCAATCCTATGCGATACGTTATAGTGGCGTTACCAGATAATTTTGCATTGAAGCCTTAATTGTAACATGGCATGCGAGCACTTACTGCTTCTTGAGGCAAGTCATCGGACAGACATTGTTGGCCTTTACGTTGTGAGTGATTTTTCGTAGCCCTTGCAACCATACCTTTATACAAATTAGTTAGATTAAATAGCAGCCTATTTACGTCCCACTTCTGATTATAGACCATATGGTTTTTCAACTACTACAATCTCTCAATGAGCTTTCTTTTAAAGCTTATCATTTAATTAGTAACGATCGATACCTATGCTTTTGTACAGTTTTAGATAAAATATTAGTATTTTCCGTTACATAACTAAGGATTTGTTATTGAAAATCATTTTTACATGCGATAGGTACATTTGAACCCCGCGGGCAGCAGAAACGAGAACAAAGTGTACTTTCCTTTACAACTCGGCTTATTTCTATATTGCGATGTTTTTAAATTAACGTTACATTTTGTGGGAGCCTGCCCCGAGGGCTACTTGGGAACTTATAACATAAATTATACGTACAGACAGATTTTTTATACGTATTTTCTTCCTAACGATCCTCCTTTGTCATAAATGTACGGTTGAAATCATGTCAAAAAAACAACACACCAAATACAAAAGCTGTAATTATAATTAGTACTCAATGTAACTTGTATGGTCCTCGATCCTAAGGGATTATGGGGAAAGTCGCTGTTAGTGAGCGTCTACATTGCGAAAGGAATGCGAATGCCGAATTTCAAGACAATCGTTCCAATTGTTTTGCAATAGTCGTGTGAAAATGATTGCTTTTCACTTTCATATCCCGATTACATAGAAGGAACCCTGTTCTTGATGAGCGGTTACATAACGAAAGGAAGACGTGACAAATTTCAAGACAATCATTTGAATAATATTGTAGATCTCGCAGAAAGTGATGGTTTTTCGCTTAAATATCCGGGTTCCCTGGGAATAAGGGGACACCGTTCTTAGTGAGCGTCTACATCGTGAAAGAAATACGTGTGTTGAATATAAGAACAATCGCGAGTAATCGCGGTAAATGACCGTTTTCCGCTTTCATATCCCGGTCACGTTGAAATATGGACAAAATTTGGTATACCGAATTTTAAGATAATTGAGAAAATATTTTCGAAGATCTCGCGGTAAATTATCGTTTTCCACTTTTATAACCCTATCCCGTTAATATATAGACTAAACTCGTTCTTAGTAAGCATCTACGTCACGAAAGGAATAAGTAAACCGAAATTCAAGACAATATGGTATTTAGTTCTGTAAGATCTCTGAGAAAGTGATTGGTTTTTGATAATATATATCCCAATTTCATGGGAATAAGGGAAAATCCGTTTTTAGTGGGCCTTTACGTTACGACAGGAATAACTGTGATATATTTGGATTAAATCGGACCTATAGTTTTGGAGACTTCGTAATAAATGAATCAGTACATGTACATCATACAAAAACTATATTCAAAGGAGTAACCGTTGAGTTTCTTGCCGGTTTCTTCTCAGAGGAACTTTACGAACCGGCGGTAGATTTGTTATCAACGAACGAGCCCCGAATAAAGAATAATCCAGAAGATCAATTGAATACAAACTATACTACATCTAGAACAGCTAGTTTAAAATATATCCCTTAAAAATGTGAATACCCATAACCCTCATAACATTATTATGAGGGTTATGGGTATCTACGCCTTTTTAAAAATAGCACTGCATATAAAAGTTTTCATGATATTTGAAAAGTGAAATAACTTATTTATACCGTGGCGGTGTTCGCATCCGGACAGACGACGTGCTGGTAGTTTATATTGATATAGTCAGTGCCGCTGCAGATGGTAAGCGACTTCTCTTCCAGATTGTTGCCATGTTTCTTTTCCAGCTTGTCGTTCAGCTTGGTGTCCTGAAATTCATTGAATACATAGCGAAAGCCAACTGCTTCATTGGTCTAGTGGTTAGAATGTTCGACTACAGACATGAGGTCCTGGCTCCGGTGTTCTCCACCCCCGTGTCTCGGAGAGCACGTTAACTCTCTCTGATCGTGTCGAATTCACGTCACTTCGGACTATGAGAGTGAGGGACCAGAGAGTACATTTGGGTACCATATCTGCCAATTCGCAGTAGAGCAGCGAGGTGGGTCTCTAAAAACCCCCTCTCATATGAGTGAAGAGACCTGTGCCCAGTAGTGGCACGTTAACGGGCTGCTATTTACCTTATAGCGAAAGCGAGTCACAATTAGAGATGGAACAGATAGTTATGCCAAATACCGAATGCCATATATCCTGCCAACCTTGAAGCCGGATAAACGAATATTCGGCCAAACTTCATCAAATGGCGACTGACACGAATGAATTATAAGAGGTTATGAACAAACGTATTGATATTTGTCATAATTATATTAGTTTTTCTAATTTTCTATAATTCTTAAGATACTGGAGAAAAATGTTTTTGATAAAAACGGATCACATTTTTGACGATCAAGAGTTAAAGTAGTGAAGAAAGATTTATATTTCTCTATGTTAAATAGAGTGTTTCCAATTCGTCATCAATCGTTTCATTTCTAATCACAATATGAAGTTACCCAGCTAACCGCATTTCGCACCAGCTCAGAATTAATAAATAATTGCAGAATGTAACTTTAGTGACAAATGTGGACAAAACTTAAACAGAACAAAAACAACTCGTAATCAAAAGAACGCCACCTTTACGCCCAGATTCCCGCCAAAAATCCGTCAAATATTATAGTTGCGATCAGAAATTGTTGGCTGTCAATGTCAAATGTCAAAAACAATAGTCTTATTTCAAATTAAATTGATTTCTGAACGATGGAACGAACACATCAAATATATGACAGGTAGGAACAGTTTCTAAGGGAAAACCACGTTGTTGTTTTTACTATATTCCAAGCATATTTTTCATATTTACTCACGTTTTAAAATTTCTCTGGACTCACACAAATATTTCAAAACCAAAATTATACAAATCAGTCTAACCGCTCTCGAGTTTTAAACGGATAAATGTGAAAGTTTGTATACTTGGATAGTTATTCGTTAATCACACTAAACACAAATTTGCATACATACATCGTTACGCCTCATTCCCTTTGGGGTAGGCAGAGGCCACGACCTTCCACTTGCCACGATTCTTGCATATCTCCTTAGCTTCTTTCATTCTCATTAAACCTTTTAAACAAGTTCGTCGTTTTAGAGTACTCTTGGCCTGGCCCTTGTTTAAAATGTCCTGGATATGGTCCAGGAACGTTCGCATTGGTCTTCCCCTTCCAAATTTCCCATTCATTCTCGACTGATAAATCCTTTTTGTCAGTCTCCTTTCATTCATTTATTCATTCTTCTTTTATACCGCCACGTTCTCTAATCACACTATTTCATATTTCGTCACTCAGTTTCAATCAACTCATACTTCTCAACGCTCTCATACCCAACTTTCACTACCATAGATAGGTGCTGGCACCAACACTCCTCCAAGCCACAGCCAGTCTGGACCTTTAAAACATCTCGGCTAATAGTTGTTAATCTTACAGATAGTACTATAGCATTAGTAGCTTTTCGTTTAACGTAGATTATCTGGTGGTAGCTATTTCTGTCTAGATATTCTGAAGTGGAAGTCGGAGGCAAAAAACAGTATTGCATATTTTAAACAAATTTTATACCTTCGGTACCCCTCCGGACCTGACGTCGCTGACTTGACACAACTCGATGACGTCGCCATCCTGTAACAAAAAACGAACATTAAATATTTTCTTCTGAATCCAACAAAACCGGGTTCAATTTCCAACAGGACTAATGGTGGCAAAGGGCAGTGGTTAATCATGTTCCGGTACGATGCTGTGTAGAAACCATAAGAGAAAACTACCTCTTACCAGATTAACGCGGTTCTCTAAATTTCTTTGATGTTGGTGTACTGCAGAGCAGTCTGAGTAGTCCAACTTCAGAAATAGCTGTCGAATTTTATAACGTGATCACTGCGGGTCATCAGTGATTTAAATTCAAGCGACCCAAGATTCAAGGGACTTTTGTCCACAAGATACGTCAGCCAGATCACCATTGGCTGACGTATCTTGTGGACAAAAGTCCCTAATACACTCTAAATTAAAAAAATCTCCCTCCCACCTTCTGTTCGCTAATAATATAACATGAAATATATATGGCTCGTATTGTGCAAGTTGCAAGTTCATAAAGTTAATTTCCCGCTGCCATTTGCGACGGTATGAAGGCTTTGCACGGATATTGTCTTAGCAGCTGTCCCGGAAGTCCCGGATATTGCCTGGCAGCGGCAGGAGCCGGGAACCCAATGAACTACTCGTGGAAGTGTTAATGACAACACATCCTTTCTACATAAAGTAACAAAACCGCCACAAATCTCTTAAGAGATTAACGCGCCAGACATTAAAGTACACCAGTGTATGCCCAACACACGTCCACTTTATCTTCCTTTACTCTCATAGAGCGATGAGACGTTTCTGGCAAATGCAGAGTGAGATCAGGTGTAAGAATTGAGCTGGACGGCTTAAAGTGCTCTTCGAGGTAGCTCGGACACAAACACGGTTTCTGGTCAGGTCAACTCGGGATTCATATTGGGTTTTCAGTTAACAAATTTTAGGGAGCAGGGACGAGTCTCTGGTCACGTCAGGTCAACCGAGGACCTTCTTTCACTGATGACAGGTTAACGCTTAACAATGATCACACCTTTTTTTTTGTCGCTGGGAAATGTTTTTACGCACTCCGTCCAGTCGGAAATGTGGGACAGTTAAGCAGAATACCCACTAAAACCCAGCGCTCTCTTGTTATTTTAAAATGAGACACCAGCTGCTTGGTTGCGCATTCCAATATGGTATCCCGGATGAAGCCTTTCGGAAGAATCGAGGTTCAAGGCCGTGATAGAAGGTGTGCCTTCTGCGACGTATAGCAGTGGCGTCAGGTACCAACACTCGCTGTCTCTCAAGAGCCTCGTTTAGTGAGATAATAGTAGCACTTACTATGCTGGCCAACGAGAGGTCACCCCCCAATCAGTGACACCAAGAGATGCCGCTGTTGTCCCCACGCTACGCATTCGGCCACCATAAGGTGTGCCGTGTCGACGGGGGTACCATACTCATGGCAGATAAGCGATTTCTCTCGGCCAAAAATTTGATGCAGGTCCTTACCAAATCGAACCATGACCAGACATGGTGATAAGACATAATACAATCTAAGATGAAAGCACGCTAATCTGGTAGGAGACAATTTACTTCTTATAGTTTCTACACAGCCTAGCCTCATTGTTGGTAGGTTGGCTGACTAGCCTAGGCCTGATATCTTATAGCCAAATTAGCTGGCCAATGAGGTTGCTCTACATAAAGACTACCTAAAAGGTTCAGCTCGACCTCGACCGGAGAAGTACCAGTTTTACGCATACAAGCACCAAACTGCAAACAATATTGATGTCATTTGTTTAGGGAACCCACAGCTTCAGGGATTGTAATGTCCTTTTATCAAGGCTATGACGGGTTCAATTACGATCAAGTTCTAACCTGTCAGCACAAAAATACAGCCTCTATTTTCCATTCTATTAGAATGTCATTCTTTTAATGAAAAGCCCTAGTCTGATAAATAAGACTGCAGCGATGTTTATACGATGTAGTGTATTGTATGTTACAATACGGCGCTGTGAGATGTTCTCATGCTGTCAGCCGCGACCTAGATATGTAGCCGTTGTATCGGTGGCATCGGGAGATGACAGGCGCTGTTTATTCATCAATTGATAAGCTCGCTAGTGATATACACGTAAATATATCAAACAGTCGTATTTGTTACACCTCTTCTTACTCGAGAACGGCTGGACCGATTTTAATCATCGCTGACCGATTGGATTTGTCTCCGGCACGAGTCGCAGTACAAATACTGGAATATCCAAATGTAAAATATAAGGCAAAAGCCACAACAAACTTCATGTATACAAGGTGATAGGAGACTGCTCCTGAAAACGAAGACAGATGATAGTATAAAGGACATTTTTGATGATGGGACGGAAAAAAATCGATCCTGATTAAAAAAAATCATATTTTCAAAACGTTTTATTAGCATTATTTACGCTCCATCATGGTAGTACAGCTAAATTAAAAACATTTTACTAAAAATACCAATAATTAAACACAATCAGCTGACGCTCCTGTCAAAGACCGCACGCGGCCGCTGCCTATTTGCGTGTACAAATACAACTAAACTTTTCGAACGTGCATTGACCCGTGCGTACACGGGTTGTCTGTTTTCGGGAGCGGTCTCCTAACACCTTGTATATTCAAAGTTTAGGTGTAATTCGATGTATTCCCGTTAGGAGGTCATAGGGATGACCATTGGCGATATTTCAAACCCCCATAAGCTTTAAGCAAAAGGGAACTATTTGTGAATTATCGTGTATTTAGTATCAATTTCAATAAAATTTATAACTGATTTATAAAAACACTGTACATTTAAAAATGATAAGTATAATTCAACAACAATTTTAAGCCAACATTGTTTTAATTATCATCACCTCCTAACGGGAACACGTTCTTTACAAAATTTTCGGACCTATAGATCCCATGGATTTGAAATTTGGCATAACCATTCGAGTTTCCCCATATTCACACGGGTTAGAGAATTACGCGAGTAAAAGCTAATATTATATAATGATATATAGACAATGTTTTAACGCCCCCAGAAGTCAATTCCCTTCTTATATTATTCGTAAACTGCCTCAGTGGTTAGCATGCTCGACTACAGACATGAGATCTTGGGTTCGAGTCGAAATTGATATTGAGTTTTCTATTAAGATTTTCTCAATATTTGCCCGAAGTTGGGAAGTTGGCGGTGTGTTCCACCCCCGTGCCTCGGAGAGCACGTTAAGCCGTCGACCCTGCGCCTGATCTCTCTTTGATCACATCGGACTATGAGAGTGAAGGAATAGGGAGTGCACTTGTGTACTATGCCTGCCAATCCGCAGTGAAGCAGCGTGGTGGGTCTATGCTCTAAAAACCCTCGCTCGTCGGAGTGAGGAGGCCTGTGCCCAGCAGTGGGACGTTAATGGGCTGCAACTTACTTTACTTACTTATCATTCGTAACTAGGCGTCATTCTGAAGGAAGTATAAAAATATCATAAAGGAAGTTACGTCACAGTTAGTACCAAATCTTATAACCAAGGTTTCTTAATATTAGTCTTGACCCTCAAGCTAGGAACACCTGTATCTTGGTGGTTTTATTTTACTAAATAAGTAAAAAAAACTAAGACTACTTACAATATATTAGTAATATTTGTAACATATAATCATGGGATAATAACAATAACAGATCTATTATTTGCTACTCTATTGATAAAATAATAGCTAACGAAAATAACTTCAATACAAAATAGAGTTATTAAATGGAATGAGCGCATTATTAATATTGTTTAATATACATACATACATAGCATCACGCCTCATTCCCTTAGGGGTAGGCAGAGACAACATCCTTTGCCAATTGCCACGATCCTTGCATATCTCCCTCGCTTCTTTCAATCTCATTAAACCTTTCATACAAGTTCGTCGGTTTAGAGTAAGTACTCTTGACCTGACTCTTATTTAAAATGTCCTGGATTTGGTCCAGGAACGTTCGCCTCGGTCTTCCCCTTCCAACTTTCGCATTCACTCTTGACTAATAAATCCTTTTTGTCAGTCTCCTTTCATTCATTCTCTCTAGGTGCCCAAACCATCTAAGCATACCTTTCTCAATTTTAGTCACTACGTCTTCTTTAATACCACAACGTTCTCTTATCACACTATTTCTTACTCTGTCACTCAGTTTTAATCCACTCATGCTTCTCAACGCTCTCATCTCTACCGCATTTATTTTACTTTTGTGATTCTTCTGCCATACCCAACTTTCACTACCATACATAAGTGTTGGCACCAACACTCCAGCATGCACTGCCAGTCTAGCCCTTTGAGACACC